>CM038676.1:54938313-55318469 GCA_021605205.1 Aegilops longissima | reverse complement strand
CTGTTTAATGCCCGTTCGACCACCGGGCTACTCGACTAGGTTTGCACCTGCCGTGCAAGCGGATATATGGACATGAGAGACTTGTACCCGTGCGGGCGAGTCTGCGGACTTTATGGAGTGGCGTGAGGTTGGAGGCATCACTCCTCCTCGTGGGCCTCGTCGCCACCGTTTGTTGGTCCACGGCCACATCCGAGTCCTTATGGTCCACAGGCCCCACAGATTGTCTGCTTCCGGACGATCATGTTCCACTTCAGTCTGGGTGGTGACTTCTATGAGGACTACTATGGAGCTGCCTGAGATAGTAGTAGTATTCCTAGTATGGTAATGGTTGTGTTTCCACCGTCCTGCGTGACTCGTGGAATACGACTTAGTGTGTATCATTCCGGAAGTGTAGAAAAAAATAATGTATAGGAGTTGGAATGCTTCCGATGAGATGTAACGCCTTCCTTATAGTTGTACTCCGTCAGGCTTGTACTAAACTATGAATGGTGTGTATGACCGATGGTATATATATATATGGCAGTTTTATATTACCATGTCATACGGATGAACATCTTTGCATTCCATGCTGTCCATTACCTTCCGCACTTCCTTGTTAAATTCTGCCATCCTGGTTTAAACCTTTGCTTTGTCTCCCAGGATGGTCAACACTCGAAACACTCCTGCTGTTCCAGAGCAGGGAGAAGCCAGTGCAGCCAGAAATGTGAATCTGCCGCAACCGCCATCTTTGGCCGAGGTGATGCTGGAAGTAGAACGCAATAAGCGCGAAACCAACCGCTTATTGGAGCGGATTGAACAAAACACAGCACGCCAGCCAAGAAACGATATGGTTTCACTCAATGATTTCGTCAAGCTATATCCTCCAAAATTCAAATGTTCCGTCGAGCCTCTCGGCGCAGATGATTAGCTCGCGATATCCACCACAAGCTGCGTTCCGCCAACGTGGCTGAGGCGACAAGGTTACCTTTGCCGCCTATCATCCGGAAGGCCCCGCCATCTCGGTGGGAAAATTATGAGGCTATCGTCCGGCTGGACAAGTTACAACTTGGGATGAATTCAGTGCCGCCTTCCGTGAGCACCATATTCCAGAAGGTCTTATGGACCGCAAACGTGAGGAATTCTGCAGTTTCACCCAAGGTAGGCTGACAGTGGATGCCTACAGCCGTGAATTCGGGAGGTTAGCGTTATGCTCCCAAGAAGTTTCTACCGATGCTAAGAAGCAGGCAAGGTTCCGCAAGGGACTTAGCCCTGAGCTACGCCGAGATCTCCGTCTGCATGAGTGTACCTCTTTCCCGAAGCTAGTCAATAAGGCTATCAGCACCGAGACTGGGCAGACTGATTTGAGGCTTCACGCAAGCACATCCGTGACTCGGATCGTCATCCGCTCTGGATCCCGAAGCGCGGGTTTGGGTTCCAAATACTGCTCTACCACCCGGTACACCCCGAGGCCATCCTTGAGGCGCCTCGCCCCAACCAGCCGTATTTTCCACCCAAGACTTATGGAGGTCCAACTGCTAGTGCTGCTCCACGTCCAAATGTGATCACTTGCTTCAAATGTGGAGAGGCGGGCCACTATATTCGAGAGTGTCCCCGAACAACCCCAATCAAGTGGAAAGTCTGTTGGCGCGGCAAGCCAGCGGAAAGGTGCCCTATGCTAAGCCGGTTGCCACCGCTCGTGGCCATGTCAACTATGTCTCTGCTGAAGAAACCTATGAGGATCCCAACGTCGTCCTCGATGCGCTTCTTGTTAATTGCCATCCGCAACTGTTCTTTTGATCTTGGAGCATCTCATTCATTTATTTCGAGAGCTATGCTCGATTGCACAACACCACATTCTGTGACATGCCTACCTCCATGGAAATTCAAACTCCGGTTCTAGATGGCAAACCTCTAGAATAAGCCATGGGAATGAAATTCTTGTCGATGATTAGTTTTTCTTGCGTCTCTAATAGCTCTTAAGTCCTCGGACATAAACATCATCTTGGGTATGGACTGGATGTCACCCCATTACGCTAAGATTGATTGCTCTACTAGAACTGTTCAACTTACCCATCCTTGGGCAAAACAAAGGATGTTTTAACCCGAGTGTCTAAGCGCCACTTTACTCCTTAAATGCCAACCCTCTTCCGGACCTCGAAGATATTCCGGTAGTCCGTGATTTCCCGGATGTCTTTCGGAGGAACTGCCGGTGTTCCACCGCGGGGATGTCGAGTTCGTGATAGATCTTATTCCGGAACCGTCCCAATCTCTAGAAGACCTTATAAGATGGCACCCTAGAACTAGTTGAACTTAAGAAACAACTCGATGAGTCCTTGCAAAAGGTTTCATCCGTCCTAGTTCATCTCCATGGGCTTGCCCGTCCTCTTCGTCAAGAAGAAGGATGGTACGGATCGGATGGTTGTAGATTACCGACACATCAATCTGGTCACCATCAAGAACAAGTATCCGCTCCCGGGATCAACGACACTGTATGATCAGCTCGCTGGATCCTCGATCTTTTCAAGATGGATTTGAGGTTGGGCTACCATCAAATCAAAATCAAGAACGGGACATTCCTAAAGCGGCCTTTGTCACTCGTTATGGCCAATCTGAGTACACCGTCATGTCCTTCGGATTAACCAATGCTCCAGCCACCTTCTCTCGGTTAATGAACTCAATCTTCATGGAGTATTTGGATAAATTAAATCGTGGTATACCTCGATGATATACTCATCTACTCCAAGAATGAGGAAGAACATGCCGAACACCGAGGCTAGTATTGATGAAACTTGAGAGCACCGCCTTTATGCCAAATTCTCTAAGTGTGAATTCTGGTTACCGAGGTGACCTATCTAGGACATGTAATCTCGGAAAGGGCATTGCTGTCAATCCCGAGCGAGTTCAAGCCGTCCTTGATTGGACTCCACCGAATCGGTCAAGCAAGTTCGGAGTTTCCTCGGTTTAGCGAGCTATTGCCGCCGCTTCGTCGAGAATTTCTCTAAAGTTGCTAAACCTCTAACCGAACTCCTCAAGAAAGATAAGAAGTTCGAATGGACGCCACAGTGCGAGATCAGCTTTCAGGAACTGAAAAGACGCCTGACATCTGCTCCCGTCCTTGTTCCACCAGATTTCTCTAAGGACTTTATTATCTATTGCGACGCCTCGCGACAAGGACTAGGTTGCATACTCATGCAAGATCGTCATGTGATTGCCTCACGCTTCTCGACGATTCGTCCACATGAGGATAACTATCCCACACACGATCTAGAGCTTGCAGCAGTGGTTCATGCACTCAAAACTTGGCGACATTACCTTCTGGGTAATCGTTGCGAAATCTACACTGATCACCAAAGTCTGAAATATATTTTCACCCAACCGGATTTGAATCTCAGGCAAAGACGTTGGGTCGAGTTGATTACAGATTTCGACTTAGGAATATCCTACACCCCAGGCAAAGCCAATGTCATGGCTGACGCACTAAGTCGCAAATCTTATTGTAACAATCTGATGTTACAACAAAGTCAACCAATTCTCCACGAGGAACTCCGTAAGCTTAATCTTCACATTGTTCCTCAAGGATTCCTTTCCACCCTGGTGGCGAAACCTGACCTCACGGATCGAATCATAGCTGCTCGGCGATGACGATAGAGGATATCTCGGATCAAGGAGAACATTGCTAGCGGAGCTGCTAAATGCTTCTCCATAGATGAACGAGGTGTTGTCTTCTTTGAAAACCGCTTAGTGGTTCCCAAGAAACGACAGCTACGGCAACTAATCCTTAAGGAAGCTCATGACTCTCCTCTCACCATTCATCCTGGTAGTACTAAAATGTATCAAGATCTACGCCAGAGGTTTTGGTGGACTAGGATGAAGAGAGAAATCGCTCAATACATTGCTAATCTGCGACGTCGTCGTCGAGTTAAGCGAGCATCAACGGCCTGCTGGTACCCTTCAACCTTTGGAAATTCCTGAATGGAAATGGGATAAAATCGGTATGGACTTCATTACGGGTTTCCCAGACCAAGAGAGGAATAATGCTATCTTCGTTGTTGTTGATCGTCTTTCCAAAGTAGCCCACTTCCTACCTGTTCGTGAGAGTATAACCGCTAGCCAGCTAGCTGAATTGTACATCTCTCGAATAGTGTCTCTTCACGGTGTTCCATTAGAGATTAAGTCGAGACCGTGGAAGTCTTTTCACCTCTCGATTTTGGGAAAGTTTCCAAAGCGCTATGGGAACTCGTCTCTCCTTTAGCACCGCTTTCCATCCCCAATCAAGTGGTCAAGTAGAGCGAGTCAATCAAATCCTAGAGGATATGCTTGAGCTTCATCATCTCTTTCGGCATGAATTGGGAGAAATGCCTTCCATTCGCCGAGTTCAGCTTATAACAATAGTTATCAAGCCAGCCTGGGCAAAGCCCCTTTCGAAGTTCTTTATGGACGGAAATGTCGAACGCCTCTTAACTGGTCAGAAACCGGGGAGAGACAACTCTTTGGCCCGGACATGATTCAGGAAGCAGAAGAGCAGGTTCGCGTTATTCGTGAGAAATTGAAAACAGCCCAATCTCGTCAAAAGAGCCAATATGACCGCAAGCATAAGCCTATGGCTTATGAAATTGGCGAGAAGGCTTACCTTCGGGTTACTCCTCTAAAGGGAACCCATCGTTTCGGTATCAAAGGAAAGTTGGCTCCTCGTTACATTGGACCCTTTCGCATTCTTGCCAAACGAGGGGAAGTTGCCTACCAATTGGAACTACCTCCGCATCTTTCCAGAGTCCATGATGTCTTCCACGTTTCCCAACTCAGGCGTTGCTTCTCGGATCCTATCCGTGGAGTGGACCACGAAACGCTTGATCTCCAAGATAACCTCACCTATCGAGAATACCCGTTCAGATTCTCGACCAAGCCGAGCGTACCACTCGGCGTCGGAATATCAAGTTTCTAAAGGTTCAATGGTCAAACCATTCCGAGCAAGAAGCAACTTGGGAAAGGGAGGATCGTCTTCGACTTGAGTATCCCACCTTTTTCGCATGATCCTAAATCTCGGGACGAGATTCTTTTGAGTGGGGTGAGTTGTCACATCCCGGATAGACCATGCATTAGGGTGTGCATCATGTTTAAATTTCATTTGAATTTGAAATGGGGAAGGCAGAAACCCGAACACCCCCTTAAAAGAACTAGGGTTTACTAAAATTATTTCAATGAATCCGAAATGCCCTTCAAAATGCTCATCCTCTTTGTTTGGGTTCAGAACCCATGTCAAAGGAGGTGCACCATTTTCTAGGTCATCTAAGGGTTCTAGGGTTAATCCACAAGTTTTAAACTTGGGCATTTTATTATATAAAATATTTTAAATGTTCAAAAATTGTCAAACCAAAATGTTTCATGTTGGGAATATTCCAACAAGTGACCAGGAGCATTTTGGTAATTTTTAAAATAGTTTTGGTATTTTTAAAAAACCCCAACAAAGTTACAGAAAATAGAAAAAGCTTAAAAAAGGAAAAACGCTTACGCCGCCTGTGCCCGCCCACTGCCCGGCCCAGCCAGCAAAGAAATGCAATGGCTGCTTGGCTCGGCTTGCAGCAGCTGGTGTTGGCCGGCGAGCGCAAGCGCGCCACGCAGCTGCCCGCCGCCCTGCTTCACCCTTCGCCGCCGCCGCCTGGACGGTCTCCACGTCGTCGCCCCGACCCCCAGGACACCCCATTCTCCCCCAGCCTCCTCTCTCGCTCTCCCCCAACCTGGCCGACGCCATCGCCGACGCGCCACCGCCGACGCCGTGCTCCCCGCCGTCCATGCTCCTCCCCACCATGTCCAGCAGCTCCGCCGCACTCCACTACCCCTAGCTAGCCGAGTCCCGCTCGCTCTAAGCACCCCGAAGCCACTACACCGACCTCGACCGAGCTCGAAGCCGCCGGAGATCCCCATCGCCGTCGCCGCCGCATCAGACCGCCCCCGACCCCGACAAGGCTCTCTACGGGTTCACTGTGAGCCTGGCTACTCCCCCGTCCTCTCCGCTCTCTTCCTCTTGCACCACAACGAGCGCACGTCGATCACCCGAACGCACCGCCGCGGAGCTCGTCGCCGACGAGGCTCCGGCCACCCAACGGCCACGCCACCCTGTCCATCGCACTCACCGAGTTGCGCTGGGCCTAACTATGCACTTCCCGCGCCTCGCCGAGCCCTCTAGCAACAAACCCGACATCACCCGAGCCCCGGCCGCCGCCCGACTCGTCGCCGGTGCCAACTCCGGCCACCCCGACTCCAACTAACCCCACCAAACACCGCGGCTCATCTCCAGCTCCACGTAGATGCTCCCCGCGCCCCATTTGGTGGCCGGAAAGTGCAAAAGCACTTTGCTCCGCCGCACCTGGCCTCGCCGGCGGCTAGACGCCGGCGAGTTGACCACTGACCCCTGACCGTGGGCCCTGTTGACTGTCTGAGTCAATGACAGGTGGACCCCGGTTAACTAATTAGGATTAGTTCTAATTAATTTAATTAGTTAAACTAACCCTGACATGCGGGTCCCACTGGTCAGTTTGACCTGGATGACCCCGTTGACCCCTGACGTCACGCTGACCTCATGCTGACGCATTAATTCAAATTCTGGATTTATTTTTATATAATAAATTCCAGAATATAAATCAAATTTCAAATGCTTATAACTTTTTATCTATAACTCCAAATGCAAAGATTTATATATGAAAAATTATCAGAAAAATACACTCTATCCATTGGTACAGGTTTCATGCATGTTAAAACAAGTTAACTATGCTGAATAACCAGAATAAGATATTGCACCATTAGGACTAACTCAAATGAGCTATCATTTGAATCCTTGATTCAAATGAGTTCATCTCCTGTTCTTCAACTTGCATTAGACCAACACACATCCATATTGCCATGTCATAGCATGCATCATATTGTTGCATATTGTCTTGTGTGTTTATTTCGGTGTGCTTTCATGATAGGTTCTCCTCAAGATAACCTCGACTACCCATCGAAGGGCGTTCTCTACCCCAGTTCCATCGGGCAAGCAATTCATTGATCATTCGATACAAACCCATGTTCTCGCTTCGCTCTCGTTTCTTGCATTAAGACAACGCGATTTAACTGTTGTGTGCTGCGGTAGTTGAACCCACTTCCTTTGCATGACTGTCATTGCCACAAGAACTAGATGAAACCCACTAGTAAGTGTAGGAGTTGATTGAGCCATGTTTGTGATTCCTACCATGCTATGCTTGCTATGCTTAGAGTTGTGTCAGGTCTGGCTCATCGGGATGATGAACTGGAGTGAAAGGTTGTGTTGGTTCGAGAGTGTAAGTGTTGAACACGATTTGGTAAAGGTATCGATGAGAGGCCATGTAGGAGTACATGGTGGGTTGTTTCATTGAAGCCGAACTTAAGAACTGAGATCTGTGTTTGTGATCCATGAAACAGTTACTACCACACATTGGGATCCTTAATTGACCCTCTCGGCTTCTTAACCACCCCTGTTCATAGTCCGGGAGTTGCAAGTAGTTTCTGGTGTTTGTAGCATGCTGGGGGCCGCACGCATAGCGCTGACCTTAGGGGTGGGTTGTGTTGCGGTGGGCACTGTGGCCCGGTGTACCGAGTGCCGTTT
Source organism: Aegilops longissima (assembly GCA_021605205.1). NCBI lineage: Eukaryota > Viridiplantae > Streptophyta > Magnoliopsida > Poales > Poaceae > Aegilops > Aegilops longissima. Next base: position 55,310,872 of record CM038676.1, on the reverse strand, counting down.
GGTATCTCGGGAACCCCGCACACATCGTTCGGGCTGTATGGGAAACCTCGGCGGACTCCTGCGGATGGAACCGAATAGGCGATAAACCTGGACTAGGGACTTGAGTGTTTAGGTAGGCTGTGGCCGACACCCACGTTGGGCTTCGGCTTGAAGGTTGCCGAGTACATGTCGTGTAAACGACGATAAGTGGTGAGAGCGTGTGTGAAGAAGTATACCCCTGCAGGGTTAAATATGATCTATTCAAATAGCCGTGTCCACGGAGAAGGACTTCTGGGTTACCTATATCAGTTCATAGACAAGTAAATGGATACTACTAAAAGCCTCAAGATAAGTGTGAGTATCGTGGATGGCCCTCTCGGGGATGACGAGAGAGGATCCACGGTGGAGTATTGTGATGGTGATTAGTGGACTCGTGTACGACAAAAATGCTTTACAAGTGTGCCACGTAGGATAGCTTAGCCAAGAGTCAAAGCTGGCTTGCTGCAAATAACTCCACCTCCTTCTTGAGAATATGCATGTATGATAGGATTCGTGGTAAGACTTCTTTGAGTACCTTTGTACTCATGTTTGCTAATTAATGTTTTTCAGAGGACTATACTACCCCCGACGGATTCTATGTAGATGTTGACTTGACGAGTAAGCTAGCCACCCGGTGGCGATCTAAGACTTGTGAAGGGCCATTGTAGATAGAAAGGCTCCAACAAGCTTTCTTTCTTTCTAGAGTCGTACTCGGACATAGTTTGCTTCCGCATGTGCTTGTATGATTGTATGACTTGAGTGTTGGGTCATGTGACCCCTACCTGTATGACTATGTTATGTATGGCTCCTCGGGCCTCTTAAATAAAGTACTTGAGTTGTAGAGTTTTGTTGTGATGCCTTGTTGTATTTACTCATATCGGGCATAATGCGTGTATGATTGAAATGCTTGGTATGAGTGGGATCCGACAATCTAGTTGTTTATCCTTGGCAGCCTCTCATATGGGGAAATGTAGTCTCGTGCTTCGGCGATAGTAGTCCGCTTCTGACCGGTTCACGGAGTCCTGCTAGCCCAAAGACTACTGCTTGGACACTTGACCGCGGCATGTGATTCATTTCGTTCCTATGTCCGTCCCTTCGGGAAATGTCACGCGGTGATACTTGAGTCCTGCCTAGCCTGCTACAGCCGGGATACCGGAGTCCTGTTAGCCCAGTGCTACAGCCCGAGTTCATACGTTGATGACCGACATGCTCAAGTGTTTCATGTATGCCTGTCCCCATAGGTTAGTGCCGCTTTGGGTTCACGACTAGCCATGTCGGCCGGGTTCTTTGTCATGTGGATGCTAGCGACACCATCATATATGTGAGCCAAAAGGCATAAGCGGTCCCGGCCATGGTAAGGCGACACCCGTGGGAATACCGTGCGTGAGGCCGCAAAGTGATATGAGGTGTTACCAGCTAGGTCGATGTGACTTGGAATCGGGGTCCTGACACCTAGCTAGGCATGATGATTTCAATGATGCTCACATAAAATATAAGAATTGAAACATAAAGAGAGCATCATGAAGAATGTGACTAGCACATTTAAGTCTAACCCACTTCCTATGCATAGGGATTTTGTGAGCAAACAACTTATGGGAACAATAATCAACTAGCATAGGAAGGCAAAACAAGAGTAACTTCAAAACTTTAAGCACATAGAGAGGAAAGTTGATATTATTGCCATTCCTACAAGAATATATTCCTCCCTCATAATAAATTTTAGTAGCATCATGAGTGAATTCAACAATATAACCAGCACCTAAAGCATTCTTTTCATGATCTACAAGCCTAGAAATTTTATTACTCTCCGCATAAGCAAAATTCTTCTCATCAATAGTAGTGGGAGCAAACTCAACAAAATACCTATCATGTGATTGAAAATTAAGATCAAGATGATAAGTTTCAAGGTTATCATTATTCTTTATAGCATACGTGTCATCACAATGATCATCATATATAGGTGGCATGCTTTCATCATAGTAAATTTGCTCATCAAAGCTTGGGGGACAAAAAATATCATCTTCATCAAACATAGCTTCCCCAAGCTTGTGGCTTTGCATATCATTAGCATCATGGGTATTCAAAGAATTCATACTAACAACATTGCAATCATGCTCATCATTCACATATTTTATACCAAGCATTCTATGTAATTCTTCTTCTAGTACTTGAGCACAATTTTCCTTCCCATCATTTTCACGAAAGACATTAAAAAGATGAAGCATATGAGGCACCCTTAATTCCAATTTTTTTGTAGTTTTATTTTATAAACTAAACTAGTGATAAAACAATAAACTAAAAGATTCGATTGCAAGATCTAAAGATATACCTTCAAGCACTCACCTCCCCGGCAATGGCGCCAGAAACTGCTTGATGTCTACTACGCAACCTTCTTCTTGTAGACGTTGTTGGGCCTCCAAGTGAAGAGGTTTGCAGGACAGTAGCAAATTTCCCTCAAGTGGATGACCTAAGGTTTATCAATCCGTGGGAGGCGTAGGATGAAGATGGTCTCTCTCAAGCAACCCTACAACCAAATAACAAAGAGTCTCTTGTGTCCCCAACACACCCAATACAATGGTAAATTGTATAGGTGCACTAGATCGGCGAAGAGATGGTGATACAAGTGCAATATGGATGGTAGATATAGGTTTTTGTAATCTGAAAATATAAAAACAGCAAGGTAACTAATGATAATAGTGAGCACAAATGGTATTGCAATGCTAGGAAACAAGGCCTAGGGTTCATACTTTCACTAGTGCAAGTTCTCTCAACAATAATAACATAGTTGGATCATATAACTATCCCTCAACATGCAACAAAGAGTCACTCTAAAGTCACTAATAGCGGAGAACAAACGAAGAGATTATGGTAGGGTACGCAACCACCTCAAAGTCATTCTTTCCGATCAATCCATTGGGCTATTCCTATAAGTGTCACAAACAGCCCTAGAGTTCGTAGTAAAATAACACCTTAAGACACACATCAACCAAAACCCTAATGTCACCTAGATACTCCAATGTCACCTCAAGTATCCGTGGGAATGATTATATGATATGCATCACACAATCTCATATTCATCTATTCAACCAACACATAAAACCTCAAAGAGTGCCCCAAAGTTTCTACCGGAGAGTCAAGACGAAAACGTGTGCCAACACCTATGCATAGGTTCATGGGCAGAACCCACAAGTTGATCACCAAAACATACATCAAGTGGATCAATAGAATACCCCATTGTTCCACGAGTGTCCCACGCAAGACATACATCAAGTGTTCTCAAATCATTGAAAGACTCAATCCGATAAGATAACTTCAAAGGGGAAACTCAATCCATTACAAGAGAGTAGAGGGGGAGGAGCATCATAAGATCGAACTAAAATAGCAAAGCTCGCGATACATCAAGATCGTATCACCTCAAGAACACGAGAGAGAGAGAGAGAGAGAGAGAGAGAAACAAACATAGCTCTTGGTACATACCCTCAGCCCCGAGGGTGAACTACTCCCTCCTCGTCATGGAGAGCGCCGGGATGATGGAGATGGCCACCGGTGAGGGATCACCCCTCCGGCAGGGTGCCGGAATAGGTTCCCGATTTGTTTTTTCTGGCTACAGAGGCTTGAGGCGGCGGAACTCCCGATCTCTTCTGTTCCCCGATGGTTATAGGGTATATTGGTATATATAGGAGGAAGAAATACGTCAGGGGAGCCACGAGGGGCCCATGAGGGTGGAGGGCGTGCCCCCCTGCCTCTTGCCTTCCTCGTTGATCCCCTGACTTGCACTCCAAGTCTCATGTATTGCTTTCTTTCCAAAAATAACTTTTCTGAAGGTTTCATTCCATTTGGACTCCGTTTGATATTCTTTTCCTGCAAAACACTGAAACAAGGGAAAAAACAGAAACTGGCAATGGGCTCTGGGTCAATAGGTTAGTCCCAAAAGTAATATAAAAGTGCATAGTAAACCCCATTAAACATCCAAGATGGATAATATAATAGCATGAATACTTCATAAATTATAGATAGATTGGAGACGTATCAGCATCCCCAAGCTTAATTCCTGCTCGTCCTCGAGTAGGTAAATGATAAAAGAAATAATTTATGAAGTGTGAATGCTAGCAGGTGCATAAGTTTGATCAATGATAATTTCAATCACCTTTTCTAGCATCATTATATGTCATAACAGTAGTTCAACTCATAGAACTTTTCATGATCAAGTAACAAGCTATTCACATGTTAAAGTATAGATCATAAACTTTCTTGAAAACTAACAAACTATGTTATTAGTCATCAAAAAATTACAATTTATCTTATTTTTAGGAAGAGTCTATGTCCGAGCTTTGATTCAGCAAACTTCACATACTCAACTATCATTTAGTCTTCCATGATTGCTACCACTCAAATCATATTTTTAGAACAAATAGCATCCATCGAACATAGAGAAAGATAGGGGCTTAATGTTTCGCCTCCCAACCTTTTACCTCAAGGGTAATGTCAACAGTAATAATTCATGCTCAAATGCATTTTAATGGCCATATATGCCTAGATCTTTCCATCGCATGATGCTTGCCAACTAAAGAGTAGGTTGGAATGAGAAGCAATACAATGACTCTTGCATAAAAGTAAAAGATAGGCCCTTCGCAGAGGGAAGCAGGGATTTGCAGAAGTGCCAGAGCTCTAAGCAAAAACAGAGATGAAAATAATTTTGAGAGGTATGCTTTCATTGTCAACATAACGACCAAGAATTCCCAATATCTTCCATACTACATACATTATAGGCGTTTCCCAAACAGAAAGGTAAAGATTTTACTCCCCCTCCACCAACAATCATCAATCCATGGCTTGCCCGAAACAATGGGTGCCTCCAACTAACATCAATCCTGGGGGAGTTTTGTTTGCAATTGTTTTTGATTTGATTTCGATCTTTGGATCATGGGACTGGGCATCCCGGTTACCAGCCATTTCTCGTGAATGATGAGCGGAGTCTACTCATCGTGAGAATAACCCACCTAGCATGGAAGATACTGCTAACCCCTAGTCGCTACATGAGCGATTCGGGCATACAAAACAGATTATTAGTTGAAGGTTTAGAGTTTGGCACATGCAAATTTACTTGGAACGGTAGGTAAATACCGCATATAGGTAGATATGATGGACACTCATGGAAGAAACTTGGTTCAAGGAATTTGGATGCACAAGCAGTATTCCCGCCTAGTACAGATATTTTGGCTAGCAAAGGATTCTAAATAGCAAGCACCACATGTTAGAGGATCCATAACAATATAACTTCTATACAAATATACCCAAGCATAACTCATTATGTCATCTTCCTTGTCCAATTTCAACTAATTTGCTCAGGTTTGAAAATAATTAATGGGGATCACAATCATAGAAGATGTCCAAGATAGTATATTTATATGTGAAATCTCTCTTCCTTCAATATTCTTTCATGAATTGTTCAAGTGACCAATACAAAGTTCGCTAACCTTAAATAAATTTACCACCTCTAATTCTTATATGTGAAGGCATTACTCCCCATGGGAAAGGCATACTAAACATATATAATTTCAGATTTATGACATCCAAATCATTCAACCATTTACTCATAGGATATAAGTGAAGCACACGAGTAAATGACAAACTACTCCAAAAAGATATAAGTGAAGATCAATGAGTAGTTAAATAATTATTTAGCTATGTGAAGACTCTCCCATTTAATAATTTCAGATCTTGGTATTTTATTCATACAACAAGCAAAACAAAATAGAATAAAATGCCGCTCCAAGGAAAACACATATCATGTGGTGAATAAAAATATAGCTCCAAGTAAAGTTACCGATGAACGAAGATTTAAAGAGGGATGCCTTCCGGGGCATCCCCAAGCTTAGGATCTTGGTTGTCCTTTAATATTACCTTGGGGTGCCTTGGGCATCCCCAAGCTTAGGCTCTTGCCACTCCTTATTCCATAGTCCATCGAATCTTTACACAAAACTAGAAAACTTCACAACACAAAACTTAACAGAAGATCTCGTGAGCTCCGTTAGCGAAAGAAAACAAAACACCACTTCAAGGTACTGTAATGAACTCATTCTTTATTTTTTTGGTGTTAAATCTACTGTATTACAACTTATCTATGGTTTATAAACTATTTTACTAGTCATAGATTCATCAAAATAAGAAAACAACACACGAAAAAACAGAATCTGTCAAAAACAGAACAGTCTGTAGTAATCTGTAACTAATGCAAACTTATGGAACTCAAAAAATTCTAAACTAAATTGTTGGACCTGAGGAATTTGTCTATTAATCATCTGCAAAAAGAATCAACTAAATATCACTCTCCAGTAAAAAGTTTTATCTAATCTCGTGAGCACTAAAGTTTCTGTTTTTTACAGCATGATCATAAAGACTTCACCCAAGTCTTCCCAAAGGTTCTGCTTGGCACAACCACTAACTAAAACACAAAACCACATCTAAACAGAAGCTAGATGGTTTATTTATTCCTAAATAGAACCAAAAAGCGAGAAACTAAAATAAAATTGGGTTTCCTCCCAACAAGCACTAACGTTTAACGCCCCTAGCTAGGCATGATGATTTCAATGATGCTCACATAAAAGATAAGAATTGAAACATAAAGAGAGCATCATGAAGAATGTGACTAGCATATTTAAGTCTAACCCACTTCCTATGCATAGGGATTTTGTGAGCAAACAACTTATGGAAACAATAATCAACTAGCATAGGAAGGCAAAACAAGCGTAACTTCAAAACTTTAAGCACATAGAGAGGAGACTTGGTATTATTGCCATTCCTACAAGCATATATTCCTCCCTCAAAATAATTTTCAGTAGCATCATGAGTGAACTAAACAATATAACCACCACCTAAAGCATTCTTTTGATGATCTACAAGCCTAGAAATTTTATTACTCTCCACATAAGCAAAATTCTTCTCATCAATAGTAGTGGGAGCAAACTCAACAGAATAGCTATCATGTGATTGAAAATTAAGATCAAGATGACAAGTTTCAAGGTTATCATTATTCTTTATAGCATACGTGTCATCACAATAATCATCATAGATAGGTGGCATGCTTTCATCATAGTAAATTTGCTCATCAAAGCTTGGGGGACAAAAAATATCATCTTCATCAAACATAGCTTCCCCAAGCTTGTGGCTTTGCATATCATTAGCATCATGGGTATGCAAAGAATTCATACTAACAACATTGCAATCATGCTCATCATTCACATATTTTATACCAAGCATTATATGTAATTCTTCTTCTAGTACTTGAGCACAATTTTCGTTCCCATCATTTTCATGAAAGACATTAAAAAGATGAAGCATATGAGGCACCCTTAATTCCATTTTTTTGTAGTTTTCTTCTATAAACTAAACTAGTGATAAAACAATAAACTAAAAGATTCGATTGCAAGATCTAAAGATATACCTTCAAGCACTCACCTCCCCGGCAATGGCGCCAGAAACTGCTTGATGTCTACTACGCAACCTTATTCTTGTAGACGTTGTTGGGCCTCCAAGTGAAGAGGTTTGCAGGACAGTAGCAAATTTCCCTCAAGTGGATGACCTAAGGTTTATCAATCTGTGGGAGGCGTAGGATGAAGATGGTCTCTCTCAAGCAACCCTGCAACCAAATAACAAAGAGTCTCTTGTGTCCCCAACACACCCAATACAATGGTAAATTGTATAGGTGCACTAGTTCGGCGAAGAGATGGTGATAAAAGTGCAATATGGATGGTAGATATAGGTTTTTGTAATCTGAAAATATAAAAACAGCAAGGTAACTAATGATAAATGTGAGCACAAACAGTATTGCAATGCTAGGAAACAAGGCGTAGGGTTTATACTTTCACTAGTGCAAGTTCTCTCAACAATAATAACATAGTTGGATCATATAACTATCCCTCAACATGCAACAAAGAGTCACTCCAAAGTCACTAATAGCGGAGAACGAACGAAGAGATTATGGTAGGGTACGAAACCACCTCAAAGTTATTCTTTCCGATCAATACATTGGGCTATTCCTATAAGTGTCACAAACAGCCCTAGAGTTCGTAGTAAAATAACACCTTAAGACACACATCAACCAAAACCCTAATGTCACCTAGATACTCCAACGTCACCTCAAGTATACGTGGGAATGATTATACGATATGCATCACACAATCTCAGATTCATCTATTCAACCAACACATAGAACCTCAAAGAGTGCCCCAAAGTTTCTACCGGAGAGTCAAGACGAAAACGTGTGCCAACCCCTATGCATAGGTTCATGGGCAGAACCCACAAGTTGATCACCAAAACATACATCAAGTGGATCAATAGAATACCCCATTGTTACCACGGGTATCCCACGCAAGACATACATCAAGTGTTCTCAAATCATTAAAAGACTCAATCCGATAAGATAACATCAAAGGGGAAACTCAATCCATTACAAGAGAGTAGAGGGGGAGGAGCATCATAAGATCCAGCTAAAATAGCAAAGCTCGCGATACATCAAGATTGTATCACGTCAAGAACACGAGAGAGAGAGAGATCAAACACATAGCTACTGGTACATACCCTCAGCCCCGAGGGTGAACTACTCCCTCCTCGTCATGGAGAGCGCCGGGATGATGAAGATGGCCACGGTGAGGATCCCCTACGGCGAGGTGCCTAACAGGTACCGATTGGTTTTTTGTGGCTACAGAGGCTTGCGGCGGCGGAACTCCCGATATCTTCTGTTCCCCGATGGTTTTAGGGTATATTGGTATATATAGGAGGAAGAAATACGTCAGGGGAGCCACGAGGGGCCCATGAGGGTGGATGGCGCGCTCAGGCGGGGCCCTACCTCGTGCCTTCCTCGTTGATCCCCTGACGTGCACTCCAAGTCTCCTGTATTGCTTTCTTTCCAAAAATAACTTTTCCAAAGGTTTCATCCCGTTTGGACTCCGTTTGATATTATTTTTCTGCGAAACACTGAAACAAGGGAAAAAAATAAAACTGGCACTGGGCTCTGGGTCAATAAGTTAGTCCCAAAAGTAATATAAAAGTGCATAGTAAAGCCCATTAAACATCCAAGATGGATAATATAATAGCATGAATACTTCATAAATTATAGATACGTTGGAGACGTATCGGTGGTGAACGGTCAAAGAATCAAACATTATATCTCAGGTAATCCCATAAATGTTGAAACCAATATTATTGAAACTGTAACCCCGGAGGAATACATAAGGGACACTTTCCAGAACATTTCAGACTCCGGAAAGGAATAGGTACGTGGTACGGTAACTAAACCGACTCCAAAACAGTTCTAATGGAAATTTTTCTCTATTTTGGAATATTTAGAAAAATAGGAAAATAAGGAGTCCGGGAAGGACATGAGTCTTCCACGAGGATGGGAGGCGCGCCCTACCCCCCTGGGTGCGCCCCCTGCCTCGTGGGCACCTCGGGCGCTCTCCGGACTCTGTTTTCTTGCACGATACGTATTTTGGTCGGTAAAAATTCATTATATAATCTCCCGAAGGTTTTGACTCCTGTATCACGCAAATATCCTCTGTTTTCATTTTGAGCTGTTTTTTTTTTTGACAGATCTAGATCGTCATGACGTCTCCAAGCGTTCCCAAGGACAAGTTCTTCGAGAGTGTCATCAACCCCTACCTCGCGGAGGTGCTGCAACACCCTCAAACCATTGAGATGTGTGATGGGTTTCTGCACATCCGCGATGCTGAGGGACCAAGAAGGACTGGAAGCGTGGAGACAAGCCTCGAGGCAATGGAGCAACAAGTTTTCAAGTGTCAGGAGATGGTGGAGCATGGACTCGACTCCAACCACATGATGATCGCGGAGCTCACCACAAGCTGGATGCCGAGAACATTGGGGAGACCATCTTTAAGCTTCACGAGAAGATCGAGCACCTCCAAGCCCAAATCTATGACCTGCAAAACCAAAACTGTGAGTATGAATATGGATTCAAAAGGATGAGTTTGGCTGCAGATTTGAGGATCCCGGGGACTCGATCATCCTTCTATGATGGTGAGCCTATGCCTTGGAAGACGGACGACAAGCCTACATCGTCAACAACTCCACCATCCTCTTCACCAGCAAAAGAGATATAATCACATGGGTATGGGCACTCCCCTTGGCAATTGCCAAGCTTGCGGGAGGTGCCCCGGTATCGTATCACCATCACACTCCTATTTTTACTGTTTTTCTTAGTTCGATCTTTTTGGTATTATCTCGATCTAGTAGAATAAAGTTTTAGTATGATTTAGTTTTGAGTTTTGCTTTATGATCCTTCTATGTAATCGAGTCCATGAGCTATATATATAATAAAGATTAGTGTTGAGTCAAGGGCTTGATTATCTTGCTATGATCTTGAGTGAATAAAAGAAAAGGAAAGAACAAAAAGAAATAAAGAGATCATGTTGATCTTATGGAGAGTGATGACTTCACATAGAAAGAGTATGATGATTAAAAGTTGTTGAGAGTTGACAAACATAGTTTTGGTCATCGTTGCAATTAACAGGAAGTAATAAAGAAAGAGAGATTTCACATATAAGTATACTATCTTGGACATCTTTTATGATTGTGAGCACTCATTAAAATATGACATGCTAAAGAGTTGATGTTGGACAAGGAAAACAACGTAATGGGCTATGTTTTCTTATATCTGAGATGAAGTATATTGTCATGGATCATCCAACATGTTGAGCTTACCTTTCTCCCTCATGCTAGCCAATTCTTTGCACCAAGTAGAAATACTACTTGTGCTTCCAAATACCCTTGAAACCAGTTTTGCCATGAGAGTCCACCATATCTACCTATGGATTGAGTAAGATCCTTCAAGTAAGTTGTCATCGGTGCAAGCAATAAAAATTGCTCTCTAAATATGTATGACTTATTAGTGTGGGAGAAAATAAGCTTTATACGATCTTGTGATGTGGAAGAAATAAAAGCGATGGACTGCATAATAAAGGTCCATATCACAAGTGGCAATATAAAGTGACGTTCTTTCGCATTAAGATTTTGTGTATCCAACCCTGAAAGCGCATGAAAACCTCTACTTCCCTCTACGAAGGGCCTATCTTTTACTTTTACCTTCTACTTTATGCAAGAGTCATGGTGATCTTCACCTTTCCTTTTTACATTTTATCCTTTGGAAAGCACATTGTGTTGGAAAGATCCTGATATATATATAGGGTGGGTCTATTATAATAACACCCCTTAAGACCCTTATTCTGATAACACCAGCCCTTATTCTACACACCACCAACAGATCACGCCGCCGCCCCTCCTCTCCCGTCCTTCTACCGCGGCAGCGGCCTGGTCGCGCCGCCGCCCCTCCCCTCCCGGCCTTCTACCACGGCAGCGGCCTGGGCGCGCCGCCGCCCCTCCCCTCCCGGCCTTCTTCTGCGGCAGCGGCCTGGGAGCGATGCCGCCCCTTCCCTCCCTGCTTTCTCCCGCGGCAGCGGCCTGGGAGCGCCTTTGCCCCTCCCCTCCCGGCCTTCTTCCACGGCGGTGGCCGGCAGCGACGCTGCCCCTACCCTCCCGGCCTTCTTCCACGGCGGCCGCCAGGCAGCGACGCCGCCCGTCGCCTCTCGTCCTTCTTCTGCGGCAGGCACCGAGCAACACCAGCCCATCGGCCTTCTTCCACGGCAGGAGCTCGGTAGCGCCGCCACCGAACTCCTCCGGGCCTGCAATTAGCTGTACTTCATCAGATGTGGATTGGTGCTGCCTCGACATCAAACCAATTCGAGCAAGGAGGAGTGTGCGCAAGGTTGCTTCATCCACGGTAGCTTCTTGGAATAAGTCTGCATCGACCTTCAGAGCAAATCCTCCTTCCACGTTCACATTGAGCAACGTCCAGACCGCTCATGAACTTCTGAAGGGCAAGTGGACTGCTCGGGCGAACGTGAAAGTTGTGCAGGCGGACGAGAAGGGAACTTCCTCCTGTAAACGCAAGAAATCACTGCAACACGAGGTGAGCAGTACACTTCCTCAACCATCTCAGTGTAGTTATCATAGACAAAGCAGTACAAGCAGTACATCGCGCGATTATGCAGTACAAAACCTATGCAGTGCGGTTGCTTGAGTTCGTTGTGGGGGAAAATGTAGTACGCTTGTTTAGGTTCATTACGGATAACGATGTAGTGCGGTTGCTTCAGTTCACCTTGCGGGGTGATGCAGTCAGCATGCAATGCTTCGGCAGTACCATTTTGAACACATTGCAGTTCGCATGATTCAGTTCATTTAACCTGACAAATGCATCTCGATCATTTTGTGTGTAGGAAATGACGTTCAGCAGATACAAAATGCCGCGCATAATTGACAGCACTGAGAACAACAACTTTCAGAAGAGTGGAGCTTCTTCTGAAAGAGATACTGGCTGGGTTACCCCTGAGATTCCTCGAGGATTCTTCACGACGACAAACAGGGTGCAGTACTCTCCGGAAGAAGATTTTTTCCAAGAAGATGTAGTTGAAGATGACGATGATGTCACATTCATCTGGGAAGGCACTCACCAACGCGATGATGAAGACGATGATGATGAAGATGAGCCAATAACAGTTCTCAACCCAGAGTATAAGCACGAGTTCACTACGTTTGGACAGCATGTCCAAACAGACAATGATGACGCAGTTGAACATCATGTTGCAGCAGATGATGATTATGTCTATGATGATGTGCCACTGCTCCAAAATTTTCAAACCAATCCACCGAGACATCTTCACAACATTGGATTACCACCACGTCCACCTGCCGCACCCCAAAACAGAGCTCAGCGTCCACTTTCTTTGCCCGAAAAAGAGCTCCAACCGGACTGCTGCATCAACTTTGACGCTGCGACCACCAACGGTGCCTCGGTCAAAAGTAAATAGCAGGTACAAATCCTCCTCACTGTTGCCGCCGCGAGATCCTCAACTACACAGATCTGCTATAACCCTGCCATGTCCAATACAACCCGGCGAGCTGCAAACACCATCGGGCGAACGACTCTACACACATGTAAGTTTATGTTCTGGAAAAAAAATAGTTCCAGTCCATTCAGATAACATTGCAGTGCACACTGATATTTCTTATGAGGTTTGGCTAGGAACATTGCAATGCTTTATTAAACTCGTATGCACTCCTTGTATTTAAAAAACAGAACAGAACAAATTATCTCATAGAGCATTGCAATTAATGCAGGATAAAAACATGCCGCTGAACCTCGTACCTGCTGCTGGAATGAAGTTCACCACGTACGACAAGGCATGGGACTTTTACAACAATTATGCAAGATGTGCAGGGTTTAGCATACGCAAGAGGGCAAAACACAGGACAAATGCCTACATTGTCTGCTCAAGAGAAGGGGTGCATAAGTAGACTGTGTCAGGTTATCACCGGGTACGTCAGAAGACATCAAAAAGGATTGGCTGCAATGCAAAGATTAGAGTCAAAAAAAGGAGGGATGGCAAATATGTGATAGAAATGGTTCAACTCAACCACAATCACAAGATGCTGGAAAGCCCCGGGATGCTTTTGCACATGCGATCGCATAAAAAGGACGATCCTTTGATAGACCAGTTAGTGAAAGACATGCAACTGGACAACCACACACATGCTCGGATGATGTCGATGCTGTCGCGTATGTCCGGTGGTCTGTAGTACATGGGACATACTAGCCACGACTGGGTAAACAAGTAAGCACGTAACAGAGCATATCTCTTGAGCATTCTGTCGGTAATTATTCCCTGTTTGATGAGATAAGTTTGCATTGTCTCTGAAAATGCAGGAAACAGAAGTTTTCCAGAGAAGAGTCTCAAGATGATGTCAAGAAACTTCTGGATTTCTTTGAGAAAATGCAGAAGATAAACCCATTGTTCTTCTATGATTATGACGTTGATGCAGATAACCGTGTAAGAAACGTCTTTTGGGCGAACGCAAGTTGCAAAGGATCGTATGAAGATTTTGGAGACTGCGTTACATTTGACACGACGTATAAAACTAACAAATTCCACATGCTGCTGGGAATGTTTGTGGGGGTGAACCATCATCTACAGAGCACCATATTTGCTGTTGCACTCGTGCGAGATGAAACAATACCATCATTTGAGTGGGTTTTCAAAACCTTTCTGAGGTGTATGAACAACAAGCCGCCAATCTGCATGCTCACAGGTACAAAAAATAAACACCTTCATACTTACGTTTTGTTTGGTGCACTTATATTTCTTCCATATATCTTGCACACGCAAGACCATGGTGATGGCATAGCAACGAGAGGGGAGAGTGTCTGTCCACGTACCCTCGTAGACCGAAAGCGGAAGCGTTATAACAACGCGGTTGATGTAGTCGTGCGTCTTCACGATCCGACCGATCCAAGCACCGAGCGTCACGGCACCTCCGAGTTACGCACACGTTCAGCTCGATGGCGATCCCGGACTCGATCCAGCAAAGTGTCGGGGATGAGTTCCGTCGACCTGACGGCGTGGTGGCGATGATGATGCTCCACCGACGCGGGGCCGCTTAAGCTCCGCGACGATATGACTTCTCCGGCGCGGGGCTTCGCCTAAGCTCATGACGATATGACCGAAGTGGAATATGGTGGAGGGGCACCGCACGGCTAAGGAACGATCCGTAGATCAACTTGTGTGTTCTCGGGTGCCCCCTGCCCCGTATATAAAGGAGCAAGGGGTGCGGCCAGCCAAAGGCGGCGCTGGAGGAGTCCTACTCCCACCGAGTAGGACTCCCCCTTCCTAGTTGGAATAGGATTGGGGAGGGAAGAGGAAGGGCGCCCCCCTCTCCTTGTCCTATTCGGACTAGAGGGAGGGGGCGCGCCTGCCCTGGCCGGCCCTTCCTCTTCTCCCTATGGCCCATTAAGGCCCATTGACCCCGGGGTTCCGTAACCCCGGTGTTCCGATAACTTCTGTTTTCATCCGGAACCTTTCCAAGTCAAACATAGGCTTCCAATATATCAATCTTTATGTCTCGCCATTTCGAGACTCCTCGTCATGTCCGTGATCACATCCGGGACTCGAACAACCTTCGGTACATCAAAACTTATAAACTCATAATGAACTGTCATCGCATAGCGTTAAGCGTGCAGACCCTACGGGTTCGAGAACTATGTAGACATGACCTAGAACCATTCTCGGTCAATAACCAATAGCGGAACCTGGATGCCCATATTGGTTCCTACATATTCTACGAAGATCTTTATCGGTCAAACCGCATAACGATATCGTTGTTCCTTTTGTCATCGGTATGTTACTTACCCGAGATTCGATCGTCGGTATCAATACCTAGTTCAATCTCATTCTTGGTAAGTCTCTTTACTCGTTCCGTAATACATCATCTCACAACTAACTCATTAGTTGTAATGCTTGCAAGGCTTATGTGATGTGTATTACCGAGAAGGCCCAGAGATACCTCTCCGACAACCGGAGTGACAAAACC
Source organism: Aegilops longissima (assembly GCA_021605205.1). Taxonomy (NCBI): domain Eukaryota; kingdom Viridiplantae; phylum Streptophyta; class Magnoliopsida; order Poales; family Poaceae; genus Aegilops; species Aegilops longissima. The sequence goes on along the minus strand of CM038676.1, from coordinate 55,295,416 downwards.
TAATCTCAAATCGCCAACCCAACAAGTACCTTTGGAGACACCTGTAGTACTCCTTTATAATCACCCGATTCGTTGTGGCGTTTGGTAGTACCAAAGTGTTCCTCCGGTAAATGGGAGTTGCATAATCTCATAGTTACGAGGAACATGTATAGGTCATGAAGAAAGCAATAGCAATATACTAAGCGATCAAGTGCTAAGCTAACGGAATGGGTCATGTCAATCAGATCATTCTCCTAATGATGTGATCCCGTTAATCAAATGACAACTCATGTCTATGGTTAGGAAACATAACCATCTTCGATTAACGAGCTAGTCAAGTAGAGGCATACTAGTGACACTCTGTTTGTCTATGTATTCACACATGTATTATGTTTCCGGTTAATACAATTCTAGCATGAATAATAAACATTTATCATGATATAAGGAAATAAATAATAACTTTATTATTGCCTCTAGGGCATATTTCCTTGATCTCCCACTTGCACTAGAGTCAATAATCTAGTTCACATCGCCATGTGATTTAACATCAATAGTTCACATCTATATGTGGTTAACACCCATAGTTCACATCGACATGTGACCAACACCCAAAGGGTTTACTAGAGTCAGTAATCTAGTTCACATCGCCATGTGATTAACACCCAAAGAGTACTAAGGTGTGATCATGTTTTGCTTGTGAGATAATTTTAGTCAGCAGGTCTGCATCACATTCAGAGCCGTAAGTATTTTGCAAATTTCTATGTCTACAATGCTCTGCGGAGCTACTCTAGCTAATTGCTCCCACTTTCAATATGTATCTAGATTGAGACTCGAGTCATGTAGATTAGTGTTAAAACTTGCATCGGCGTAACCCTTCTGACGAACCTTTTTTCACTTCCATAATCGAGAAACATATCCTTATTCTACTAAGGATAATTTTGACCGATGTCCATTGATCTACTCCTAGATCACTATTGCACTCCCTTGCCAAGCTTAGTGGTAGGGTATGCAATAGATCTGGTACACAGCATGACATACTTTATAGAACCTATGGCTGATGCATAGGGAATGACTTTCATTCTCTTTCTATCTTCTACCGTGGTCGGGTTTTGAGTCTTACTCAATCTCACACCTTGTAACACAGGCAAGAACTCTTTCTTTGACTGTTCCATTTTGAACTACTTCAAAATCTTGTCAAGGTATGTATTCATTGAAAACTTATCAAGCGTCTTGATCTATCTCTATAGATCTTGATGCTCAATATGTAAGCAGCTTCACCGAGGTCTTTCTTTGAAAAACTCCTTTCAAACACTCCTTTATGCTTTGCGAAATAATTCTACATTATTTCCGTCAACAATATGTCATTCACATATACTTATCGAAAAGGCTGTAGTGCTCCCACTCACTTTCTTGTAAATACAGGCCTTTCCAAAAGTCTGTATAAAATCATATGCTTTGATCAACACATCAAAGCGTATATTCCAACTCGAGATGCTTGCACCAGTCCATTGATGGATCATTGGAGCTTGCACATTTTGTTAGCACCTTTAGGATTGACAAAATCTTCTGGTTGTATCATATACAACTCTTCTTTAAGAAAACCATTAAGGAATGCAGTTTTGACATCCATTTGCCGATTTCATAAAATGTGGCAATTGCTAACATGATTCGGACAGACTTTTAAGCATCGATACAAGTGAGAAAATCTCATTGTATTCAACATCTTGAACTTTGTCTAAAACCTTTTTCGACAAGTCTAGCTTTGTAGATAGTAACACTACTATCAGCATCTGTCTTCCTCTTGAAGATTCATTTATTTAACATGGCCTGCTGATCATCGAGCAAGTCAATCAAAGTCCATACTTTTGTTCTCATACATGGATCATATCTCAGATTTTATGGCCTCAAGCCATTTCGCGGAATCTGGGCTCATCATCGCTTCCTCATAGTTCGTAGGTTCATCATGGTCTAGTAACATGACTTCCGAACATGATTACCGTACCACTCACAGTGCGGATCTTACTCTGGAAGACCTACGAGGTTTGGTAGCAACTTGATCTGAAGTTTCATGATCATCATCATTAACTTCCTCACTAATTGGTGTAGGAATCACGGAACTGATTTCGTGATGAACTACTTTCCAATAAGGGAGAAGGTATAATTACCTCATCAAGTTCTACTTTCCTCCTACTCACTTCTTTCGAGAGAAACTTCTTCTCTAGAAAGGATCGATCTTAACAACGAAAATCTTGCCTTCGGATCTGTGATAGAAGGTGTACCCAACATTTTGGGTATCCTATGAAGACGCATTTTCCAATTTGGGTTCAAGCTTATCATGTTGAAACTTTTTCACATAAGCATCGCAACCCAAACTTTTAAGAAACGACAACTTTGGTTTCATGCTAAACCATAGTTCATACGGTGTCGTCTTTAACGGATTTATATGGTGCCCTTTTTAGCGTGAATGCAGCTGTCTCTAATGCATAACCCCAAAACGATAGTGGTAAATCGGTAAGAGACATCATAGATCGCACCATATATCTAATAAAGTACGGTTATGACGTTCGGACACACCATCACTCTGTGGTGTTCGGGTGGCGTGAGTTGCTGAAACTATTCCGCATTGTTTCAAATGTAGACCAAACTTCGTAACTCAATTATTCGTCTTGCGATCAGATCGCAGAAACTTTATTTTCTTGTTACAATGATTTTCCACTTCACTCTGAAATTCTTTGAACCTTTCAACTATTTCAGACTTATGTTTCATCAAGTAGATATACCCATATCTACTCAAAACATCATGTGAAGGTTAGAAAATAATGATACTTGCCGTGAGCCTCAACACTCATCGGATCGCATACATCGGTATGTATTATTTCCAATAAGTCAGTTGCTCGCTCTATTGTTCCGGAGAACGGAGTCTTTAGTCATCTTGCCCATAAGGCATGGTTACGCAAGAATCACGTGATTCACAATCAAGTGATTCCAAAATCCCATCGATATGGAGTTTCTTCATGCGCTTTACACCAATATGACCTAAACTGCGATTGCCACAAATAAGTTGCACTATCATTATTAACTTTGCATCTTTTGGTTTCAATATTATGAATATGTGTATCACTACGATCGAGATCCAACGAACCATTTTCATTGGGTGTGTAACCATATAAGATTTTATTCATGTAAACAGAACAACAATTTATTCTCTTACTTAAATGAATAACCGTATTGCAATAAACATGATCAAATCATATTCATGCTCAAAGCAAATGCTAAATAACATTTATTTAGGTTTAACACTAATCCCGAAAGTATAGGGAGTGTGCGATGATGATCATATCAATCTTGGAACTACTTCCAACACTCATCGTTACTTCCCCTTCAACTAGTTTCTGTTTATTCTATAACTCCTGTTTCGAGTTACTAATCTTAGCAACCGAACAAGTATCAAATACTCAGGGGCTACTATAAACACTAATCTCGATAGTATAGGGAGTGTGCGATGATGATCATATCAATCTTGGAACTTCTTCCAACACTCATCGTCACTTCCCCTTCAACTAGTCTCTGTTTATTCTGTAACTCCTGTTTCGAGTTACTAATCTTAGCAACCGAACAAGTATCAAATACTCAGGGGCTACTATAAACACTAGTAAAGCACACATCAATAGCCTGTATATCAAATATACCCTTGTTCACTTTGCCATCCTTCTTATCCACCAAATATTTGGGGTATTTCCGTTTCCAGTGACCATTTCCTATGCAGTGTAAGCACTCAGTTTCAGGCTTTGGTTCAGCTTTGGGTTTCTTCGTGGGAGTGACAACTTGCTTGTCATTCTACTTGAAATTCCCCTTTCTTTCCCTTTGCCCTTTTCTTGAAACTAGTGGTCTTGTCAATCATCAACACTTGATGCTCTTTCTTGATTTCTACCTTCGTTGATTTCAACATCACGAAGAGCTCGGGAATCGTTTTCGTCATCCCTTGCATACTGTAGTTCATCATGAATTTCTAGTAACTTAGTGATGGTGACTAGAGAATTCTGTCAATCACTATCTTATCTGGAAGATTAACTCCCACTTGATTCAAGCGATTAAAGTACCCAGACAATCTGAGTACATGCTCACTAGTTGAGCGATTCTCCTCCATCTTTTAGCTATAGAACTTGTTGGAGACTTCATATCTCTCAACTCGGGCATTTTCTTGAAATATTAACTTCAACTCCTGGAACATCTCCTATGGTCCATGACGTTCAAAACGTCTTTGAAGTCCCGATTCTAAGCCGTTAAGCATGGTGCACTAAACTATCAAGTAGTCATCATATTGAGCTAGCCAAACGTTCATAACGTCTGCATCTGCTCCTGCAATAGGTATGTCACCTAGCGGTGCATTAAGGACATAATTCTTACAGTGCAGCAATGAGGATAAACCTCAGATCACGGATCCAATCCGCATCATTGCTACTAACATTTTCAATACAATTTTCTCTAGGAACACATATAAAAACATAGGGAAGCAACAACGCGAGCTATTGATCTACAACATAATTTGCAAAAACTACGGGACTAAGTTCATGATAAATTAAAGTTCAATTAATCATATTACTTAAGAACTCCCACTTAGATAGACATCTCTCTAGTCATCTAAGTGATTACGTGATCAAATCAACTAAACCATGTCCGATCATCACGTGAGATGGAGTAGTTTCAATGGTGAACATCACTATGTTGATCATATCTACTATATGATTCACGCTCGACCTTCGGTCTCCGTGTTCGAGGCCATATCTGTTATATGCTAGGCTCGTCAAGTTTAACCTGAGTATTCGCGTGCGCAACTGTTTTGCACCCGTTGTATTTGAGCGTAGAGCCTATCACACCCGATCATCACGTGGTGTCTCAAAGACGAAGAACTTTCGCAGCGGTGCATACTCGGGAGAACACTTCTTGATAATTTTAGTGAGAGATCATCTTAAAATGCTACCGTCAATCAAAGCAAGATAAGATGCATAAAGGATAAACATCACATGCAATCAATATAAGTGATATGATATGGTCATCATCATCTTGTGCTTGTGATCTCCATCGCCAAGCACCGTCATGATCACCATCGTCACCGGCGCGACACCTTGATCTCCATCGTAGCATCGTTGTCGTCTCGCCAACTATTGCTTCTACGACTATCGCTACGCTTAGTGATAAAGTAAAGCAATTACATGGCTTTGCATTTCATACAATAAGCGACAACCATATGGCTCCTGCCATTGCGATAACTTCGGTTACAAAACATGATCATCTCATACAATAAAATATAGCATCACGTCTTGACCACATCACATCACAACATGCCATACAAAAACAAGTTAGGCGTCCTCTACTTTGTTGTTGCAAGTTTTACGTGGCTGCTACGGGCTGAGCAAGAACCGTTCTTACCTCGCATCAAAACCACAGCGATAGTTTGTCAAGTTGGTGCTGTTTTAACCTTCGCAAGGACCGGGCGTAGCCACACTCGGTTCAACTAAAGTGAGAAAACGACACCGCGGTCACCTTTAAGCAACTAGTGCTCAAGCGGTGAAACCAGTCTCGCGTAAGCGTCTGGCGTAATGTCGGTCCGGGCCGCTTCATCTCACAATACCGCCAACCAAAGTATGACATGCTGGTAAGCGGTATGACTTATATCGCCCACAACTCACTTGTGTTCTACTCGTGCATATGACATCAACGCATAAAACCAGGCTCGGATGCCACTGTTGGGGAACGTAGTAATTTCAAAAATTTCCTACGCACACGCAAGACCATGGTGATGGCATAGCAACGAGAGGGAGAGTGTCCGTCCCGTACCCTCGTGAGACCGAAAGCGGAATCGTTATAACAACGTGGTTGATGTAGTCGTGCGTCTTCACGATCCGACCGATCCAAGCACCGAGCGTCGGCACCTCCGAAGTTCTGCACACGTTCAGCTGGATGGCGATCCCGGTCCCGATCCAGCAAAGTGTCGGGATGAGTTCCGTCGACCGACGACGGCGTGGTGACGATGATGATGCTCCACCGACGCGGGGCTTCGCCTAAGCTCCGCGACGATATGACTTCTCCGGCGCAGGGCTTCGCCTAAGCTCCGCGACAATATGACCAAGTGGAATATGGTGGAGGGGGCACCGCACACGGCTAAGGAACGATCCGTAGATCAACTTGTGTTCAGGGTGCCCCCGCCTCGTATATAAAGGAGAAAGGGGTGCGGCCAGCCCAAGGGGCGCGCTGGAGGAGTCCTACTCCCACCGAGTAGGACTCCCCCTTTCCTAGTTGGAATAGGATTGGGGAGGGGAAGAGGGAAGGGGGGCGCCGCCCCCCCCCCCTGTCCTATTCGGACTAGAGGGGGGGGGCGCGCCTGCCCTGCCGGGCCCTTCCTCTTCTCCCTATGACCCATTAAGGCCCATTGACCCCGGGGTTCCGGTAACCCCGGTGTTCCGGTAACTTCCTGTTTTCATCCGGAACCTTTCCGAAGTCCAAACATAGGCTTCCAATATATCAATCTTTATGTCTCGACCATTTCGAGATTCCTCGTCATGTCCGTGATCACATCCGGGACTCCGAACAACCTTCGGTACATCAAAACTTATAAACTCATAATGAACTGTCATCGAAACGTTAAGCGTGCGGACCCTACGGGTTCGAGAACTATGTAGACATGACCTAGAACCATTCTCGGTCAATAACCAATAGCGGAACCTGGATGCCCATATTGGTTCCTACATATTCTACGAAGATCTTTATCGGTCAAACCGCATAACGATATCGTTGTTCCTTTTGTCATCGGTATGTTACTTACCCGAGATTCGATCGTCGGTATCAATACCTAGTTCAATCTCGTTCTCGGTAAGTCTCTTTACTCGTTCCGTAATACATCATCTCACAACTAACTCATTAGTTGTAATGCTTGCAAGGCTTATGTGATGTGTATTACCGAGAAGGCCCAGAGATACCTCTCCGAGCAATCGGAGTGACAAAACCTAATCTCGAAATCGCCAACCCAACAAGTACCTTTGGAGACACCTGTAGTACTCCTTTATAATCACCCGATTCGTTGTGACGTTTGGTAGTACCAAAGTGTTCCTCCGTAAACGGGAGTTGCATAATCTCATAGTTACGAGGAACATGTATAGGTCATGAAGAAAGCAATAGCAATATACTAAGCGATCAAGTGCTAAGCTAACGGAATGGGTCATGTCAATCAGATCATTCTCCTAATGATGTGATCCCGTTAATCAAATGACAACTCATGTCTATGGTTAGGAAACATAACCATCTTCGATTAACGAGCTAGTCAAGTAGAGGCATACTAGTGACACTCTGTTTGTCTATGTATTCACACATGTATTATGTTTCCGGTTAATACAATTCTAGCATGAATAATAAACATTTATCATGATATAAGGAAATAAATAATAACTTTATTATTGCCTCTAGGGCATATTTCCTTCAACAACTTAATAAAAAAACATTGTTTGTGTCTTCTCAGACCAGTGTTCTTCGATGAAGGCAGCATTAAAAACTATCCTCCCACAAACTTTGCATAAGTTGTGTCGGTGGCATATCATGAAGAAGTACAAAGACCACCTCGCCTTGTTGTATAAGGCGCACGAGAAGCTCAAGGACGAACTCAATGCAGTGCTGAACCATCCACTAATGCCGTCAGAATTTGAACGAGCATGGAAGAACCTCATTCAGAGGTACAACTTGCAAGACGACGAAGTGATGAATTCACTGTGAGATGACAGGCACGAGTGGATCTCGGCTTACTACAAGGAAATTTTCCTACACGCAGAACATCCAGGAACATGCTACGGGAGATGGATCACAGTTCGTTACCACTAGATGCGCAGTGCCGTGCAGTGGAAGAAGAGTTGGGGCAGCGCATCCGTGTGGATCGTATCCTCCTCATTCGATCTCCCTCGAGCAGTCAGTCGTCCAATCCCACGTACGAGTTCGCCAGAGCGGCGCAAGTGCACCGCCTCTAACGGTATCTGTGCGTGCAGGAGGAACACCGTGCGGCGGACTGCTAGGTCTGATCACATAGTCGGCGGTGAGTGGAGGTGGCTATTCGCAACACATGCAAACCCTAGTCGCGACGCCGAAGCGATCAACCGCATGAGTGTGCCGCACCTCCACTTTATATAGGCGTTCGTCGCAGGCTCAACACTTGGGCCTTGCACAGACCCTAAAGCCCAAAGTCTACTCGGTCACGTTCCTAGTCCAGTTCGGATCACATCCGACTAGTGTCCTATGAACCGACCTCGTAGGTTCCTTCCCTTAAGCGCGTGACCCCTTAGGTTCAAGTTGGATTGGTCACAGTTCGGATCACCTCCGACCTGCACGGTTGGTAGCGGCCTCTAGCAAGGCATGCCGACCACCAAGCAGACTATGAAGCTGGCTAGGCGAACCTGTACAACGTGTCACACTTCTGTTCCCTTTGCCACACGATATATGTTGTCGGGCTCAAGGCGAGACTGTCATCCTTGTGCTAGCCCGACCAGTTTCTTGTTCCAGAGATACCGACCACAATCCGGATTATCTCATAATCCTTGTCGCATGGCCATGCTGTTCCTGGTCGGATCACACGAGGGGCCCAGAGTATATCTCTCCTGATCGGAGGGGCAAATCCCATCTTGCTCGACCATGTCTCGCAGCATGGGACTAGACAAACCCGAAACCTACCTTTGTAACTACCCAGTCACGGAGTAGCGTTTGGTCGGCCCAAAGCAAGTCTATCACCCTCCCGAGTACATGCGTCAGCTCAGGTCTTAGGACATAGAACGTATGTTGTACTAGAGACTCACAGATGACATATCGCTGCGTCTCATAGTTGGGTCTGTCCGACTCGGACCTTATCTCGACTCGGATCCGACTACGTCGAATTCGCCAGGACCTTTCAAGTCCATATTATCCGGTTAGCATCCAATGCTCCATGGCTAGTGAGACCAAGCCATCGACCGTGTCATATGCTAGTCTAGTCGGCTGCGCGTCCACACAGCCCTTTCGACTAGGGACCTTTTAGGACAGTCATCATACAATGCATAGTCCCACAAACAAGTCACGTACTTGCTGATACACATCATTGATAATGTCCAAGGACTATCTTTATTCATAAAAACATAGGAAATATCATCATACATGATTGCCTCTAGGGCATATCTCCAACACGGATGACTTCCACACAGAGAAGCGAGAGCATGAAACGCATACTGAAGAAAAATTTTGTCAGGGAGAAGCATGATCTCCATCTGTTTGCTCAGCACGTGGATAGGTGCATTCAGACCAGGAAGGTCGTCGAGCACGCAGAGACAATAGCAAATGAGGTAAACAAAATGCCAATCAAAAACTGCTAAAAATATGACTACACAAACAAACAATTTTTTCATTTCTTTGGTTCGTAACAGTGCATTTGTGATCATGCAGTCAGAGGTAAAAACAACAACAAAGTTTGGGTTTGAAGTTCATCTATCAAAAGTGTATACAAGGGCAGTGTTTGCAGATTTCAAAGAAACACTCTACCGTAGCACTGCATTCAGAGTAGAACGGTGCCCTGAGAACCCGACAAAGTATCTCGTACACCACTACAACAGATCGGATGCATTTGACTGGGCAAGGCATAATTTCCAAGTGGTCGCCGATGAAGAGAAAGGTGTCTACGAATGTGAGTGCAAACTCTGGACACACACAGGTGAGACTCCTAGCAAAAAAATCTAGATTCTGATAGTCATGCACGAAAGCTCACTTACTGAACTTTAAAAGTCCACATGCATGAGTAATTCATAAAACCAAATGAAGTTCACTTCTTTAAAAATGAACAAATAACGAAAAAATATATATGTTTACTAATTTCATGCAGTTCACTTACAGAACAAAAAAAATCATTTGTTTGTCTACAGGCCTCTTTTGCGTCCATGTGTTATGCATGCTTTCTCATTTGAGAGTACTCAACATTCCTGAGGTGTACATCATGAAAAGATACACCCGTAACGCAAGATCAGATGCAACGTTTGACAGAAGAGACTACGAACAAACAGCACCAGATGGAACCTCGCTTTTTTGCCGTAGAAAATTGCTGACAGAAACAGCAATGGACCTTGCAAAAAGAGCGACAAGGTCCGACGCTGGGTGCCACAGAGTGTTGTTTGGTATGAGGGCACTGATCGAGGAAGTTGACGTGCTCAACAAAGAAGAAGAAGAAGAAGAAGCAGCAGCAAAACTAAAGCAAGCAGAGAAATCCCAGCATGACAATAATGCCGAGCAAGTAGAAAATACTAAACACATCGGAACTGGTGCTATCAAAAAAGAAACAATTCTTCCACCTCCTGTTTCAAACACAAGAGGAAGGAAGAAAGGGGGAGACGCAACCCAGAAAAAGGTAGCATGCAACGAGAAAAATGATGACGAAAACAGTAAGCCACAGCCTGAGCTGGACAGTGATGGTCACCCACTGGGAATAAGAAGGTGCAAGACATGTAACGAAATCAGCGGCCACAATTCCAGGACGTGTACAAAAAGAAATGAACAAGAAAAACGAGGACATGGAGATGCACAACAAAACAGAAATTCCACTCACAACACTAAGAAATGGACGAAACCGAGACGTTGTAGCATCTGCAAAAAGAGGAAGAGACACAATTCAAGAACATGCCCCAAAAGAAAAAGAAAAAGATCAGAAAAGGAGGAAGACGAAGAAGGTGAGATCAAAGAAGAAGATGATGACACAACTGAAGAAGAAATGGCTTATGAAGAAGCAGATGGAGAAGAGGAGGAAGAAGAAGAGAGTGAAGAGGACGAAGAACGTGAAGAAACTAAAGAAATAGTGGCTTATGAAGAAACAGATGATGAAGATGATGAAGAGGAAGAAGAGAGTGAAGAGGCTGAAGAGAGTGAAGAGGATGAAGAACGTGAAGAAACAGTGTCAACAAGACCACCACAAGGAAATGCTGTTGTACAGAAAAAACCGAGAACAACACCACTTTCAAAAAACAAGGTAGGAGCAAAGAAGGATGCAGTTCACAGCACTGGAAAACGAAAACCACCATCAACCAGCACGCGGGGATCAAAGGAGGATGCAGTTCATAGCACTGGAAAATCAAAGCAGCCATCAACCAGCACGCGGGAAGCAAAGAAGGATGCAGTCCACAGCGCTGAAAAACCAAAGCAGCCATCAACCAAACCGCAGGAGCAAAGAAGGATCACGATTCACGGTATTTGAAAAACCAAAGCAGCCATCAACCAAACCGCGCGGGGGCTACAAACACAAAGGTGCGAGACAAGAACCAAAGAACACCGCCATGGAAAACAAAAGAAAGTGCGACATTAGACACGCTCCGGTCACATGCAAGAAGCGGCGGAGTTAACGACCAAATAGATGAACAGACAAAAAATTAATCATATGCATAGCAGTTTGCTTATTTCTATGACTTATCTATCAGTTTAAATTTTGTGTAAACACAAATTTCCCGTTAACTATGAGTTATTCAACTAAACCATGTTAAAGAGAAAATGGTATATAGAGTATACCATATACATAGCAGTCTTGAGTAAAACATTGACACCTTTTGGTTCAAAAACCATGTAAAAAATGTTGTTAGCTCGCTGTAGTCCAACAAGTAGTACAGATAAAACGCATTTCAATATGCAGTATGGAACTTGCAAATATGCGATGCGCTTGAACTATCATGCAGTACTATAGACTAACTACATGTAGTACACACCATACAAATTGGGAAAAAATGTGGAAACATGTAGTGCTCAGCTAACATATAAGCAGTTCACATATTGTAACCATGTAAACACAAATTTCCCGTTGAATAATAATTGAAGCGGTTCAGATCACAAAAGTGCTTGTTACAAAACACATCAAAAAGATGAAGCGTTCAACACGCAAAAGTACTTATTACAAATCAACCTCATAACCTTAGCCAATCACATCAAACGTGATTCTAGCAAATACGATCCTCGAGTTCAAAGAAGTTGAGGACAACAACTTGCTCAGACTTCAGGCCACTATCAATGACAAATTCCTTCCACCCTTTGTGTAGACACAGCCGCCCGTCAACGCCTTCAGTGTACTTGGCTGGTTGAAGGTATCCATTACCAAGAACAACTTGAAGAATTCCTTTCTTCTTGAGCCGGACATACCTAACAGCTCGTTTAGGAATTTCCTGTAAAAAATAATAAAACTGTTTGAGAATGAAACTAGCAGTACAATTCTCATACTGTGCACAGAGATAGATGAAGTGCACAACAGTCCAACGAGTAGAACATATAAAACGCATTTCAATATGCAGTATGGAACTTGCAAATATGCAGTACGCTTCAAACTATCATGCAGTACTATAGACTAGCTACATGTAGTACACACCAAACAAACTGGGAAAAAATGTAGAAATATTTAGTCCTCAGCTAATATATAAGCAGTTCACATATTGTAACCATGTAAACTAAAATATAAGCTACATGCACACAAGCAAAAAAATAAAAACAAGAAATAAGAACACATTGCAGTACACTTCAAAAAACAAAGAAAAAAGTGCGTTCCTAAAATACTACAAGTTCAGAATGCAATGGAATTATACAAAAAACACAAAGAAAAAATCATATCTAACGAAACATACCATCTTGTAGTGAGTCTCCACATCTGTTGGCGTAAGCTGATGGACAAAAGGACTCGTGCAGCCAAGGCCACGCCGAATCAGGGCAGAATAGAACACAGAAACGTTGATCTGGCCCATATCAAATCCTTCCGTGAATACTGTACCATATGCAAGCTGCTCGGCTCGCCCAGTTCGGCACAACACCTTCCCACCACGACGAGCACGACGAGCCTGCGAGCAAGCTGAACAATCGCAGTGCGTCGGCACACCACAACCATGGCCGCAGCAGAAGAGATATGCACAGGGGTCTGGAGCCATCGCAATAAAAACCTAGAAAAGCAAAAAAAATAGGCTGGAGAAAGGAGAGAGCTTGCGGATAGCGGAGAAATGAAATGCAAAGGAAGGGTATAAGTTAGCCTTCAGTTATATAAGAGGAATGCAAAAATGTCAAAACTGAAAATTAAAGGGGACTTAATGGAAATTATGTTCCCAAGAAAAAAGGACAATCAATAAAGGCTTATGTTACCAAAGAAAAAGGAACGGAAAAAGAAGGTTTACTTTGACTGCAGCAATTCCCACGAACAAAAACCGCAGATCATTAAAATATAATACTCTGAAAAATTATAATCCACAGACCATTTTATGTGTGCAGTTCTCCAAATTCGTACCAGGAAGTTCACTATATGTGTGGATGAAGTGCAGTACATGATAAAAAAAGCAAAAGAGAAGCACTTTCGCAGCATTGGCATAGCCAGTCACAACTTTTTGGCACAAAGAAGGATGCATGCAGTGCAAAATGTGTACACCTGCAGCACAGAACTATGACGAATGCAGTGCGCATAGGGGCACAAAAGCAGTGCACACCCGTACACTAAGAAAAAAGGATACGTAAGAGGAAAAACAATAAAGAAAAATGATACCAATGTAGTGCACAAAAATGTAGCGCAGAACACGTGCAGTACGGAATGCGTGCACATGCAGTACTGAAACTAAATCAATGCAGTGCACGGATGATTTACTAAAAAGCAGTGCACGCCACAACATAGAAAAAGATACAAAGGAAAAAAATTGACCACCCAGGAGAGCCGGGCCCAGCCAGTCTCGTAATAGGTATGCACCCAAAGAAGGCGAGTCGCTCTGAGTCACAGTGCATGGGGCCGGCCACACATGGGCCCACAGGTCAGAGAGCATATAGCTGCGAGCGCCGTGTATAAGCGCCCAAATAAGTATCCGGAGGAGTTCGACCAGTATGCCTCGCTAGCGCTTATAAACAGGTCGGGCACGCCTTCCGCGGGCGAGGTGGGACTAAACGTTAGGGCCTTTTACAATGAGCGGGAACCAAGCCGTGCTCACAGGCCGACTTGGGCCCAAGTGCGTCTCTAAACTACCCGAACACAGGCCCAACAAGGCCGACTAAGAAAAAACAATAAGTTCAAAAAAAATGGGGCGGGGCCCACCCCCCCTTTCCCTACCCTCCCATACAGGGATTGCGGTAAAATCTGAGGCAAAAACAAGATGCGATGCGTGCACAGTAAAAATGCAGTGCATTACAATAAACGATGTAGTGCGGTATGGCAATCCAGTTCCCGATTACCTACACGAATAAATACACGCAAAAAACAGTGAAGTACGCACATGCATACACAAGTGCAGTACTATATTGTTGAAGATGCAGCACAGGACTATATAAGAATGCAGTTCATTATCACACAGGATGCATGTATAAAACGTAACAAAATGCCCGTTCGCACAGAAAAAGTGGTGGTTAAAAAATATTTGCTGATTAAAAATAAAAAAAGCCACCTTAAAAAAACCACGCTCGCATACAACCACCAGATCGGAGCAGTTCCATTGCCACAAGGCCCACTATCACAGATGCAAAACCAAACCACCATCTGGACAACCACATCATCAGCGTGATCGTGCAGTTCATCCGACGAGGCCATTCCACCCCGCGCCCTCCCCTTAAATTCAGACCCCTGCCAAAGGCCTTCTCATCCACAACAACACAAGTATCCATTGCGCTCCCACCAAATCGCCCCATATCAACGCAAAAGCACCAAGCCCTGCTGCCGGCGATGATGTTCACCGAGCAGTACAAAGGCGGCAGGGGCCGTGGGCGCACGGCAACACCAAGTTGCCGTCATCCACACCAGCGACAAGGAGCAGATGGTGATCACCCTCGCGCAGTACGAGCGCCACCTCAGCCTCCAGCGCCACAAGATCATCGGCATTGATCTCGAGTACGACAACGACCCTGAAGTGACGCAGAAACCTGCCCTCTGCTAGCTCTCCATCGGCAAGAATCACCCGGTGCTACTCTTCGAAATGAGCGCCTCTGAAAGGTGCACCATCTTTGACAACTTCCTCGCCGACCCCAGGTACACCTTTGCAGGCTTCTCCATCGATGGCGACAAAACCAGGCTGGAGCGCGTCAAACTGGAGGTCACCAACTTCGTCGACATCCAGAAGGAGTGGAGGGTGCCCGAGGCAACCAAGCCGTTGGACTCCCTCGGAGACGTCTCCGGCATGCTCGTCGACGACTACTACAACAACATGAAGAAGAAGATCACCGAGGACGAGCACCAGCGCTGGGCCACCCTGCCTCTGTCCAGGAGGCACATCGAGTACGTGGCAAAGGACGCCTACGCATCGTACGAGATATGGAACCGCATCACCCTCACCCAGGACGGCCTTCGCCCTGCAAAGCTGGAGAAGGAGGAGGGCCCCAAGAAGCGCGCCGGGAGCAGCTGGGGATGGGGAGAGCCTAACTGGTGAAGAAGAAGATGGTGCTGGCCAGGAGACAACAATGCCACCGTTCTTTTGGAATTATCATCAAATTTGCTTTATGTTGTTTGCTTATGTATCGTTAGTTTGTTTGTGTGCTGAACCTAGTTTGCTTGCCATGCAGAATCGCTTTGTAATGATGAACTTTGAATATGTTAGTTTGCTTTCTGTTCAACTTACTTTGCTGGTGATGAATTTGTTGTACAGAATACCTGTGATAATTTGTTTTCTTTTGTCTGCTAATGTATCTTTAGATTCGAGTAGTGCAGAAAACGAAAAATGAGTTGCAGTGTGCAAACAGGACACATGCAGTGCAAGTTGTGTACGAATGCAATACAGAATCTGTCGAATGAAGTCTTAACATACCCAACAAAGCAGTGCACAAACCTAAATTTGAAAAAAGAATACATAAGAGCAAAACCAGAAAAAGAAAAACGCAAACAAGTAAATAATCAATGAAGTACAAAAATATATGAACGTGCAGTACAGAACCATAATCAACGCATTACGCGTATGATTTACTAAGCAGTGCACTCCCATACATTGGAAAAAAGATTACATAATAGCAAAAACACGGAAACAAAAAAATGGCAACTGTACATGCAGTACGGAATGCATGCACATGCAGTACGGAACCCTGATCAATGCAGTGCATGCCCCGACATTGAAAAAAACACCTAAGACAGAAAAATAAAAGAAAAAAATTGACCACCCAGGTGCTACCGGCCCCAGCCAGTCTCGTAATAGGTCTGCGCCCAAAGAAGGCGAGTCGTTCTGAGTCACAGTGCATGGGGCCGGCCACACATGGGCCCACAGGTCAGAGAGCATACAGCTGTGACCGCCGTGTTTAAGCGCCCAAATAAGTAACAGGAGGAGTTCGACATAGCCGCCTCGCCAGCGCTTATAAACATGTCGGGCGCGCCTTCCACGGGCGAGGTGGCACTAAACATTAGACCACACACAATGCACCGGGAACCAGCCGTGCTCACAGGCCGACTTGGGCCCACTTGCGTCTTCACTACCCAAACACAGGGCCAACAAGGCCCACGAAAGAAAAAACAATAAGTTCAAAAATAAAACATCAAAAAGAAAAATGAGAAACATTTTTTAAATGAATAACAACAAACAAAAAAATGTGCGTCGGCACTGTAAGAAACTATTAATAAATAAAACGCAGGAAGCCCGATGGCAACGTACAAATGCAGTCCGCGACGTACACCAATGCAGTTCTCAACGTGGAAGCACGAAGTATTATTATTTTCTTCTGAATTGCAGTTATCTTCACTCTGCAATGCAGTATGGCTGAAATGAAGAATGCAGCCCTGTTACTTAACCAAAGCACTCCGACACCCCTACCTACACTACCCTCCATCCACACAAAAGTTGTCTTACCACAAAAATCAAGAAATGAAAGGAAAGAACCCCATCAAGAGAAGAAACCAAAGTACATCTGTGTGAATCCTATTGCAGTACACTACATGGACCTGAGCAGTTCTGTTCTGATAGAAAAGAAGTGCACTAACTTGGACAATTAACTGAAAACACAATCATCACATTTTCTGACAGTTGCATCAAATACATTGATCTAATCACGAAAAAAGAGGCGACGACGTTCTGGATTTCCAACGCACTAACAGAGCCTGCTCATAGCACAACCTATCTGCAGTTGCCACGTAACTTAAAACAGAGCCGCACCACGCTACCACCCCGCTCCACCTCTCCCACCTTGAGGGAGTCCTGGATTAGGGGGTGTCCGGATAGCCGGACTACCATCATCAGCCGAACTATTATTGGCCGGACTATCATCATCGACCGGACTCCAAGACTATGAAGATACAAGATTGAAGACTTCTCCCCGTGTCCAGATGGGACTTTCCTTGGCGTGGAAGGCAAGCTTGGCGATACGGATATGTAGATCTCTTACCATTGTAATCGACTCTATGTAACCCTAGCCCTCTCGGTGTCTATATAAACCGGATGGCTCTAGTCCGTAGGGACTACAATCACAACAACCCTTACAATCATACCATAGGCTAGCTTCTAGGGTTTAGCCTCCTTGATCTCGTGGTAGATACACTCTTGTAAACATCCACAATATCAATATCAATCGAGCAGGGCGTGAGGTTTTACCACCATCAAGAGGGCTCGAACACAGGTAAAACATCGTGTCCCTTGTCTCCTGTTACCATCCGCCTAGGCGCGCATTCGGGACCCCTACCCAAGATCCGCGGTTTTGACACCGACATTGGTGCTTTCATTGAGAGTTCCTCCGTAGCCGTCCGATAGGCTTGATGGCCTCTTCAATCAACAACGACGCAGTCTGGGTGAGACCTTTCTCCCGGACAGATCTTCGTATTCGGCGGCCGCTTCGCGGGCCAACTCACTTGGCCATCTGGAGCAGATCGAAGCTCGCCCCTGGCCGTCGAGTCGGTTTGAAGCCTAAACTTCACGGCCCGATATCGCGGGGACTTGATCTTTGATGGATCTGAGCCACGGCCGAAGCGTGCCTTGGCTGTCACGATGGGCATGACCTAACTCTGCCGCCGGACAGCACCTTCGAGGTCGCTGCAATTCGCTCCGACCCATAGTCCGGAGCCGATCGCTCGGATCGAGGGCGGATGGCTGGACACCGCCTCGGGAGCTGCAACTTCTACAGCGATGGGTCGAACACTTACCTTGTCCCGCATAAAGCCCATGACTCAGGGTGCGGACTCTCTGCGGACTCGAACCTCCTGCACCCGCGGTCGAACCCGATTGGGCGCCGATCATGGAATTCACCGCTGCGGACATCTTTCGGCCTTTTCGCCCTTGGCGATATCATAAATTCATGAAGCATCTCTCGCTATCCGGAGAGCCTGGCGAACTACGGCCAGGGCGGTTGGGACAGCGACGGCGAAGAAATTGAGAGCCCACCCACCACCCACTTCAGTAGCCACCGTTGGCGATTTAGCCGACATAATTGACTACGACTCCGAAGACATCGGCGGTATGGGCGGCGATGCGGAGACTACTAAGAACCAGCGCCTACAGACCTTTGGAAGACCACCTCGTCATCGACATATACATGGTGGACACCCAAAAGATGGGGGCGGCAAAGAAGCGGCGGAGGCCGATTCCTTAAAGAAACAGCCCAGCGCCGGCGTCAGCGGCGCCGCTCTAAATCCCGCCACGGCAAGAATGGAGATTCCGCACGGAGATAATAACACCCCGAAAGTGCGAAGACAACTCCCTCGGCCACGATCCAGCGCGGGAGGAGGCGAAAGCAAGCCCTCACGAGAGGCGGCATTTAAGGTCGAGGATGACAATTACTTACCTCCCTCCGAAGGCGAGGCAAGCCTCGGCGACAGCATTTCGTCGTGCACTGAGGATCCCGTCGAACAAGAGTGTTTGAGACGCGGGCTTATGGCCACGGCAAACAGCCTAAAGAAAAAGCAGCAACAGCTTCAAGCTGATCAAGACCTGCGGCCGACGGATGGACCGAGGTCCTCGCGGCGAAGAGTATGAACTTCGAGCGCCCTCCAAAAGTTACCCAAAACGCAAGTTGCTCCCCGATTAGAGGAGGAGGCATACAAACCTGCATCACCAGCGCTGTCTGGCCGGACCGGCCACCTCGTGGCGCGACGAGAGCGTGCAAGCCCTCCACCAAAACCGTACCCGGCATCGCTCAAAAGCATGAAGCCACGGGGAACAGCGCGGACTTCGCGGGATATATAGGAGGACAAGGCAAGACAATCCAGATCTATCTATGGATCACGTGGGCGCACCAAGACCCACAGCGAATACCGTCACGCCGGATATAAATACTCGGCCGGGCGAACACAGCGAACAACGCTCTCTCGAGCTACGTCGCGATATTGCTCAATCTGAGCGCCGACACCCGCTATGCTTCAGCGACGAAGTAATGGATCATCAAATCCTGAAGGGTTTAAACCCGTTAATATCGAATCCTACGATGGCACAACAGACCCAGCGGTTTGGATTGAGGATTATCTTCTCCATATACACATGGCCCGGCGGCAATCTTCACGCCATCAAATATCTCCCGCTCAAGCTTAAAGGACCAGCTCGGCATTGGCTTAACAGCTTGCCCGCAGAGTCAATTGGATCTTTGGGAAGACCGGAAGCCGCATTCCTCGAGAACTTCCGGAACGCGTCGTGCGACCACGGACGCGCAGATGACCTAAGCCACATTATCCAGCAGCCCTGCATTTAATCGGCCACCAATTACGGACACGGTTCTTAACAAAGAAAAATCAAATCGTCGATTGTCCGGATCTGAGGCCCTCGCTGCCTTCAAACATAACATCCGCGACGAGTGGCTGGCCCGGCACCTAGGGCGGGAGAAGCGAAATCCATGGCAGCCCTCACATCACTCATGACCCGCTTACGTGCGGGAGAGGATAACTGGCTAGCTCGCAGCAACAACCTCGGCAAAAATGTTGGCAGTCCGGATACCAAGGACCGCAATGGCAGGTTGCGTCGAAACAAAAACAAATGCCGCGTTAACGGCGGCAGCAATGAGGATCTGGCAGTCAACGCCGGATTCGAGGCTCAAACCGGTCAGCGGAAGAAGCCATTCAAAAGAACCACTCCGGGCCCGTCCAATTTGGACCGGATACTCGACCGCTCTGTCAAATACATGGAACCCTGAAAAGCCAGCTAACCACACCAGCAGAGATTGTTGGGTATTCAAGCAAGCGAGCAAATTAATCGCGAAAACGGTGACAAGGGGCTACACAGCGATGGCGAGGAAGAGACCCGCGGCCGAACAACAGAGGACAAAAGGGCTTCCCCCTCAAGTTCGGACGGTAAACATGATATCATAGCGCATATTCCCAAGAGGGAGCGGAAGCGTGCACTAAAGGGACGTATCTGCGATGGAGCCATCGCCCCAAAATTCAACCCATGGTCCTCTTGCCCGATCACTTTCGATCGAAGAGACCATCCGACCAATATCCGCCATGGCGGATTCGCGCGCATTGGTTTTAGACCCAATCGCCGATGGATTTCACCTCACGAGAGTCGATGGGCGGCGGCGTAGCTGAACCTGCTTTATCGAGGATACGGTCGCGCAAGATGGGCATAGACCTTTCAAGGATTAAACCTACAAAGACGACCTTCAAAGCGTCATACCAGTGTCGAGGCCAATTATGCGAGTGCTCGGTTACACCGAAGTGGTCTTGGATCCCGGATAATTTCGAAGCGAGAGTTAATCTTCGACATAATCCCGTTCCGGCGGCTATCATGCTCTGCTTTCGGACGAACCGCGTTACAAAATTCAATGCGGTGCCGCATTATGCATACCTTAAGCTCAAGATGCGAGGCCCTCGTGGAGTCATCACGGTCAATGGAAACATGGAACGCTCCTCCGAACGGAGGAACATACAGCTGACTCTCGCGGCGAAGTGCTGAGCAGCCTTTTTAGGCAATTCTCGAGTCCGGCTGTTAAGCGATCGGACACGACCAAACGTGCTGGAGCAACATCAACCAAGACCACACAGCACGTTCCGAGCACGCCAGAGCAATGCGGCCTCAACCCCAGCCCTCGCAAAATTGTAAGACAAGCTCTCTGCGTACATAATTACGCCTTGGAGATACCATGGGCATAGGGAGAGGCACAACCACAACAGACCCAGAGTGCGGTTCGACCACACCAGGGGCTCCCAAGTGTGTCACTCTTTTTTCTTTTATTTTTCTCTTTTTTATACAGAACTATGTCCGTCGGCGAACCTGCCGAACTCATGATGCAACAGCCAGGGGAAGGACAAAGGCATGACGAACACTCAGTGGGTCTCCATCACGAGCATTAAATTTGTTAAATACAAACATTCCGCTGCCTACCCACGAGAGAGACGCCTTTAATTCGTCCAATCCCTTGCTTTCCGCACTATTTGTATCATTCCGCACTCATAGCATATCTTCTCGAATAAAATGCAGCACCTTTTTGCTGTAATTGCATTACCTTATATATATATATATATATATATATATATATATATATATATATATATATATATATATATATATATATATATATATATTTAAGACATGTTGCATCCGTACACTTTAGTACGGCCAAATACACCGAGGGCTTATGTTCTCCGCATTATGGTGTGATAAAGTCCATTTTACTTTCACAAGTGCGGCACCCGAACTTATAGAATTATATGAATCGGCTCGAATCATGTCTTGGGTCAATAGTTGGGTTTGCCCGGCTCCCATGTTTGGCACCTTACGTTCCGTTCTATCGGCTAAGGTAGCACTGGGAGAGCCACTGCGATTGCGCCCCGGTTGAGCCGAGTTAACGCCTTAGTGGAGAAAGCTAAAACTGACTGTCATGATAAGGCGAGAGACTGGTCGCTGTTCGAGAGGTCCTTTCGGGTCCTTAAAGACCTACGCCGCTTCGAGCGAAGTTCCGGATTATGTCCGACGAAGGCGTGGATAGTGCCCCAATTCGGTCCTCCGAATACTAGGGGCTTCGCCGAAATTTAAAATTATAGAATTCTATGGCTAAGTGAGAGTGTTCAAGCACTATAAGTCCGGTTGCCTTGTTCGTTGTGTTGAGCGCCTCCCTAGATGGACCCAAAAATGGGAACAAGAGTGCTCAAGTTTATCCCGAACACCCCAAAGACTGTGCCATGGGGGCTGAAGCGACGACTTGCCATCTCTCAGATTTAATAAACGGTCGCATGAAGGTAATATTTTAAATTAACAAGCGTTGCTTAGCGATATGAACAAAGTTTTCAGCATGCAGGATAACACATTGCGAATTTACTCAAAATTACATCCACAGGGCACTCATCCGCAATCTTGCGGGCACCCTTCAGACAGCCTTATAGTAGATTTCGGCGACGATGTTCCTTGCCCGCCGGTGGCGCGTCGCTGATTAACTTCTCCGCATCCAGCTTGCCCCAATGCACCTTTGCGCGGGCAAGGGCCCGACGAGCACCTTCAATACAGGCGAGCGCTTGATAACCTCCACCCGAGGGCACGCATCCACCAGCCGTCGCCTGCGAGGCCGAAGTAGCTCCTGTGCATTGCCTCTCGTGCCACAACCGGACTATGAGGCCCTTCATGGCGTGCTCGGCCACCTTAGGAAGCTCGACCAGCTGCTTCACTGGTCGCTAGGGGCACTGGATGGCGGTCTCAAAGATATCGAGACCGTAAGACCTTCTCCGCTGAGCTCCCTCCTCGGCTCGGTAGAATGCGGCGACATCGTACACGCTGCGAGGCAGATCTGCAAACGCCTCGAGAGCTCCGAATTCGGGTAAGTAACACGTAATTTACATTCACATGCTTGCTTTGCATGAAAAATGCCTTACCCGCCGCTATCTTCCTCATCAACTCAATCTCTGAAGGGACTTATGGGCCTCGGCCTTGGCGGTTTTACACTTTCGAGAGCCGAGGCAAGCTCGGACTCTCGAGTCTTTGAGTCACGCCCAAACTCTCATACTTTTCCATGAGAGCCTGGAGCTCTTGCTGAACCACCGCCACCCGCGCCTCCTGTTTTCTCGCTCTGCCTGCCCGTGGCCGCATTATGTTCGGTCATGGACACGGCCTCCTTCGTGGTCGCCACCTTGTTCGTGGCCCCCAGTACCCATGTTATCCTTGTTATTTTTGTTGCAACCTAAATCCTTTTCTATAAGGTACAAAGTTCAAAGTGGTGTTACTCACCTTCTTTGTCCCGAGCTGCTTCTGGCGCGGCCGAGCTCCTGCTCGGACCGCCGAGCTCTGCTTCAAAGCACCGACCTCCGCAGATCGGTCTGGCAGAGGTCAAGCAGCGCAGCTGCAACCCATATTGACATAATTTTTAGCAACCCTGCGTATATCTTTTTTAGATCCTCACCCGCTTTTCTTTCCGAACACCGAACCGAGCATCGAGGCTACTGTCTATGCGGTATTACATTACATATTTTAACTTCTTACCTCAAAGCCCGATAGAAGGCTATCAGAAGCTTCGGTCAGCCCGCCCGGCGAAGCTGCACTTTTTGAATCACCGCACTCATAATAGTGCGGTGTTCTTCGATGGAAGCGCTCTTCAGCGCCTCCAACAAGTTATCTGGCGCCTCCGGTTGAACGGAAGCCGCCGGCGTCACAGTCTTGCCCCTCGTTCGAAGGGCGCTGGCCGACCCGGAACCACTGCGGGTTACATTGTGGAGTCCGGCGCAAAGTCCGGAGGACGCCTTGTGGCGCCTCCGGAGCCTCCCCCTGATGGGTCCCTTCTTGGGCTCCCACCTCGGCATCCTCGGCGTCGCGAGGGGTGGAGGCGGTCGGGATGGAGTCTACATCCAACGGAGCCAACGACCCGCTTGATGAAGCGGGGAAATCATCACTGGCCGGACTACAGGCAGCATGCGGCATTAGAATGACACTATGTGACACGAAAAAGAAATTATAAATCATTCAGGAACCGGATACTTACGATCTCGCCGAGGCCTGGCCCTTGAAGGCCATTCTTCCTCGCCAACGTTGATGTTGGCGGAGCTGTCCGGGAATAGTCCTTCCCCTCTTGACCCTTCGCCTCCCCCTTGGGGAAGCCTTCCTCTTCCTCTCTCCTCCTCCGGAGAGAGTCCTCTTCCTCCTCCTCATTTTCGGGAGGAGTCCGCCCCAGTCGTCGGACACCTGAAAACGGGAGCTCTTCCGAGCACCGTGGCCTCCTTCTTGGCCTTCTTCTCCGCACCACGTGCGGTGCGGAACCAGCAGCCTCGCTAGACGAAGCGTCTCTGGGTTTTATGGCATAGGAGCCGGACAGTAATCTGCTCCGCCTTCCTCATCCAGTCATGTCAAAGGAAAAGGGAAATTAAAACCCGCATAGAGTCAAACTATGAAAAACAAGTGTGCGTAAAGGGTAGAATCACTTACCTCGTCGGCTGGCGCAGCAGAAGCGAAATCCGCGATCTTCAGTCGCGGATGCGGGGGCTTCGGCGCCCTTGAACAGCACCTTCCAGGCGCCTTCGTACGTTGTGTCAAAGAGCTTGTTCAGCGCCTGGTGCTGTTCCGGATCGAACTCCCATAGATTGAATGCCCGCTCTTGGCATGGGAGAATCCGGCGGACGAGCATGACTTGGACCACGTTAACCAGCCTGAGCTTCTTCACCAGCTTCTTGATACAGGCTTGGAGTCCCGTCAGCTCCTTCAAACTACCCCACAGCAAGCCCTTCTCTTTCCGGAGGTGAGCTGCGTGGGATACCAGATCTAAACTCGGGGCGCGCCCATTTAGGGTCACGCTGCTCGGTGATATAGAACCACCCGATTGCCACCCCTTGACGGATTCCACGAAGGCCCCTTCAACTAAAGGACATTGGGCATCTTGCCCAACATGGCGCCTCCGCACTCCGCTTGAATTCCCTTCACTACCTTGACTTGACATTGAAGGTCTTGAGCCTAAGTCGAAGTGGGGCTGGATGCAGGAAGGCCTCGCACACGACGATAAACGCCGAGATGTTGAGGATGAAGTTCGGCGCCAGATCATGGAAATCCAGGCCGTAGTAGAACATGAGCCCCCGGACAAAGGGGTGAAGTGGAAAGCCCAGTCCGCGGAGGAAGTGGGAAAGAAAGACAACCCTCTCATGGGGCCTGGGGGTGGGGATGAGCTGCCCCTCGTCGGGCAGCCGGTCTGCTGATGTCGCCGGAGAGGTATCCGGCGCTGCGCAGTTTGGCGATGTGCTCCTCCTTAACGGTGGAGGCCAACCATTTACCTCCCGCTCCGGACATGGTCGGAGAAGGTTGAGACGAGATGCGCGAACTTGGGCGTTGGAGCTCGAGTGCGCGGAGATGGATAAGCAAAGGAGGAAGAAGGCGTAGGTGAGAAGGTGAATCCTTATCCCTTATATGGGCGGGCGAAGTCTACGCGTCCCCCACCGGCCTGGTAAAACTCGCTTATCCCCCAAGCGTCACCATCAATGGCGCGGTTGGGTTACCCACGTCCGTATTGAAGAGAATCCCGGATTAAGGGGAAACACGATCTCTGCTTCGACAAAGACGTGCCAAGGAAACCGCATCGCTAAATGCACGGAGGTGGTAAAGTAAAAAACGATTCGAGTAATGGCTTGGTAGTGGTGTGACGTCATGCCACAAAAAACATCAGCAGATTGAACTTGTGTATATATTATTATTCTCTCTACAATGGAATTTGGAATTTATTTTGCAGAGCCGGACACTATCCTGGTGTTCACAATCTTCTATCATTTGGAGGAGGAACCCGCCTTGCAATGCCAAGCAATATACGCTACGGACTTATCGTCATTGAAGCCTGGTTCGAGGGCTCTTGAGGAGTCTGGATTAGGGGGTGTCCGGATAGCCGGACTACCATCATCAGCCGAACTATTATTGGTCGGACTATCATCATCAACCGGACTCCAAGACTATGAAGATACAAGATTGAAGACTTCTCCCCGTGTCCGGATGGGACTTTCCTTGGCGTGGAAGGCAAGCTTGGCGATACAGATATGTAGATCTCTTACCATTGTAACCGACTCTATGTAACCCTAGCCCTCTCCGGTGTCTATATAAACCGGATGGCTCTAGTCCATAGGACTACAATCACAACAACCCTTACAATCATACCATAGGCTAGCTTCTAGGGTTTAGCCTCCTTGATCTCGTGGTAGATCCACTCTTGTAAACATCCACAATATCAATATCAATCGAGCAGGACGTAGGGTTTTACCTCCATCAAGAGGGCCCGAACCTGGGTAAAACATCGTGTCCCTTGTCTCCTGTTACCATCCGCCTAGACGCACAGTTCGGGACCCCCTACCCGAGATCCGCCGGTTTTGACACCGACACACCTCCTGTCAAGGAGAGCAGAGGGGAAAACACAACTGCTTCGCCCCCCAAAAAACCCCATTGCATATTCTTCTCCGCTCTTCCTTTCACTAACCTCTCTCTCTAGAACAAACACCAGAGAGCATAGGAGAATCATGGCGGATGCACCTCTGTACAAGCCGCACCGCAAGTACACCAGGGAGCTCCACGACGTCCACCTCCACGGCAATCACAAGCTCCACATCCTTTGCACAAGCAAGGGCAAAGACGTGGACAAAATGTTGTCCACGTTCAGGAGGAAGCTCGGCGGAATGCCCGTCAAACTAGTCGGCGTTGATGTCGAGTACACACACTACGAGAAGCCACAGCGGGCAGCGGTGCTACAGCTATGCGTAGAAAAAGAATGTCTTGTCTACCACATATCTGCAACTAAAGACAGGTAAGAATAACTATTGCTTGTCAATATTGATTTTAAATTTTCTTCACTGCAATTGCCATAATATTTAAACTTTGGTTCTCATTTTTGAAAAGCATGGCATATGAATTTATTGACAGTTTTGATCTGGCTCCATGTATGT
Source organism: Aegilops longissima (assembly GCA_021605205.1). Classification (NCBI taxonomy): domain Eukaryota; kingdom Viridiplantae; phylum Streptophyta; class Magnoliopsida; order Poales; family Poaceae; genus Aegilops; species Aegilops longissima. The sequence continues at coordinate 55,268,679 of CM038676.1, read as the reverse complement.
CACTCATGTGTTCAATTCTTGAATTATATTATCTAGCAATACACGCAGTTTAATTATATTTTCTTCACTGCAACATTACCATAAAAAACATGTATGAAATTAGGTTCAAGAATACAAGCATACACAAATAAATGCATTGTTTATGCAATCTATTATCAGATTTACTAGTTATGTGGAACAAAGTATTAGCAACTGCTCAATGCAACAGATTCAGATATTCATATTGCAGTTCAGTTTCAGAAAAACACAAAAAACATTGGTAGTTCTAAAGAAATAAACTATATTCACTCTATACAAATATATTGCAGGCCAATGGAGCTAGACAAATTCCTGATGAATGACGAGTACACCTACGTCGGATTTGCTATTGAAGGAGACAAAAGCAAGCTGAAGGTATCTGGTTTGGAGATCAACTCCGACCACTACATTGATATTCAGGTGGAATGGAGAGACCCATACAATAAAAAAGTTTGACTCTTTGGTGATGTTCTTTGGCGGGATGATAGACATTCACTACCATGACATGAAGAAAAAAATTAATCGCAAGGAGGACCATACTCTGTGGGGATTTTGCCCGCTGCCAGAAAACCTTATCAAGTATGCAGCAATAGATGCATTCGCAACATATGAGTCATGGAGAATAATCTACAATGTCATAATGGGACTGGACAGGGAAAAAAGAGACAAAGAAGCAAAGAAGAAGAAGAACAAGGTTGTAATCCAATACAACAACTAAAAAAATCAGGGCTATGTTTAGTTTCACTTTACTTTAGGCGTTGTGTTGTTCTTTGTTTCATGTATGCAAGATTTTGATGATGTTCGTTGCTTCATATCGAACATTTCTTTTGTAAAAACAATGTCAGTTTGCTTGTGATCAACTGCTTTCGCAGAAATTAGTTTGCATTAAAACAAGTATCTACACAACTTTGAAAAATTTAATGTGTGATACCAAAACATACTATTCACATACAAAACATATTCAAAACAAACATTAAACAAAAAAATTAGGTAATCTGACTACAAAATCATACATAAAAAAGAAAAGATTAATGCAGTTCACAATCGTAAAAAAAAGGAGTACACATGTCTGAACAAGCAGTCCACAAAAATAGTAATTATAAAAAGAAAAATTAATATTAATATTTCTAAAAAAATATAATCCGTATACCATTCTAAACAAACGTGAATACAGTTCATAGAATGAACATAAGGCAGTTCACCAAGTGTATACATGAAGTGCGGTACATGCATAAATGTAGAACGACAAGGGCCGCAGCAACTTTCGTGTGGTGCCCAACACACACTTGCTACACGAAGGGCAATACTCAACATTGGTACAAGTAGTACAAATGACATCATTTGTACTACAACGAAAATATATATCATCCAAAAAAAGAAAAAAAATGCTTCAAATAAGGGGGAAAATTGATCACCCAGCTGCAACCAATCCCCGGACATTCTGTTTTTCCGTCAAAGGGGGACGCGCGTAAACCCTAAACCATAAACCCTAAGATAGACAGGGGCGACGGGGTATGACGGACTCACCTCAAGATGCGGGCGCCGCGGCAAGCCGCGTCGCCGCCTGCTCCGGCTCGTTCCAGGCTCGGCCTTGCGGGGATGGGGAGGGTCACGACCCCTCCCCACCCCGCCGCCAAGCTTAACGCACGCAAAGGCGCTTGGTTGACAGCGAAAGTGCGGACATTCTGTTTTTCCATCAAAGGGGACGCGCGCAAACCCTAAACCCTAAACCCTAAGATAGACAGGGGCGACGGGGTATGACGGACTCGCCTACGCATGCGGCGCCGCGGCAAGCCGCGTCGCCGCCTGCTCCGGCTCATTCCAGGCTCGGCCTCGCAGGGGGATGGGGAGGGGGGTCACGACCCCAACCCCCTCCCCACCCCCTGCTCGGCCTCGCGCTAATGCACGCAGTGCGCTTGGTTGACAGGCGCAGTGCGGACATTCTGTTTTTCCATCAAAGGAGGACGCGCGCAAACCCTAAACCCTAAACCCTAAGATAGACAGGGGGTGACGGGGTATGATGGACTCGCCTACGCATGCGGCGCCACGGCAAGCCGCGTCGCCGCCTGCTCCGGCATGTTCCAGGCTCGGCCTCGCAGGGGGATGGGGAGGGGGGTCACGCCCCCCCACCCTCGCGCCGGCTCGCACTAACGCATGCAAAGGCGCTTTCGGTTGACAGGCGGTCAGGCGGACATTCTATTTTTCCATCAAAGGGGGATGCGCGCAAACCCTAAACCCTAAACCCTAAGATATCTGAGGGCGGCGACGGTATGACGGACTTCGCCTATGCATGCGGGGCCTTGCGGCAAGCAGCGTGCCGCCGCCTCGGCTCGTTCAGGCTCGACCTCGCGGGGGATGGGGAGGGGTCACGCCCCCCTCCCCACCCCTCGCCGATCTCGCTAACGCACGCAAATCGCTTGGTTGACAGGCGCAGTGCGGACATTCTGTTTTTCCATCAAAGGGGACGCGCAAAACCCTAAACCCTAAGATAGACAGGGGCGACGGGTATAGACGGACTCGCTTACGCATGCGGTGCCGCGGCAAGCCGCATCGCCGCCCTGCCGGCTCGTTCGTGCTCGGCCTCGCGAGGATGGGGAGGGTCGCCCACCCACCCCGCCGGCCTCAAGCTAACGCACGCAGTGCATACAAGAACAATACAAAATATATAGACAGCTAAAAAATTGGGGGCCCAACCCCCCCCCCTCCCCATATACCTTACCGTACAAACAATAAAAAAACCAACTGCAAAAACGCAACTTTAGGCAAAAAGCAGTGCGTTTTGTTTTGGCAAAAAAAGCAGTGTGGTATCATAAAGCAATGCAGTTTCGGCATGCACACACTGCAGCGCTTTACTCGAAAGACAAAAAAAATGCAGTGCTTTTAATTGGACAAAGAAGTTCGGCATCAAATGTGATGCAGTTTATCGAACACATACCATACATATAAGCGTGACAAATGCCAGTGCACATAGACTGTGGTCGTCAACAAAAAATAAAATTATACACTTATATATATTGTATGAGTTATTGATATAAAATACACATACATATACAAATTCGTCCACATATACTGTTGCATAAAAGAACAAGAAAAAACACAACGACAGAAAAAAAAAGTCTTTTCATACATTATCTACCTTAGTAAGCACACACAAACACAACATCAAACCCTAGTTATTGTCCACGCACAACCTTTTACCCCCAGTAGAAAACAGTGCCCCAAATGAGTGTTACTGCGTCTGCGATTGCGACAGGGAAGTGAGCCCGAGGTCCGCAATCAGTTCGCGTAGCTCAAGCGGCATGTCTTCATAACACAACATGTTCAAAGGATTGAACAGCAGCTGGAACATGTACTCCGCCTTCCAATCTTCAACAGCAGGCTGAAAAAAGAAAAAAAAAAAAAAATGCAGAGAAGTGATTAAAAAAAAGGTTGTCATAAAGAACAAAAAAGTGAAAAGGAAACAGAGAAGGTGTTACGTCGGATTTCAAAATTTTCTGAACTAGACGTTGGCCATCATACAACTGCGTCATCCTCAGAACATAGATTCCGCACTCATTTGCTCCCTGCGCTGGCACGACCGGGTAAAATGGCTTCTCTGCCAATTTAACCCAGTCAGGGTGGTTCTTCGATTTATACATTTTTTCACCATAAATCACCTTTAGCAGCTGAGTCATCCTCCTCATCTGGCAAAAAAAAGGAAGCACAAGGTAAGAATAACACACATCACGAGTCAAAGTTGATATTCAAATGAACCAAAAATATATATAAGTTGTTCTCAAACGTCTAGACAATCCCTCTTTTAAGTGCACGTGAGAAAAATGCAGTTCTGTCGCGCATATGTTGCAGTGCACTACATAAACAATTGTGGTTCTATGTGTGCTAAAATTTGCATGTGCAGTTTATGAAAAAAATGGAGTAGGAGAAACACAAAAAAAGCTTTACGCTTGGCAAGAAAAAATAACATGCCACTTCAGTGCAATCTGCGTGGTAGTCAGTCCTGTGCCACCTTGTCGTGACATTAGGATGGCCAGTGTACTTCCTACTGTCATGGATATCAAGGGTCTGGTGATGTTGGTTCATCGTGTATAAGGAATAATGACTATCCTTGAATCGCGGCATCATAATCTGTTCGCATAAAAAAATGAAATGAAAAGTTCTTTCTGACACGTAGCACCAGGACCACTGTTCCAAAAATAACTATAAAAAGAAATGCAACAAAGCAGGAAAAATAAATGACAAAAAACAATGAACTTACCAGTTTTGCATCCAAGAGGTTTGCGTCGTTGCTCACAAAAAACTTGAACTGGTTAACTGCATCTTCTAAAACAAACGAGCTATGCACAACTGGCAACACAGGATTTCCGTCATTATCTCTCGCCACAGAGGTTTCCATTTGAAGAACGTACTGCACACAAAAAAGAACAAAAAAAGGACATGAAAAAAAGAATAAACAATGCAAGCAGGCATGGACATGAAAAAGCCAGTGCAATAGGAAAGAATGACAGCAAACGTTTACCGTGATAAATAAAGGTGAAAGTAGCAAACGTTCACCGGATTGATAAGCTAAACCAATTTAGGGTCTTGCTTCCAGTACTTGATGACCATGATATACGAATCCATTAAAGCTCCTTTGCCAAATGTATCATAGATATAGTCGATATTGTAAGTATCAACATCACCAAAAGGACCATGCACCATAAAGAACGCGTTCCTGCAGTAAACATACACAGATGCGATCAATAAAATTAGAATTAAAATCAAAACACACAAGAAGGATGAAAGGGCACACACATCACATAAAACTTACTCGCGGTATTTGGTTACAAAATCTTTGCTGAGAACAAGATCCTTTATTTTAATCGCCTCATCAATATATCTGAACCTCAGAGGCTTCAATTTCTCTATAGAGCATCTCAACTTAAAAGCCCTCTCACCTGCCCTCTTGTTCGAAAATACTTCAACCTCATCCAAAGGAGGACGATTAACTACTGCACTCCTAGTCCTAGTAACACGTGCACACGGTGTAACAAAATCATCATCATCAACATCATATACATCGTGTGGAGAGCTAGGTCGAGAGACACTTCCACCATCAGGTCCAGACGCCACATTTCTGTTCAAACCAGAATTATCTGGAGAGATTTCAATGACACAATCCTCCATAACCACATCGAACCCCAGGACTCAAACAAAGGACGACAGCCTTCATGAAGCCCCCATCAAAACCTAAAAACGTGCAGAAAAAACATGGAAGCACTCAGCACAAAACACAAAAACCAAAAAACATGTATACAGAAAAATAGAATGCAGCCCACACTTGTATACGTTAATGCAGCCCACTTCCCTACAGCAATGCAGCCCACTTATCTACATCAATGCAGCCCACACTTGTATACATCAATGTAGCCCACATATAAAGAACAATGCAGCTCACTTGACCATAAAGAAGCGGAACCAAGCAGTAGACAAAAATAAAATAAAGGGAGGATAAAGAAGTTCAATAAAACAACATTTATCTGCAAAAATTAGAAGTGATGTTAAATCTAGGCAACACTTCCTCGATGTTAGCCAGCTATAGAGCATGGCCTTTCTGATGTAGCCAATGTGCTCCACCCCCAACTTAGCAACTCGAACACCATCCCATGTCTGCAAGAATTGGAACATATAGAATCCAGAATCATGCCTGCAATAAAAAGAATAAAAACATCAGTTTCACAAAAATGAAGTGAAAAAAAACTTGAACAGTATGACACACAAGGGCTGTAAAGAACGCACCATTTGGCTGCAATGGGACAATGACATGTTTCAACACAAATCCATCAAGTGTAGGAGGATTTAGCGGCTCATCAGAACTCGAGCTCCCTTCTTTCCATGCACGCTGATATTTTTAACCATCCTCCTAAAAACCCGACCGCATCGGGCTGCTGTGTTTTTGAGCGAGTCAAGAAATTCAAACCGCCTTTCTTTCACATTTAACGCAACTACACAATAATGACCAACACCATCCTCGATTCATGGCGGATCAAAAGTTGCAAAAGGACCTGTTGGAAGCATGAAAAATAAATAAAATTATTATAAGAAGAAAAATAGAACGCTATAAAAACAAAACAGATAAAATATAGTTTTCAACACATAAAACGTCTCTCACCATATCCTTTTATCAACACGCCCTCGGCTTTTGAGGAGAACATCATTTTAACACTCCACGCCACAAGACCACCATTCCAAATACTTGTCTGCCGAAACAAAACCAAAAATCAAATAAGCAAAACAGGTCGTCGCACGAAATTAGAAAAGAAAATCAAAAAATAAAACAAAAATTTATGCATTCTTACACAAATATGGTACGGGACAACCATTGTCGGAGATCCCTTAAACTTATCTACCAGCAAAGAAACCCCAAGATCGACAAGCCTTGTAGTGAGCATCCCTTTATCCCAAAAGGATTGACCAACTTCGACAATGCTAATATCACCCATCTCAGTTTTAAAAGCAATCATGTCCCTCAATTTTTCATGAAAAACTGAAACATAAGATACAAAAAAAATAACAACAAAGAAAAAGGGGTAAATACAAAAATTAGATAATACATATGAAAAAAAAACAATTTCTAAAAACCATACTTCTTCTTCTTGTCCTTCCGAGCCCTCGTAATAAAGAGCGCATAACTCATTGTATCTTTTCGTAAGAGCTGGATCAATGCTCGACGGTGTCACAACAAAGTGTCGATTAGACAAAAAGAGGGGTACACTTTTGTACCCCTATAACTGCACAGGCAGCGATCCGAGCCGGGCACCACCAAGACCGAAAGCAAGGCAAGGGAGGTGAGCCAAGGTAAGGCCAAGCTCGAGAGGAGCAGAACGACGCCAAGACCAAGACCACAAAGAGCAAAGGGGAAGCGGACTCCCGCAAGATCCTTGCCGGAGGCGGTTTTAGCAAACCCGCAAGACCCTTGCCGTGGCAGCTCGCCCCACACCCACGGAGCGAATCACCTTGAGTCCACCGCCCCCATGGGGCAAGGATTCGGAGACATCCCGTGGTGGCATGCAGATCTTTGTGAAGACATTCAAGATCAGATACACACTACAGAAGATGACGACCCTTGGCGGGATCCCAGCCAAGGAGGACCACAAGGCCCCCGGCAAGAGCCTTGCCGGGGAAGACAGCAGGCGCCATGGCAAGACCCTTGCCGGGGCCCCGCCAAGACCCTTGTTGGGGCTACAGCGAAGCCCTTGCCAAGAGCACCCGTAGGGCCACCATCAGGCCCACGCCAATCAAACCTTCACCATCAGCCAGATGTAAATGCCGACCCAACCAGGTTAAGGTGCACACTGCGTGGCAGAAGCGGATCTTCATGGAGACCCACCATCGGCGCCACCTCACCGCCCGCCTCGCCTACATGGCACCACGGGCATCGCTGGCCGTATGCGCCTCGACACGAAAGGGAGCGGCGACGGACGAGACAGGGCTCTCCCCCATCCCCGATAAAGCAAGGACACCTAAGCAAGACGCATTAAAGGCGCCTTGTCATGTAATGCGAGGGATAAACTCGATCATCAGCATTCTTTCCACCTCCTGTGCCACTGTGGCAACCCCTTTCCCTATAAAAGGAGGCCCAAGGCGACTGTGAGGAGGATTCGCTTTTGGAGCTCCTCACGCCCCATTGCTAGTTCAAGAACACAGATAAACAAACCACCAAAGCAGGAGTAGGGTTTTACGATCCTCGCGGCCGAACTCGGATAAAGAAACCGTGTGCTATCTGCTTGATCCGCTCTTCTCACGACCCAGCGCCTACATAACCGTAGTAGGGATTCTTGTGATCCCATAGGTGTCGTTCCCACCGACAAACAGAAAGTTCGTCATCTGTAATAAATAAGATGAAGTTCACTTATCCAAACAATGAAGTTTAAATATTAAGATAAGGGAATTCTGCTAGCTATTTTGAAAATCATAGAGAAAAGATCAAAGTTTCACTTATCATTAAACATCTAATACATATACCATAGTAATTAAACAACATGAATGAAGAAAACTTCAAAATGCACTGTTAAAAAAAACTCTTGCCTTCAGTGTTAGAGTCTTCAGGCTACTGTTCTTCAGAGCTGAGCAAAATATTTTCTTGCATAGGTTGCGATGAATCTACCACAACCTCACTCGACTTTCCTTCTGCAGCAACATCAGCATTCTCTCGATTTACAACAGTCTCGTCAACAACAACGTCCTTAGATACTTCAACTACATGAGGCTCCACTCTCGATACTTCCGGAACATCATTGGACACCAGACAGACAGGGGAAGCAACAACACTAGCAGCAGGGGCAACATTCTCCAGTGGCTTTTCAATGCCAACATTAGAATCTTCATGCCGACTGGTGGGAACAGCATCATGGGATCATTGAGCTACAGAAGGATCTGCAAAGTCAACGGCAACCGATACAGAAGCATCAACACTGCCACAGCCATCAACAGCACAACTGCCCTGATTCAGATCAACGTGAACTTCCACGTTTTGTTTTCCAACCTGTGGAAAGTTTAAAAAACACACAGTAACACAAAAATGAGCGTGGGGATAACTAGCACAACAACACACAGCACGCTTATGTCAAAAGACTGCTGACAACATACACTTAACAACTATAGTCCACATATGCAAAACAACACCAACACACGTGTGTCAAACACAACTACAACTGCAACCCACATATACATAAAAAAAAGAACTGCAGTTCACTTTGACAAACGCTGCAGTTCAGTTATGTTAAATACTGAAGCTCACGTATGTAAATCAGAATGGATCGCGCATGCCAAAAGAACTGCAGTTCACTTCTGTCAAACAAAGAAGCTCACACATGTAAAACTATTGCAGCTAACATACGTAAATGAAAATGCATATGGATGAACATAACAGCATACATCAAGTTTATAACAAACAACAAAAAATTAGATTACAACCCACTAACAGAACAAGTAATACAACTATACCTTATCAGCTACAACATCCAGAGGGGATGATACATCAGCCAAGACCTCATCCTTCCCAGAGCCATCGTAGGTCTCTTTGTGCACATCACGAGCAGCAACACCAGTCTACGGGCATAGAACAAACCAAAAACGAGAAATAAGATGGTACCGACCAAAAAAGAAAAAATTCAACTATGCACAAGCAGTACACACTTCACAACAGAGAATTACACAAAAAAACCAAAAAAAATGGGAAGCAAACAAATGCAAGTTCAAAGAAAAAGGGACGCATGGCAGAACATACATGGCAGAAGTATTTATACCTGACCAACTCCATCGTCTATAGTTCCATCGACACCAGAAGATTCCACTCCAGCCTATAGCAAAAAAAATAGTGAGGAGCAGTAAACATAATACACAAAAAAAGAGGTTCAAAGCCGCAAAAAACCTAGAACATACATTGTCAGTGCCAACGCCAGCGTCCTGACGGGTCATTTCGTCCAAAATATGCCCAGCATCCTTCTCATACCGACCGCATTTTTCTTCATGTGAATGTCTCAATTGAGCATACGAAGACCGAACATTTGTCACTGCAATCTTCAGGCTTTCAATCACACCATAATCAAAATTGTGAGCAGCAACAATATCTTCATCTCGTGGGCCATGGCCAACAGGGAAAAACCAAAGAATCGTCCTCAACTCGTCACCAGAGGTTGGCAAATCTTCACCGACTTCAAAACCTTCAAGAAGCTCATCAATCTCCTCATGTTTTTTGCCGCCAACAAATGTCTGTTTATAAGAGCTTGTATTATCAAACATCTGTCGAGGCATGAAACCACGAGTATGCGGCACCTCATCATCACAGGAAGGAAGCTGACTACAGATAGGCTCATAAAACCTAGCATGAGTGCTAGGCCCCGCATCAGAGCTGCCGTGTACAACTGCAACAGGACGGTTGTACACAATATCACCTGACGCCTTCCACTGCAAAAAAAGACAACAAGCAAAGAGAAGTACACATGTGAGTACAATAAAAGTTCACATTTATAATGGCTGCACACTTTTTTTTTAAAATCTGATATTAAAAAATCAGGTGCACTAACCGGCAGCTTCCCAAATTTGTAACTTTCCAAGTAAATTTTTCCCTTCACAAGCACATCCTCATTGTACAACTTCATCAGGTCCTTGGTCGTCAGGTATGACGTGCGTGGTGTCAACGTGTGCATGACTGAAAATTTGCGAACCTTCAAGCAATCAAGATACATAATCAGGGGGACAATGGCACAACCCTCTGCACAATTCTGCTTGCTGCCTTCTGTTTGCCACCTAACCACAGCTGCCTGCAACTCATCAACAACAAGCTGACAAAAGTCCATCTGAGCCATAGCCGCATAATCCATGTTCTCTACCATCGAAGCAACTCTACCCAAATGAACTGCAGGCCCCGCACAAGAAATTCGTAAAGTATCATGAAGAACACCTTCACAAAGAAGGTCAACACTCACATAATCATCTTCCTCCACCAACACCTTCAACTTCTCAAGCAAGTCCTTTACACCTATACTTTTTGAACGGTCAAAGCCAAGCTCATCCTTGAGGGCAGTCAACAATTCATCATGACCGCTGGAAGCAGGCATGGGTGCAGTGTGACGTCCCATAGGTAAATCAAAAATGTGATGAACTGCATCACGATTGATTCGAAGAACCCTGCCATTCCCAAAGTCCATTACCATGGTGGTAGGGTCAATCACTCCCATCAGATAGCACATAAGAATGCGCGACACATCTTTCTTTACTGTCAGATCAATGACAACACCAAATCCAACATCCCTAACACGGCTGCAATGCGCCTCTTTCAACAAAGAAGCAGCCTTGCAAACAGTGGGAAGCGACAAAGGCACGGTCTTGTTAAATCGAGAATCATCTCCCTCACCATCATCTTCAGTTGCATTGCTCTTACTAGACTTCTTCATCTGTGTAAACGGAAATGCAGTCCATATTAGAAGACTAGGCATAAAAAATGAGACATAGAAAATACAGAAAGAATAACAAATGAAGGAAACAAATGCAGTACACTTCAACAAACCTTTGGAGCAGCATCCACCTCCTCGCCAGAGTCACCACCAACATCTTCATCGACATCATCACGGGCACGCTTGGGTACACTCTTAGATGAACCACAGTCTTTGCGTGTAGAAGGATGAACACCCTTCACATAATCAGCAAGCACAAAGTCGTCGTCATCAGAATTGGGACCTTCAGTGACATGTAGTCGTTTGCGCTGAGGATCATCACTTCCACCAACTTCAGCAGTTCTCTTGCCAAGATTCTTCTTCATTCCAGCAACACGTGAACTCCGCCGAGGTGTACCACCTTCCTCAGCAGTACTCAACCTCTTCTTCGCCTTGCCAAATTTACAACCCTTGGCACCATATGTAGATCTCCTCTGCTTCTCCTTCGCAACAAACTCTTTTGACTCAATTTCAAACCTCAACTTCTTCTTGCTTTGCTTCAACTCATATTGACGAAGCTGTTCCGGGACCATCCAATCCTGTGTAACTTCCTCTGTACCATCAACAGACTGCGATTGTGTTTCAGACAAGACATGACGTCTCTGATCAAAGCTCACACCAACATTACCCTCTGCAAAATAATGGTCAATCAATTGAGTAACCTCCTCAAACCCAGGCGCCTCAGCATGGAAAACAGACACTGCGTCAAAATAAAGTTTGACTATTATAACGCCCTCGATGCGGCTATATCTCCCACGTGTCGAAGCACGACTTAGAGACATAACCGCATTGAAAGCAATGTCGCAAGTGAGGTAATCTTCACACAACCCATGTAATACATAAGGGAAAGAGATACATAGTTGGCTTACAATCGCCACTTCACACAATTCATGAGTAAAACATTACATCGTACGGATACAAACAAGGTCCGACTACGGAACCAAAATAAAAGAAGACTACCCCAAATGCTACACAGATCCCCGATCGTCCCAACTGGGCTCCACTACTGATCAACTGAAACGAAACAACACAATGAACAAGATCTTCATCGAAGCTCCTCCTTGAGCTCGGGTGCGCCACCGCACGGTTTCATCGGCACTGCAAACTGGTTTTGAAGTATCTGTGAGTCACGGGACTCAGCAATCTCACACCCGAGATCAAGACTATTTAAGCTTAAAGGTAGGACAGGATAGTGAGGTGGAGCTGCAGCAAGTTTACTAGCATATATGGTGGCTACATACGCAAATGAGAGCGAGAAGAGAAGGCAAAAGCACGGTCGAACAACTATGATCAAGAAGTGATCCCGAAACTGCTTACGCCAAACATAACTCCAACATCGTGTTCACTTCCCTGACTCCGCCGAGAAGAGACCATCACGGTTACACACGCGTTGATGTATTTTAATTAAGGTCAACTTCGGGTTTTCTACAACCGGACATTAACAAATTCCCATCTGCCTCATAACCGCGGGCACGGCTTTCGAAAGATAATACCCTGCAGGGGTGTCCCAACAAATCACACGACAAAACTCGGAAACCCTGGAAGGCAACTGAAGCTCCGGTCTTGGGGCGTCACAACACTCCACCACTACGAGAGGATCTCGTCCCGAGATCTAGGATGGCACCGGAGGGAAAAGAAAGAGGAAGGGAAGAGGTAAAACTAAGTTGCTTCTTTGACGAACGAGTGAAACCATAAACCTTGAGAGGTTGAGGAATTTAAAAGAAAGAGTACAACAGAGATGAACGAGATTGCAAACACTCCTTAGAAAAGAGGAACAAGGACCATTTCGAGAACTTGAAGGTTGCAAAGACATGAATCAAGAGTTTAATGGACAAGATAGAATTTGTAACCACGCCGGTTAAAACTAGATAGAGAAGGAATAAGATTGATATAATTTGGACAGCAGTCCGACTGAAAATGGAAGGAATTAGAATCATGAACTGGTCAAAATGAAAGCACCTGGATGAGACTCCGGTTAAAAGAGGAAAGATAGACCCAACACTCCGGTTAAATGGATAAGCACGAAAAGAACTTGATCTTGGCAAAACGAGATGATGGGTGAAAATAGCAACATCACAATGCCTCCGATAGAAATGAAAGAATGCAATGAAAAACTAGATGGTTGGAAAGAAAAGAACGGAGAAGATAATGGTAACTTCTACCACAATTGAATTTTGGAAGCATCCTTGCCAAGAAGGTTAGAGCGGAGTTGTTGGAAAACCAACAACGAAAAGAACAAGCTTGTTGTGGGCTTATGGCAAACATCTCAAAATTAAGAGGTGAGTTTACGCCACCAACGAAACAAATGATTGGATTTATATCAACAAGGAGACGAGAAACTTATTTCACCGAGAGGACAAATGAAGAACTTGGGTCATTTATAAGCACCATAAATAGCAACAATCCTTAGGGAAAGCTTTAGGTGAAATATAGCCCAAGACAACTCCAATGAAGAGATTGATGTATTTAAAATATATCATTCTTGACCAATCATGAAACACGAACTCAAATTGTCGAGAATGACATAACACCACCTCAAAAGATATTGTAGAAAGAATTGCACTTTGAAATGCAAGATGAAGAAATGCTTGAGCTCCTCAAAACAAAACATGTGTTGGAACCATGTTTATTTTTGAAGTATGGCTTGACGGATCTTAACTCCGCGAGAAATCTTGATGAACAATTGAAGAATGGAAAGAATCCTTGAGGAAGCACCATGTAGAGCCTCCATGATGAACTCCGATAAACAAAAGGGTGATAGAAAGAAAGAGAAGTTGAAGACACAAGGTGAACCCTTGCAATGATTTAGATGGAGCTTTGAAATGATATAACTGAGAAAACTTGGAACTCCGGAAAGAAAGATGAACAAATGAAATCAAGAATTTTGATGAACCTCCGGAATAAGGAATTGAACTTACTCGATGAAACAAGAATAAGAATTACATTATGCTGATCCTTCACCAATTAAATTGATGGAAAGCAATGGATTTGGGATACTACTTATTCTCGTAGAAAGGATTGAAGAGAGATATTGCTCAACTTGGGAAGGTCTTCAACGATCCGCCGTAAGATTGGAAAGAACGAATGAATCAGATGATAACGAAGGAAGAGCACTCTTGAACGAACCACCGTAAGAATTGAGAATGAACGAAGAAGGCACAATTCACCGGGAAGAATTGGAAAACGAATAAAGATATTTGACAGAATTTTGATACAAGTGAACGAATAGATGACGAGCTGATTGGAGAATACTTGAATGATGCACCGGTAAGATTTGGAGAGTGAGATGAAAGCTGGAATGAATAATTCGAGATGATGGGCTCGGAAGAATCAAACTGAAAAGACTCTGAATTACTCCGGATGGATGAAAATAATTCTCACAATCAAAACAATTATGAGGATGGCACGAAGCTAGAACCATGAATCTTGAAGAGAATGGAGCAAGATTAAAGAGAAACTCTTCTTCGCCTTCAAAATTCGAGAATGACGACGAGAAACACCACCATGAATTGTTGAGATACTCCGGGATGAAAATTAGAAAGGTTGAACCAACGATGAAAGAATTTGAAAGATCTTGGAGAAGACATTTGACTGATGATAATTCATTCTTACGTCAAATTTAGAAAAGAATTTTAGAAGCTCCGGGAAAATTAGAAGAGTCAGGTAAGATCCTGGGAAAAGACCTGTGGGTTAGGGCCCACTCAAAAGAACCACCGTTGAACAATTGTTTGAAATAGATATTGCACCGGTAGAATTAAATGACTTGAATGAGATAATAATCTCCGAATAGCTTGAACGGATCTTGAATGAAAAGACAAGCCTTCTGAGAAATATTAAACACTCGAGAACGAAGGAACATCGAGAAGTGAATGATTAAGAGGCACTGGCAAACGAAAGCATTGTGAAAAGAGGAAAAGGGATAAGATCAACACCGAAATCTTGAACTAAATCCACCGGAAAAGAAATTTAGAATGGAACAAAGATAAGGTTGAAGCTTCCTTAGCGTCTTCATGAGAAATCACCGGATAAAACATTAAAGGAAAAGAATGAAGAAACTTCTCTCAATAAAATGGATACTTGATTAAGAAATTTGAGTCCTTGAAGAAAAAGGGTGGAGGGCGGAAAACAAAGACAACTTGGGACGGATGAAACAAACACCGTTGAGAAAACTTAGAATTGATCTTGCAAACGTTGAAATGATCGGATCCACTTGAAGAGAAGCACGCCGTTGAGAAAAGAATTAACATGACAAGCTCAAGGATCAAGAAGGATTAGTATTCACATAGCAATATGAGAACACCATTTAGGAAAGGTATGGAATCAACACTTGGCATTGAAGCAACTCGAATACCACAAAACGGAACAAAACAAAGGATTTGGCTTGCAGAATAAGCGGAACAAATACATATGATAGAGATTTACCCAATCCCATATCATGCATCCGTCGGAAAGATATTCTAGGAGCTACTTGAATTCCCACCTACAAACTCCCAAACTTTCTGGTTATGCAATCTGGTGTTGGGGATACAGGGACACAAAATATATCACCCAAACTAACAATACCTAGATCCAACAGTATCCATCCTTCAACACATAACCAAGAAAACTCCGAAATCGCTTACCTCGACCTTCAAAAACATCCGTTATACGAAGTCATGGCAATACTCCGCACTCACCTCAAGATCGGGTTATCGGGTTATCTCACCAACAACTGCACAAAAGAGATTTCGATGACGGCAAAACTCAGTATTCCAGAATCGCAACGATAAAATTGTGACGACAACACCTCGGAGCTGAACTCCCGGGACACCGCCACAACCCCTAAATGTCGAGGCACCAAGAACAATGTTCTCGCCACAAAACCATCGAACGATTCCAAGATACCAGCGTGATCCTAAAAAAAATTTTGTGAAATTTGAGGAGAGAAAAGTCAAAACTCTACGTCGGATACCTCACCAGAGCGATTTAAGGGACCGAGGAGTAAAAGAATCCTACTCTCCGATATATATAATCCTAAGACTCAAAACATTTTCCGTTCTAGACTCAACAACGCCAAAGAACAATCAAGCGGGGGGCTCCTAAGTCGGGAAGGCTCGATTACCAACTTAACGCCTCGATGCGGCTATATCTCCCACGTGTCGAAGCACGACTTAGAGGCATAACCGCATTGAAAGCAATGTCGCAAGTGAGGTAATATTCACACAACCCATGTAATACATAAGGAAAGAGATACATGGTTGGCTTACAATCGCCACTTCACACAATTCATGAGTAAAACATTACATCGTACGGATACAAACAAGGTCCGACTACGGAACCAAAATAAAAGAAGACTACCCCAAATGCTACACAGATCCCCGATCGTCCCAACTGGGCTCCACTATCGATCAACTCAAACGAAACAACACAATGAACAAGATCTTCATCGAGCTCCTCCTTGAGCTCAAAAGGCCACCGCATGGTTTCATCGGCACCGCAAACTGGTTTTGAAGTATCTGTGAGTCACGGGACTCAGCAATCTCACACCCGCGAGATCAAGACTATTTAAGCTTAAAGGTAGGACAGGATAGTGAGGTGGAGCTGCAGCAAGCGACTAGCATATATGGTGGCTACATACGCAAATGAGAGCGAGAAGAGAAGGCAAAAGCACGGTCGAACAACTATGATCAAGAAGTGATCCTGAAACTGCTTACGTCAAACATAACTCCAACACCGTGTTCACTTCCCGGACTCCGAGAAGAGACCATCACGGTTACACACGCGTTGATGTATTTTAATTAAGGTCAACTTCGGTTTTCTACAACCGACATTAACAAATTCCCATCTGCCTCATAACCATGCGGCACGGCTTTGAAAGATAATACCTGCAGGGTGTCCCAACTTAGCCCATTATAAGCTCTCACGGTCAACAAAGGATATTCCTTCTACCGGAAGACCCGATCAGTCTCGAATCCCGGACTACAAGACATTTCGACAAAGAATAAAACAAGACCAGCAAAGCCGCCAATGTGCCGACAAATCCGATAGGAGCTGCACATATCTCGTTCTCGTGGCACACCGGATTGTCCAAACTTCCGATAGGCGAACCCAGAGTTGCCCTGGTACACCGGCGGGTGACGGTTTGGACCAACACTCAAGGAGCACCGCCCGGGGTTAAAATAAAGATGACCCTTGAGTCTGCAGAACCCAAGGAAAAAAGGCTTAGGTGGCAAATGGTAAAACCAATGTTGGGCCTTGCTGGAGGAGTCTTATTCAAAGCGAACTGTCAAGGGGTCCCATAAATCACCCAACCGTAAGGAACGCAAAATCCGGGAACATAACACCGTATGACGGAAACTAGGGCGGCAAGAGGGAACAAAACACCAGGCATAAGGCCGAGCCTTCCACCCTTTACCAAGTATATAGATGCATTAATTAAATAAGATATATTGTGATATCCCAACAAGTAAACATGTTCCAACAAGGAACAACACCTCCATGTTCCAACAAGGAACAAACTTCATCTTCACCTGCAACTAACAACGCTATAAGAGGGGCTGAGCAAAGCGGTAACATAGCCAAACAACGGTTTGCTAGGAAAGGATGGTTAGGGGCTGACATGGCAAAATGGGTGGCATGATATAGCAAGTGGTAGGCATCGTAGCATAGGCATAGCAAAAGAGCGAGCAACTAGCAAGCAAAGATAGAAGTGATTTCGAGGGTATGGTCATCTTGCCTGAAATCCCGCAAGGAAGAAGAACGAATCCATGAAGAAGACAAACGGACGAAGTCGAACGAATCCTCACAACTCCGGAACGAAACCGAAGCTAACGAGAGAAACAAACCGGAAAGAAGCAAACAACATGGTAAACAACCATCACATAAACATGTCATGATGCACAAACAAGTATGATGCATGTCCGGTTTAATGAGGCATGGCATGGCAATATGCACAAACAACACTACAAGTTAAGTGGAGCTCAATATGCAACGGGTTGCATATTGACAAAACACCACATCAATTATTTAGTTCTCTCTCGGTTAGGTACTCAACAATATTAAATGTTGTTAACATGCAAATAAAGTATACCAAGTTAATCTCTGCATTTTTCTACCCCATTTACAAATATAATTTATTTAAAACCGAGCTACGGTTATTTAGTTATGAAATAAATCATTTTAGCATGGCATTTAAGCAAATTAATGCAAACAACAATTATAAACATTTAAATGTTGTTATCATGATGCGGATGACATACACAAGTTTTATGCAATTTTTATGAAAACATTGACAAGAGCAATATGAAGCATTGTGTCACCGTGGTGGAACGAAAGGGTGCCACGGCGGCGAAACGAAAATGGTGCCACGGCAACATTTCGGTTCCGGTAGCTCGATTGAGATATCGGTGCAAAGGAAAGTGTGGACGTGAGCGAGTCATGCAAGATGGTGGGTGATCCCGACACGGGTTCCCACGAACGGTGGCATGGCAAAAGAGGGCATCGCAAGGATGATTCGATCACGGTCGGTCATCTCGGTGGTTATACCTTCAAGCGCGCGCTCGGGCGGAAAGCGTTCCGTAGAGGGAAGTAGACGTTCTCGCGATGATCGCCGAGGGAAGTAGTCGTACACCGCGTAGGGGGAAGTAGTCGTTCATGTCCCGTGGATGTTCGGAGTCCACGGGGTCTTCGAGGGCCGACAGTAGTGGTACATCTCGTAGTGGAAGTAGTTGTTCATGTTCGTTTTCGAAGAGGTACTTGACGGGTCCGAATCCCTTCGGGGTTGTCGTGGTACTTGCGATCTCGGCGATGGTAGTCGACACGCCCGTAGATGAACTTGGCGCCGTGGTACACGTTTTTCGAGAGGTTCGAGTCATCGATAGCGGTACTTGAAGAATCCCAAACGGACTTGACGCCTTCGCCGTAGGGGTGCTTATGCTCAAGACGACGGTAGAAGGTACTTGACGCGTCGTTGTGGTACTTGGCAAAAATCACAGAGAAGATGCTTGGCGGTCGGTCTTGCTGGAGGGGTACTTGGCGAAAACCACGAAGATGGCCTTGGCGTTCCTGGCCGATGAGGGCAAGCGGAGGCGCATCCTCCTCCCTGCTCAAACAAGGCGTAGGCGGGCAGGACTTGGCGGCGGCGGCGCGACAAGGATCGGGGCTCGGCGGGAGATGCTTTAGGCGCCAGGGTGGCGAGCTCGAGCAAAACCCGACGAGGACGGGGCACCGGAGAAGGGACGGCGGCGGCTTGGGGAAGACCGGGCGCGGGCGCTGCTGGGTCACCACATCCGCAGGCTGCAAGGGAGGAG
The DNA here is from genome assembly GCA_021605205.1 of Aegilops longissima. Lineage (NCBI taxonomy): Eukaryota > Viridiplantae > Streptophyta > Magnoliopsida > Poales > Poaceae > Aegilops > Aegilops longissima. The sequence continues at coordinate 55,249,400 of CM038676.1, read as the reverse complement.
ACACGGAGGCGGGCCCCTGACTCGAGCGATGGGGCGAGGAGAAGGGCGAGGAGGTACTGGCACAGGGACGGCAGGGCGCGGGGAAGCAAGGTGGTGGTGGTGGAGGACGCGGGGCGTCCGGCCGAAGGCATGGCCATGGACGACGACGAGGTAGGTCGAGGGCGGCGGCGGTCGCGCGCAGAGGCGACGAGGAGGAGGTCGGGCGTGGTAGCGGGCGATGGGGATGTGCGGAGGAGATGGGGTCGGGCGCGAGGAGGTGATTTAGGATCGGCGCAGTGGGGGGCGACGAGGGAGAGATGGGGATCGAGAGGGAGGCGAGCGGCGCTGGAAGGAGGGAACGAGAGGAGGAGATGGGATCGAGCAGAGCTCTCCCTTGCGGCTAGGGTTAGAGGGTTAGGTGGGCCTTGGGAGGCCTTGGCCATGGAGGAGCTGGGCCTGCGGGAGGTTGGGAGGCCCAAGAGGCCGGCTGGGCTGGCTCCTCTCTTCTCTCTTCTCTTAAAACAGAGAAAAAGAAAGGAAAGGGAAGAAAAGAAAAGGATTAGAGAAAGAGTTTGGGGCTGGAGATTATTTTCCCGAGCTCGCAAAAATGAGCTCGAACCAGGAAAATAAAAGAGGCATGATTGAAAGATTTGAATTCAAATTCATTTGAATTTAAATTCAAATGATTTGAATGGAAGTGAGGGTTTGGGAAGGTCCAAAAATGTTCGGATTATGATAAAAGAAATTTAGGGCAAAGTGTGGAGACCAAACTTGAAGTAGAAAGGGCATGGGAATTTGCAAGTGTGTTATGGTGATTCCAAAACAATGGAATATTTATTATAGCTCCCTAATAATATTGGGAGGGTACGTTATAAAGAGAAGTCACAAGTGAATTCCCTCGATTTAAATGGACCGAAGATCCATACGATTTTATTTAGTTGAGTTTTTAAAATTAATGATATGATGGCATGATGAGATGATGCAATGCGAGAGATGACATGATGAATGCACACACAAAACAAATCACACGACAAAACTCGGAAACCCTGGAAGGCAACTGAAGCTCCGGTCTTGGGGCGTCACAACTATGCTCGTTAAAAATTGCACAAAAAGAACAAATTCAGTACAGTTAGACATATAAATGCAGTGCTCCAACCATAAACTCAAAATAAAAAATAATACATTATACAAAAAACTTGAATAAACAACAATGAAGTTCACACATATATACAGTGGAGTTCACATATAAAAATAAATGCAGTGATGCATATACTAAATTCACGGTTGTTCGCAACAAAAATGTCCGACTAGATAAAACAAAGCATACACAAAAATAAACAAATTAATCACATACCAGAAGAAGGGACCACACTTATGGGAGAAGATTCAATCGGCGAATTCACTTGATGTCCTCCCTCGACACCATGATCCTTACCACCAGGACAAGGAGAGTCAATTGGTGTATCATTATGAGCACTGCAATCACCTACTGGATTCAAAAAAACCAGAAAAAAGAAATTACAAAAACATCACATGACAAAATAATGCAAACGAACGCTGACAACTAACAGAGCATAAACCAATATGCAAGATGAATTAGGAAACTAGATAAACATCAAACAAAATAAACGAAGCCTAAAAATAAGAACTCCACATACCCTGAACTCCTTCTCCCGGCCTGCTCGGCGAACACATAGCGCTTCCCCGCAAAGACAAGGACGGCGTGATGTATATAAGCAACAAAATCGGCGAAAATCTCACGAAGCCCTAGATACACATTGCTACACACAACTATCGACTTCAAAGCGAGATAAAATCGACTGCCTATGGAAAAATTACACAAGCAAAAAGAGCGACAGCAACTACAAGAATCACAAAAACAAGACCAGGGGACGATCAACACCGAGGCCAAGCGGAACGTACCACAAAAAAGTGTGCGGCGACGGCGGCGGGAAGGGGGAAGGGGGGCGGCGACGGGAACAGACAGGAAAGGGCTGCGGGAGCGCAGCGGCAAGGGCTCACGGAGCGGACAGCGACGCGGAATGCAGGAATAAGGACCTCTTGAGGGCGGCGGTTCTCCGGGCGACGGCGGTTGCTGCGAGCGACGGCGGTTTTGCTCGAGGGAGAGATGCCTCGGGAGAAACTGCAAGAGAGGAGAGGGGATTGTTCTCGGTCTCTCTCTCGACAGCGGAGCGGTGGAATAGCCTGGAAGCGATACGTAGGAGGCCCGCGTGTCGCAAAAAGGGTCACAAAAAACGGGCCGGCCCAAAAACGGCCCGGACAAAATAAGCCAGTCTACACCAAAACGCACATATTGCTAAAAAAAACAAAAAGAAAAAAACGCACATGATTCAGTTCTCTGTGAAGAATCATAAAGTTCAAACGGTAAAACAAAAATAAAATACACACAGTTCGTAAAAAAAGTTAAAATCAAAAACAACACGCATGTTAAGAAAACGCATCCGCAAAAAAAGTCTACCTTCAAATAAGTGCCACACAAAAAAAGTGCCCCCCCCTCTCCCCTCTCCCCTTAAACCTCCCGTACAGTGCAAAAAACAAATGCAGTATGCAGTACTAGAAACATGCAGTGCATTTCGTTATGGGATGCAGTTCGCTATAGCAATCTAGTTCCGCATTATGTAGATGAATATATACACGTCATAGAACACAGCGATGAAGAAAAACACGAACAAGGAAAAAGTAAACGCAGTGCAGAAGTACACAAACGTGCAGTACAGGATCGAAACCAATGCAGTACAATTGTAATTTGCTAAGCAATGCAGTCCCATACATTCGAAAAAAAGAAGATTACAAAAAAGTAAAAACACGGGAACAAAAAATGAGAACTGTACATGCAGTAAGGAATGAAGTTCACATCTAGTACATAACCCTGATCAATGCAGTGCACCGATGATTTACAAAAAGCAGTGCACTCCCCGACATTGAAAACATACAAAGAAAAAAAATTGATCACCCAAATGATACCGGCCCCAGCCACACAAAAATTGACCACGTACATGCGTCTCTGGACTACCCGAACACAGGCCCAACAAGACCGACTAAGAAAAACAATAAGTTAAAAAAAGTGGGGGCCCCCACCCCCCCTCCCATTTCCCTACCCCTCCGTGCATTGTGGACTGCAGTAGTACAGTAAAACAAGATGCACCATGTGGCGGTAGAAGTATGCAGTGCATTCCGTTGCGCAATGCAAATCGCCGAAGCGTATAGCAAAGACACGCAAAAAACGATGAAGTACACACATGTATACACAGTTGCAGTTCCGATTTGTATGCGATGCAGTGCGGGAGTGTAAGCAATGCAGTTATGTTGTCACGCAGTATACATGTATAAAACATGACAAAATGCCCGTTCGCACAGAAAAGTGGTGGTTAAAAAATATTTGCTGATAAAAAATAAAACAAAGCCACCTTAAAAAAACTACGTTCGCATACAACCACCCGATCGGAGCAGTTCCATCGCCACAAAGCCCACGATCACAGATACAAAACCAACCCACAATCTGCACAACCGCATCATCAGCGTGATCGTGCAGTTCATCTGACGAGGCCATCCCACCCCGCGCCCTCCCCTTAAATTCAGACCCCTGCCAAAGGCCTTCTCATCCACAACAACACAAGTATCCATTGCGCTCCCACGAAATCGCCCCATATCAACGTAAAAGCACCAAGCCCTGCTGCCGGTGATGACGTTCACCGACGAGTACAAGGGCGACAGGGCCGTGGAGGCGCACGGCAACACCAAGTTGCATGTCATCCACACCAACGACAAGGAGCAGATGGCGATCACCCTCGCGCAGTACGAGCGCCACCTCAGCCTCCAGCGCCACAAGATCATCGGCGTTGATCTCGAGTACGACAACGACCCTGAAGCGACGCAGAAACCCGCCCTCTGCCAGCTCTCCATCGGCAAGAATCACCCGGTGCTGCTCTTCCAAATGAGTGCCTCTGAAAGGTGCACCGTCTTCGACAACTTCCTCGCCGACCCCAGGTACACCTTTGCAGGCTTCTCCATCAACGGCGAAAAAACCAGGCTGGAGCGCGTCAAACTGGAGGTCACCAACTTCATCGACATCCAGAAGGAGTGGAGGGTGCCCGAGGCAACCAAGCCGTTGGACTCCCTCGGAGACGTCTCCGGCATGCTCATCGACGACTACTACAAAACATGAAGAAGAAGATCACCGACGACGAGCACCAGCGCCGGGCCACCTTGCCTCTGTCCAGGAGGCACATCGAGTACGCGGCAAAGGACGCCTACGCAGCGTACGAGATATGGAACCACATCACCCTCACCCAGGACGGCCTTCGCCGTGCGAAGCTGGAGAAGGAGGAGGCCCCCAAGAAGCGCGCCAGGAGCAGCTGGGGATGGGAAGAGCCTAACTGGTGAAGAAGAAGATGGTGCCGGCCAGGAGACAACAATGCCACCGTTCTTTTAGAATTATCATCAAATTTTCTTTATGTTGTTTGCTTATGTATCGTTAGTTTGCTTGTGTGCTGAACCTAGTTTGCTTGCCATGCAGAATTGCTTTGTAATGATGAACTTTGAATATGTTAGTTTGCTTTCTGTTCAACTTACTTTGCTGGTGATGAAATTGTCGTACAGAATACCTGTGATAATTTGTTTTCTTTTGACTGCTAAAGTATCATTAGATTCGAGTAGTGCAGAAAACGAAAAATGAGTTGCAGCAGTGCAACAGACGATGCAAAGGCAAGTTGTGTACGAATGCAGTACAGAATCTGTCGAATGAAGTCTTAACATACCCAACAAAGCAGTGCACGAACCTAAATTTGAAAAAGGAATACATAAGATCAAAACCAGAAAAATAAAAACGCAAACAAGTAAATAATCAATGAAGTACAGAACCATAATCAACGCATTACGCGTATAATTTACTTAGCAGTGCACTCCCATACATTGGAAAAAAATATTACATAATAGCAAAAACACGGAAACAAAAAAATGGCAACTGTACATGCAGTACGGAATGCGTGCACATGCAGTACAGAACCCTGATCAATGCAGTGCATGCCCTGACATTGAAAAAAACACCTAAGACAGAAAAATAAAAAGAAAAAAATTGACCACCCAGGTGCTACCGGCCCCAGCCAGTCTCGTAATAGGTCTGCGCCCAAAGAAGGTGAGTCGTTCTGAGTCATAGTGCATGGGGCCGGCCACACATGGGCCCATAGGTCAGAGAGCATACAGCTACGAGCGTCGTGTTTAAGCGCCCAAATAAGTAACAGGAGGAGTTCGACACAGCCGCCTCGCCAGCGCTTATAAACATGCCGGGCGCGCCTTCCGCAAGCGAGGTGGGACTAAACATTAGACCGCACACAGCGCACCGGGAACCAGCCGTGCTCACAGGCCGACTTGGGCCCAATTGCGTCTTCACTACCTGAACACAGGGCCAACAAAAAAAAGAGAGGCCAATGAAAATTAAAAAAAATCCTACATACCATACACAAACACATGCCCAACAACGCGTTCGCAGTTCGTCGTGATATGACAATGCAGTTCGCTATTATTAAGTAAGCAGTCCTCTTGCTTCTTAAATGCATTCGTGTTCGCTGAATCAGACCCAATCCACCACCTAACACCAACTACACCATTTTTTACTTCCATTGCTCAATTGGTTGCATAAAAACTTATCCATCCGTGTTACAGACTAACACAACTCCTCCCCTCGTTCCTCATTTTCCTCAAATCGTAGATCTAGGGTTCATCCCATCCACAGCTCTTCTCTGGAATTCCACTGAACCCACCATGGAATGTAAGTGCGGCGCTTGGCAAGGATGGCGCCAGTAGCGGACACATGCGTCTACGCAGAAGGTCTAGAGCTCACCAACACCGAGTGGCGCAAGATGCTCTACCGCTCGATGATACCCAACAGGGGGTTTCGTGCGCCATTTCTTCATCGCCTCACAACCGTAGATCTTCAGGAAAGTTGGGTATGTTTTACCCCTCACAATTTTGGACATAATCTAGCCTGCAAATACACATCTGAATATATAGTTCAATCAATTTGTTCAGTAATGTCAACAAAAATACAAAACAGAATTTGTATTGTTGTTCAGATTTGTTAGCTATTAAGACTAGATGCTTCCACCTATCTTTCTTCAGTATCACACCATATATCGACACTAGTTAGATCAGAATCCCAACGCATGAACAAAAAAAAGGGTCAGTAGATAAGCGTTGCAGTTATCTTAACATGCTGGAGAAGTACACTATTACTGACATTGCAGTGCAAGCATGTTGCAGTATAATATATATCCCTGTAAAACTAGGAATCAATTGTGTATATAAGTTTGTTCATACATTGCAACTACTTTAGAAAATAGCAGTCATATGTATGTAACTATTTAAGTAAACACAAACAGATCATACTAAGTATAAAATAAAAACATTTGATGTTTACTTATAAAATTATTTTTCCACCCATTCCAATATGCAGAAACTGCCATCCACAATAAAATTTCATGCTCCGAGTTCAGGGAAGCTTACTTTGGAGACAGAACACAAGAATGGGTATGGAGACATGCAAGCTGACTACCACATCGACTCCGAAGACTGCATCAACATAACTACTAGTTGGAAAGATTTTGTCTCCTAGAATGGCTTTAAGGCCGGAGAAGTGGCCATGGTGTTTTTCTACAACGAAGAAGACTCCATCAAGTTTACAATATTTGCACTCTAGGCTGTCTAATATGAAGCAACCAATATTTCTAATGCTTTGATTATGTTGTATGCTTTTAAAATTATGTCCATCAGACAATTTAAACGATGCATATTTAATGTATGAACCTCAACTGCCTCATTTTATCATCCTTTTTAGACAAAGTTGTTGTTGGCTAATGCAGTTCTCTCAAGCACGTAGTGTGGTACTAATAATGAAAAAAGCAGCCCTCTGAACATTAACAATGAAATGCAAAATTGCAGTTAACATATCATGTTCAAGAACAATTCCCATAGTATGCAGTTCAAAAAATTTCTTATAATAACTATTCAGCTAACAAAAGCGTATAGTGGACCATCCACTCTAATGGCAGAATTGAAAATTAACAAGCACCGCTAATGCAGTACAGAAATGCATATTATGCAGTCATCTAGAACACAGAATGCAGTTTAAGAAAAGGAGAAATCTCATAAGCAGTAATAATAACCACTGTAATGCAGCTACAACGAAGTACACTACCAAAGAAAATGCAGTGCACTACAATGTATGCCACAACTACAAAAAAAAATTAAAGCAGTAAAATTACAGACATGTGATAGACTAACAGAGGTGTCAATTTCACTCGCAACTCCATAACACACCTAAAAATTGTACAGCCACTAAACTATAGAAAAATACCACCGAAAATTTAAATGAAAGACACGGCAACGGGACGAACAGCACCAGCTTTCATTTCAAGAATGCGATTCAAAAAATGACAATTATACCCAAAATACAATGAATTCAAACCTATAGCAACAGTCATTACAATATTCAAACACGCATGGACGAGCAAAATCAAAAAAAATCGACAAGAACAGAGGAGCGGACGAAGCTCACCCGCCGCAACAATCAAAATAACAAAGAATTGAAAACTAACTCCTAAAAATTAACAAATTATAGAGTGAACGGACAGATTAAAGCGAACGCAACCAATGAATTCCTACTAAAAAATAACATCCGACCTCAAAAAAACGCATCTGACGCGAACCCGAACGAAACAGAGAAAAGCTCGTCCGCCAAATCCCTCGATTTGCAAGCACTTTACTAGATTTTCTGTAAAATACAAAGAATAAAGCTAAAATGACATGCAGACACAAACTGAATCATCCCGCAACACCCGATTCCACACGTAAAACGCGGTGGAACACCGAAAATGAAGCAGCTTCTCCCGTAAAAGCACCGCAGCGTGCAGCGCCAAGAAGATGCAAGGCACTTGCATTGAGCGTGCAGTGCGGAAGTGTTATCAGAATAGTTATTCTGCTAATATTAGCAGAATAGACCGTCTGTGTGTGTGTGTGTGTGTCTATATATATATCCAATTGGATGTAAGTTAGCATGGACTATTATTGTTGACATTACCCTTGAGGTAAAAGGTTGGGAGGCGAAACTATAAGCCCCTATCTTTCTCTGTGTCCGGTTTAAACTCCATACCTATAAGTATTGCGTGAGTGCTAGCAATTGTGAAAAACTAAATGATAGTTGAGTATGTGGACTTGCTGAAAAGCTCTTACGTAGACTCTTTCCAATGTTATGATAAATTGCAATTGCTTCAATGACTGAGATTATAGTTTGTTGATTTTCAATAAAGTTTCTGATTCATACTTGACATTGTGAATAGATTGTTACTTTATCATAAGAAATCATATGACAATATTTATATGTGTTGCTGTAATAAGAATGATCATGATGCCCTCATGTCCGTATTTTATTTTATCGACACCTCTATCTCTAAACATGTGGACATATTTATCGTTATCGGCTTCCGCTTGAGGACAAGCGAGGTCTAAGCTTGGGGGAGTTGATACGTCCATTTTGCATCATGCTTTTATATCAATATTTATTGCATTATGGGTTGTTATTACACATTATGTCGCAATACTTATGCATATTCTTTCTTATTTTACAAGGTTTACATGAAGAGGGAGAATGCCGGCAGCTGGAATTCAATGGAAAGGAGCAAATATTAGAGACCTATTCGCACAACTCCAAAAGTCCTAAAACTCCACGGAAGTTATTTTGTAAATAATAAAAATATCGAGCTTAATAAAATACCAGAGGGGCCCACACCACAGCCACGAGGGTGGGGACGCACCACCCCTGGCGCGCCCCGCCACGTGGGCCCCGGCAGCCTCCTGTCCATCTTCTGCTATATGAAGCTTTTACCCTGGAAAATATCATAATCAAGCTTTCGGGAAGAAACTCCTCCGCCACGAGGCGGAACCATGGAGGAACCAATCTAGGGCTCTGGCAAAGCTGTTATGCCGGGGTAACTTCCCTCCGGGAGGGGGAAATCATCGCCATCGTCATCACCAACGATCCTCTCATCGGCAGGGGGTCCATCTTCATCGACATCCTCACCAGCACCATCTCAAACCCTAGTTCATCTCTTGTATCCAATCTTTGTCTCGTAGCCTGAGATTGGTACCTGTAGGTTGCTAGTAGTGTTGATTACTCCTTGTAGTTGATGCTAGTTGGTTTACTTGGTGGAAGATCATATGTTCAGATCCATTATGCACATTAATACCCCTCTGATTATGAACATGAATATGCTTTGTGAGTAGTTATGTTTGTTCCTGAGGACATGGGAGAAGTCTTGCTATTAGTAGTTACTAGATCATTGATGGCGCGCGTTGCCGCGCCCTTCTATTTTACAATGAAAACGATCAGATTTCGCTTAAATATACAAGCATGAAATATGAAAGTTAATCTTACATAAACTTTCTCAATATTGGTCAGTGACTGATGAGTAGAATTGTACAAATGTATGGTTTAGTTAGAAATTAATAAAAGTATTAAGCAAGTGATGAAAACATACCAATAGTGTTGTTATTGCCAATCAGTTATTTTCATTGGAGTGCTTCGAGCACAATATGCCTTGCACGATGACCACAGATGGCATAGAATGGCGGTGCTTCTCTTCAGTGTCATCATGCTGCTTAAAACTCCATCAAACGTTCCGACCTATTTTTCATGCCCATATATTATCCTGTTATTTTTAATAAAGTAATCTGATCCAAAGTATCAGATCTTGTAGCTCGACTTCATCTATCCTTTAGCTTCAGTTACAAACAATAATTTTCAGGCACTAATAAAAGAAACGTTCCTCTACCAAACAAAGTGTAGAGGATATTGATGTAATATAATGAATAGATTACCTATATTTTCAGAAATAATGTACAAGCCTTCATCTTGTGCATCACATGACAAGATAATTAGCTAACTGACCAGATTAGTAAATTCAACCAAGCCGAGTTTATCCCTTAAAATGAAATCAAATTTACATTTGCATATTACATATTTTTGCTCTATAAGCTCAGGGATGAACTTGATGAAATTGAAGACATATTCCATCCATGAATAGTAACATGTTTGTTTCATTCGACATTCTTGTATTATGTTACTGAGATGGTCTTCTTAATAACTGATTTGAAAGTAGACCTCAAGAAATGTTTCATCTGCAGTTAAGTCACACAAGGTAAGCAAAAAGACAAATGCTTGAAAACCCAAGAAGAACCCAGTTCCACAGTTTAAACAAAATGTTAGATGCAATTTTCAATGACAGAATGACCACTAAAAAGTATTTCTTTCTTTCCACTATCAAAGAAGTGGCGGAATACATTTCAGCAGCAGAACTATGTAGAACTAAAAAAGAACACCTTAATTCGCTAGCCGTTGCTGATTTTCCAATTGGTAAAGTACCAGTCTCATTAAGTCCTTTTTACACAAAAAACAATGTTTTGCTAATTACAGCCCCACGTTAGTATGATCTAAACTGAAATAAGGCCTGCAAAATAAAACTCTCCAGTAATATTCTGCGGCGAAAAGTTCACAAACCACAAGCAATATCTGATTATAGTTTGTTGTATAGAAACTATGTATACTAACACGCGTAGTTGCAATTGGAAATGGCAGACAATCATTACTTAAGAGGGTACAAAATCGAGGGTTACAGATTCGAAAAGTTGTCAATGAACTAAAGTATCTTTGTTAGGAAAAATAACACATCCCTGTAATGAACAAATCTGCGTACATAATTCAAAACTTTCTAATTCGTCAATAATATCAATCATGGCCAGACCAACTGAACTATTCCTCACCACTCAGCTATATAAGACATTATCGGACAGACATCATTGGTGATTTTTCCGAGTTCACATAAATGTAGGAAGATATGCCTACTGCACCGTCCCTCTAATAGTAGAGCTTGATTGTTACTGCGAAGTACAAGTTTACGTCTTGTGGTAGGGGCAGATGTTGCACAGTTGTTCATACGCAACAAAAGAATTGTTGCGGAAACATCAGTGCCATAAGCATGAAAAAATGGTATGCATAGTACTCTGTAATAGCAATGATCGATCAACTAATGTATGTAGACTTACAATAGCTGGGCAGAGGATGACAGACTCGTTGGGGAAGGCCACACAGTGGGTTCTTACTATCCTTGGTGACGTCGCAGATGAGCTGCTGCTACCTGTTGCCGAACTGTCCAGGATGAATCGTGTGGGAGTTCGCCGGCACCGCAGAACACGGCATCTCCGTCGGCTGAGCGGCAGCGATGGTGCAGGGAGGGGATGGAGGGGGAAGTGTATCTTAAGTGCTTAACGCAAAACTGAACATTATACTGTGAAAACCATGTTAGCTTTAGAGAGGATTTTTCTATGTTACTTTTACATATATAAGCATCAAGCACTGCATGTTTGGTGCTCCCAAAATAATCATGTGCCTACAATTCGAAACGGGATACTACAAAATTAGATTGTCCTTCCATCTGATGTACTGTTTCAATCTATATGGAAGGCTTTGAGAACCAATCAAGCTAAACTAGTTGTTTCAATCTTTTTCATATAAGCATCAATCTAATAAAATGATATCTATTTTGGCTATCATAAAGTGCATGATAGAGGTGTGCTCCTCCTTGCCCTCCTGCTTGCTCCTCCCCACATATCTAGGGACAGACATGGATAGTATGAATGTAGGGCAGAAGCGTGGAGGCTGTCTTGGAAAATAGCATCCGAAGACACAGGTTGAACAGGTCTGCAGCCGACAACCTGACAAGCAGTGGTGAACAGCGTTGTTCCTCCAGGACGAGATTGGGAGAGCCCTATCGCCTGCGTGATAAGGAGCAATATATCACAACTGGCAAGCCTCCGATTGCTACCAATTTCTGCAATCGGATCCTTTGGTGCTCATACTCTGATCTGCTCTTCCCCCAACACGGAGAGACCAGATCGACAAAGTGAATCCATCAAGAATCTGTGGTGCACGTAAGGGGAAGAGATACAAACCTGTAGAGGATGGACGGAACATTCCCGGTGAGATTCTCCGCCTGGATGATATGGACATACTCGTAGGCAGTAGCACCCGATGCCACAGTCGCCATGATTTCTTTTTTTTTTTTTTGGTGCGTTTGAGTATAGAAAGAATGGCAACGATCCGGGCATCTCGACCTCCGCAAAGATGTGCTTCGCAGCTCACTCCGACCCATGGATGCCAGTTCCCATCCCATCGCCTCTCTCACCCTCGTTCTCTCTGTGGTGAAGATCGAACCGGCGATCCAGGTCGAGATTGGGAGGGGTGGAGGCATGCGGCGAGGTGGGTGCGGGAAGAGAATTGGGTAGGGCTCAGAGATGGATACAGAGCCGTATCGCCACCGTCTGCTCGGCATCGGACGTCAACCCACAGCAATGATCGAGAGACCACCGTTTTGGTTTCTGGAATAGCGGCCACGGACGTACGACCCAGGATTGGCCCACACGGGGCCAACGCAGTAGTGCATCAGACGGCCATGAATGATCCAAAGTCGAAATCGGATGGTTGAAATGCCTGATAGCCTGAGATTGCTCGGAAAGGGTTCGGTTATACTATCCTTAATGTGAATTTGGTATTCGTTTGATATTTTGATGAGATGTATGTTGTCTCTTCTCTTGTGGTGTCATGTGAACGTCGACTACATGACACTTCACCATTGTTTGGGCCTAGAGGAAGGCATTGGGAAGTAATAAGTAGATGATGGGTTGCTAGAGTGACAGAAGATTAAACCCTAGTTTATGCGTTGCTTCGTAAGGGGCTGATTTGGATCCATATGTTTCATGCAATGGTTAGGTTTACCTTAATACTTTCTTTTTTGTTGAGGATGCTTCCAATAGGAGTTAATCATAAGTGGGATGTTTGTCCAAGTAAGGACAACACCCAAGCACCGGTCCACCCACATATCAAATTATCAAAGTACCGAACGTGAATCATATGAACGTGATGAAAACTAGCTTGACGATAATTCCCATGTGTCCTCGGGAGAGCTTTTCTCTATATAATAGTTTTTCTAGGCTTGTCCTTTGCTACAAAAAGGATTGGGCCATCTTGCTGCACTTTATTTACCCTTGTTACTTGCTACCCGTTACAATTTATCTTATCACAAAACTATATGTTACCTATAATTTCAGTGCTTGCAAAGAATACCTTACTGAAAACCGCTTGTCATTTCCTTCTGCTCCTCGTTGGGTTCGACACTCTTACTTATCGAAAAGGCTACGATAGATCCCCTACACTTGTTGGTCATCAACTATGTATAACAAACAATCATACAATTAAGAAAATTATACAAGTAACTATAGCAAGTTTCATCGGCACGAAGACCGGAACAGAGCAAATAACTAAGGGGGAGGAGGAGATCTCGTTTGTGCTCACCCACGAACGCAGGGGCGGAGCTCGTCAAATGCACGGGGAGGTCGTCCAACACCAGACCCTCGCAGCAACGAAACACTGCACATTTAAATCCACACGATCAACACAAATATGATGTTTTTTATAACAAAATCAGAAAATATATGACCTAACTCATAATTTACAAAACTATGACCCCGTCGGCCTCTGGAAGGCCGAAGAGCACCTTTTCGGCCAACAGGAGGCCGAGGAGGTGTCAGGGGTCGGGGGTGAGTGGCGTTGGAGGCTGGTACTTATGGTTGCTCCGCTGGCAAACTACCCACAATGAATCAATTCCTCCTCCTCTTCTTTTCTTCTCCTCCTCCTCCTCTTCTTCTTCTCCTCCTCCTCTTCTTCTTCTTTTTTTCTATTCCTATTTCATCTTCTTCTACTTCTTCTTCTTTTCTTCTTCCTTTTTTCATCTTTCTTCTTTCTTTTCCTTTTCCCTCTTCTTCTGCTTATTTTCTCTTCTTTTCTTGTTCTTTTTTTCCTCCTCCTCTTCTTTTCTTCTCCTCCTCTTCTTCTTTTCTTCTCCTCCTCCTCCTCCTATTCTTCTTCTTCTTCTTCTTCTTCTTCTTCTTCTTCTTCTTCTTCTTCTTCTTCTTCCTTTCTTTTCCTTTTTCATCTTCTTCCACTTCTTCTTCTTTTCTTCTTCTTCTTCTTCTTTTTTTATCATCTTCTTATTTCTTTTCCTTTTCCCTCTTCTTCTACTTATTTTTCTCTTCATTTTTCCTACTTTATCCTAATGTAAAAATCCATGGTTATGTGCTAATATATCATCTCAATCTAAACTAAACTAAATCTAAACCTAAACCTTAAAAAAGAAGAAAAAACTAAACCTAAACTAAATTAAATCTAAACCTAAACCTAAACCTAAACTAAATCTAACTAAACTAACTACACTAACAGAGAAAAATGAAAACAAGAGAGGGGAGGGGCTCACCAAAGTGGGGAGGTGGAGGCCGATGGAGGAGGGGGGCGGCCTAGGGCGGCCGCAGCAGGCCCGGGCGGCGGGGTGGTGCGGGAGTGTGGCGCCAGGCGGCGGGTGGTGGCGGGCGGGCGGGCGGCGCGGGCGGCGGGATGGTGCGGCGACGGGTATGGTGGGGTGGCAGCTGTGTGGGCGCGGGCGGAGAGAGAGGGGAGAGAGAGGGGGTGGTCTGAGGAGAGAGAGGGAGGGGGTTACCGTTAGTTTGGATGGGACCAACCTCTTTATTTGTCGCCCGCTAGCAAATGACAAAGAGGTTGGGGGTGGGACATTCCAGCGTTGCCCTAAAATGGACCCCACCGAACCCTTTGTCGTCTGCTAGCAGACGGCAAAGAATTGGCTGACGACAAATTGCATCTTTGCCATCAGCCGGTTCTTTGTCGTCTGCTTTTTGTGAGCTGACGGTAAAGACCTTCTTTGTCGTCACGTAGCAGATGACAAAGAACTGACAGACGGCAAATTCTCTGATTCCAGCTGACTGCAAAGAACTGACAGACAGCAAATTCTCTGATTCTAGTAGTATATGGACCTTCAAGTTGAGGAGTGCTCGAACTTAGTGGATGCGCCTACTTTAGAAGAACCATCGGACCACCACTTATGCCACAACATCGAGCCATGGTACAACACCATCCATAACAAATTTGCATCTTATGCATGGATTGACTTGCATTATGATTACCTTGTTGCATCTTCTATTCCCATGTCATCCATGATATATGAGCTTGTGCGTTTTCTTAGCAAATTTGTCATGATCTTTCTTGATGGTATATTCATACATCATGATCACATTGGCCATGATCACGTAGTCACATTGAGCACAAATTACCATGTTCATGCTCTTGATAAACCATCACACTATGACATCATTTTGCACAATGGTAGAACTTGTAGATTTGTGCACCATGACCCCACGAATGCTTTGCATATCATTCTATATCATCTTAATAAGCTTTATGCACTTTGTCACGAACAATCTTGTTGCATGGACTCATACTTACTTGATAGAAACCTTTTATGTGCTAACCATTGTATTTCGGAGTGTCCCTTGTGTTTGCTTGTTTTGCATGAATACCACCCCGACGACATCTTGAAGTACTATGGTTGCACCATGACATACAAGTCCGTCCACGACAACCGTTTCCATGGTGATGAGGATTACGATTCGAGTTCGGATCTTTCCCAAAGTGGGGAGATGATGTGGAGCATCCTATGGTCATCCCCATGTACACTACGACTACTCCGCAAGCCCCAAGAGGATATACGATGAGACCTCGACCATTCGCCATTGGACACAAGGTGGACTAGCTTCTCTCCAAACCGTCACTTTCTACATGTGAGACATGGCTACTACCTCAAACGTATGTGCTATGCATGACCAGGAACAAGGAGGACGACCATGGAATAGAGCATTGGACAAGATGGCAAGGACACAAAATGTGAGGAACACGAGGAAAAGCTGCCAGGAAGCTTCAGCCACCGGACGACCAGAAAACGCCGGACGCCCGATGCCTGGATACTCAGCCAGCCAGAAGGGCCAGCCGACGGAAGCTACAGTAGCCGGACGACCGACAAGTACCGGACGTCCGACCCACTCCAGCGACCGGACGTCCGACCATCTCTGGAAATCCGGTGCCACATCACACAAGGAAAATAGCAAAAATCCGAGCTCTCCGGACAACGACGACTGGACGGCCGATGCTCTCCGGACGTCCGGACCTTCATGAGCCACCGGACGTCTGTAACCTCCCGGACATCTGACGCCTGTCTCTGCACAGTGTGTTGGGCCGAGGCCCATGTACCCATTTGCCCCCCAAGACTATATATTCTCCTCCTCCTCCCTCTTTCTAGGGTTAGCGAGGGAGTCCTGGATTAGGGGGTATTCGGACAGCCGGACTATATCCTTTAGCCGGACTATTGGACTATGAAGATACAAGATTGAAGACTTCGTCTCGTGTCCGGATGGGACTCTCTTGGTGTGGAAGGCAAGCTTGGCGATACGGATATGTAGATCTCCTTCTGTTGTAACCGACTCTGAGTAACCCTAGCCCCCTCCGGTATTTATATAAACCGGAGGGTTTAGTCTGTAGGACAACAATCATACCATAGGGTAGCTTCTAGGGTTTAGCCTCTACGATCTTGTGGTAGATCAACTCTTGTAATACTCATATTCATCAAGATCAATCAAGCAGGAAGTAGGGTATTACCTCCATACAGAGGGCCCGAACCTTGGTAAACATCGTGTCCCTTGCCTCCTGTTACCATCCGCCTTAGACGCACATTTCGGGACCCCCTACCCGAGATCCGCCGATTTTCACACCGACATTGGTGCTTTCATTGAGAGTTCCACTGTGTCGTCGCTGCAAGGTTCGATGGCCCCTTCGATCATCGACAATGATGTGGTCCAGGGTGAGGTTTTCCTTCCCGGACAGATCTTCGTGTTCGGCGGCTTCGCACTGCGGGCCAACTCGTTTGGCCAACTGGAGCAGATCGAGAGCTACGCCCCTGGCCAACAGGTCAGGTTTGGAAACTTGAATTACACTGCCGATATCCACGGAGACTTGATATTCGACGGATTCGGGCCCATGCCAGGTGTGCCGCACGATCACGACGAGCACGATATATCTCTGCCGTTGGACGGTGTACGGGAGATCACGCCAGCAACTACTCCTCTAGTCCAGAGCGGATCGCGCCATCCTAGGATGGGAGGATAGACTCCGCCACGGAGGCCGCGCCCTCAGTGGCGATAGAGCCGAATACTGACCTTACCCTTCACGAGAGCAGTGACGCCGAACTGTTGGACTCATCCTCGGCCACGGACTCCGTACCACCCGCGCCCATACCTATCGAATCCGATTGGGTGCCGATCATGGAGTTCACCTCCAGATATATTTTCAGCACTTCGCCCTTCGCGACATACCGAACTCATTGAAATCTCTCTCCTTGTGCGAGAACCTTGGCGAACTATGTCCGCTAGAGTGGGATGCGAACGACGAAGAAATTCAATCCCCACCCACCACCCACTTAGTAGCCACTGTCGACGATTTAACCGACACGCTCGACTTCGACTCCGAAGACATCAATGGTATGGACACCGATGCCGGAGACACACAGGAACCACTGCCCACAGGGCACTGGACCGCCACCTCATCATATGATATATACATGGTGGATACACCCAAAGAAGGCAATGGCGACAAGACAACGGAGGACGACCCCTCCAAGAAGCAACCTGTGACGCCCCCGATTCAATCGTACACTAATCATGCACACAAATGTGTATGATCAAGATCAGGGACTCACGGGAAGATATCACAACACAACTCTAAAACATAAATAAGTCATACAAGCATCATAATACAAGCCAGGGCCTCGAGGGCTCGAATACAAGTGCTCGATCATAGACGAAGTCAGCGGAAGCAACAATATCTGAGTACGGACATAAGTTAAACAAGTTTGCCTTAAGAAGGCTAGCACAAACCGGGATACAGATCGAAAGAGGCACATGCCTCCCGCTCGATCCTCCTAACTACTCCCGTGGTCGCCGCTGGGCTGCACGTAGTAGTAGGCACCTCCGTGTAGTAGTCGCCATCGATGGTGGCGTCGCCTCCGGCTCCATCGTCTGGTCGCAGCAATCGAGTAGAGATAGGGGAAAAGGGGAACAAGGCAACCGTGAGTACTCATCCAAAGTACTCGCAAGCAAGGAGCTACACTACATATGCATGGATATATGTGTAAAGGGCCATATCAGTGGACTGAACTGCAGAATGCCAGAATAAGAGGGGGATAGATAGTCTTATCGAAGACTACGCTTCTGGTCGCCTCCGTCTTGCAGCAAGTAGAAGAGAGTAGACTAAAATCCTCCAAGTAGCATCGTATAGCATAATCCTACCCGGCGATCCCCTCCTCGTAACCCTGAGAGAGAGCAACCACCGGGTTGTATCTGGCACTTGGAAGGGTGTGTTTTATTAAGTATCCGGTTCTAGTTGTCATAAGATCAAGGTACAACTCCAAGTCGTCTTGTTACCGAAGATCGCGGCTATTCGAATAGATTAACTTCCCTGCAGGGGTGCACCACATAACCCAACACGCTTGATCCCATTTGACCGGACACACTTTTCTGGGTCATGCCCGGCCGCGGAAGATCAACACGTCGCAGCCCCACCTAGGCACAACAGAGAGGCCAGCACGCCGGTCTAAACCTAAGCGCACAGGGGTCTGGGCCCATCGCCCTTAGCACACCTACACGCTATGCGCGCCGTAAGCGTAACTAGCCCCTTAATACAAGAGCAGGCTTACGTTCCAATCCGCGCGCCACTCGATCGCCGGTGTCACGAAGGCTTCGGTGATACCACGACGCGGGATACCCATAACTACTCCCGCGTAGATGGTTAGTGCGATAGACCAAATGGCCGACTCGATCAAATACCCAGATCTCGTTAAACGTGTTAGTATCCGCTGAACGCCGACCAGGCCAGGCCCACCTCTCACCCAGTAGTCTCAACCTGCCTGCCGCCTCCGCCACAAAGATCCATCCAGGGCCGTCGGGACAAGGGTCCTTTCAGCCCCAATCCGTGAATCACTCATGGGTGCTCCACAAGCCGACCCGACTTTAGTCACCACATGTATCATGTATAAGATAAGATATACCCGTGATCACCTCCCGAGTGATCACAGCCCGATAGTATAGCACAAAGAGACGGACAAGAATGTAGGGCCACAGATGGAATACTAGCATCCTATACTAAGCAAGAGGATAGCGGTAAAGGTAACAACAAGAGTAGCAAGGACAAAGCTATGCAAAGAAAGATAGAGTAATCGAAAGCAAGAATATGCTACACTACTCTAATGCAAACAAGATAGAGAAGAGTAGGCGATATCCGGTGATCAAAGGGGCTTGCCTGGTTGCTCGGGCAAGACAGAGGGTCGCAACACCGTAGTCGACTTGGAGCAGCAAGGCCGGTCTCGGTGTCTAGCGAGAGAAGAGGGGAAGAAACAATAAATATTTAAACAAACAGATGCATAGCGATGCATGATATGATAAGTATCGGTGCTAGGGTGCCCTAACGCAGATGAGGTGATAACGGTGAAGGGCGAAACATCCGGAAAGTATCCCGGTGTTTCGCTTTTTCAAGCGGAGGAGCGAAGGGGAAAGTTGCGAGTTCGATAGGTTAGGGGCGTGGCGACGAACAGCTACGATCCGGGTTCGCCTCGCGCTCGAGCAACTTTCATGTTGAAAATAATTTAATCCGAGTTACGGATTAAAAGATATGATTTTCTAAAGATTTTATTAATTTCGGAATTTAATTAATTATTTTATTTAATTCGAAATGGATTTATGACATCGGCATGAGGTCATGTCGACGTCAAGATCAACAGGTTGATGGTCAACTGACCAGTGGGTCCCACTGGTTAGTGACACATTTTTAATTAAACATTTTAATTAACCTAATTAGTATTAATAGGGGGTGGGCCCCACTTTCATACTCTCTTAGCTAATTAATAGTAGTTAATTAGTCATTAGATTAATTAATCTTAATTAGCTAAGTTAATCAGAATTAATTAAGTTAATTAATTAATTAATTATTTTTATTATTTATTATTGATTTATTTTTTATATATATATTTTTTTTCTTTAAATTCCTTTTTTTTAACAGAAACGTTCTCTGGGGGCGTGGGGCCCCTTCGTCATTGGCTTAGAGGCCATAGTGGCCCGGGTAAACGGGCAGCGGTGCGGGCGCTCGGGCGTGGGCGCCCGAAGGGAGACCCAGGGCGCGGCGAGTGTTCGTGGACCGTGACCAAGGTGCGGAGGTGGGACGGCGAGCGGCGGCACCCATCATGGAACTGCAAGCGGGGGGGCGAAGCGACGGGCGGTGGAGGCGCGAGGTAGCAATGGGGGAGGCGGCCACGGGGCGCGCCTGACGGGAGGGCGCGTGCTAGGCGCACCACGGGGCACGCTGGAGACGTCCGGTCCATCGTGGCGCGAAGGCCGCGCCACGGGTAGCATCGGGCGGACGGCGGGTGCGGGGAGAGGACGAGAGGGAGCGCGGGGGCGCGGCCATGGGCGCGGCCGGAGCCGGTCGGAGCACAGCCAGGGGGCGCGAGGGCCACGGTGAGGGCGGGGCGGACACGGGACAGAGGGGTGGCGCGCTCGGCACAGGAGCTCACCGCGGGATGGTGGGGTCTAGGCAGCGGGGGGTTGAGGAGGAAGACGGCGACGACGGCGTAGAGGAGGCAGACCGGTGGGGGAGCGCCGGCGACGGGCGGCGGGGACGAGCGGCGTGGCGACGTGGTTCCGACGAGGGGGACTCCAAGCGGTGGTGGCGTCGGGACCGATTCCCAACTACAGATCGAGGGCGGCGCGTGGACGGGCGCCGGGGCGACTCGGGGTGAGGCGAGGAGGCGTCCGGCGAGGGGGGAGGTGGTGACGGGCGACGCCGGCAACGCGGGATCTGGCTCCCCTGCCTCGATCCAGACGAGGGAGAGAGGGGAACGTGGGAGGAGCGAGTGGGGGGAGTGGACGAGTGGGGTGGCGGCTAGGGTTGCGGGGGGATAAGGAGAGGAGTGGGTTGGCCGATTGGGCCTTTGGCGATTAGGCGGCCTGCTCGGGCGGCGGAGGCCAGCTGGGCCACTTGGCCCAGCGGGGGTCTGTTGTTTTTGTTTCATTTTGTTTTCCTTTCATTTGTTTCTTTTTATTTATTTTCCTTTCTGTTTTATTCAATTTAAAATATTTATGCATTTTCTAAAAATGTGTTTACTTCACCATAATTATCTATGCAATATTTGACACGGTCCGAACATTTTGTTTTAAAGTTTGAAAACTTTGTTTGTTTGCCAAAAATTCAAATTTGAATTCGATCATTTTGAACTAACGCGAGATTAGCGACAGTAACAGAGGTGACATGGCGTCATTAGCAGAGGTTACTGTAGCTTGATTATCCGGGCGTCACAATTCTCCTCCAATACAAGAAATCTCGTCCCGAGATTTAAGAGGGGAGTAAGGGGAAAGACTAGGTTACGAAATTCTAACGATCCTTCTTGGTCTTGGTTACTCTTCTCAAGAGGTAGATCCACTATGTTGATGTCTTCATTTCTCCGCGCAGTCATCATGATGAAGTCGACGCCCTTTCTTCGGGATCTCCATCGACTTACGAAAAGGGTAAGGGTAGCTTCAAAAGGTCGACCTCTACAAGGTTGCTACCGGTAGCTAACATCGGGAAGGTGGCGAAAAGTAACTCTCGAACTAAAACTTAAGAAAATATCGAGAGCAAGTAAGGAGGTACCATGAGAAGTTTCGCGGGTAGGCAATCGCTCGCTGCACAAACACAGTGTGAAGGGGTTCAAAGCAACGGAAATAAGTATTGTGTTTAATACCAGAATTGAGGATCACACGGAAGGTGGCTCGTGAATTACATACGAAGCCAAGCGTGAGGAATAACTTTGGAAACAGGGGGTGTATAGGAAGTCAGGTTTCGATCCTAGGACCTGTGGGTTATGGGCCCACCATGTTGGTTAAAAGTAGAAAGGGCAGTAATGTCTTGCACGATCATGTAAGCACGGCATGCGAGAGGATAGCCTGTCAGTTATGTTGGCAGCAACATCGGTACCAAGGGCGAGGGATGAAGAGAACCATTTTCCTGCTCGCTGAACGAGGCGGACCAATAGGCAAAGTTCTCGTCCATCCGCGGTTACCGGAATGTCATCAACAATAGTAACACGGTCTTACTAACAACGTGGTACCACAAGGTTCTTACCTAAGCAGGGAATTATCACTGCTTAGTTAAGTCGGATTACCAGAAAGGTTAAACAAAACAATAGAAAGGAAAATACGATTATCAGAATAATCAGAACAATGGAAGGGAAAATGTGTTTAAACACATATTTCAGGGGTATATCCTTCCCAAGGACAAGTAGAGCAAGATATCCACGACGGGATAGAAAGTAGGTAAGGGGAGAGGAGACCTTACCCATACAATGGTGTTTGGATAATTGAGCAAGAAACATTTAGCATTGGGTTTCAAATGCTCTTATTGAAAATCGGAGTACCAAAGACATGCTTTGAGATAGCATTGACATGGTCTTCAAGCAAAGATCGGACTTTGAATACAAGAAGGATTCATCAGGAACAACTTGCAGAATAAGTCTTACAGTTTCCCCATGGAAGAATGGGTAACCTCGCTGAAAGGGGAACTATAACAGCAGGTCATCCGGCCAGGTGTGATGGGCATGCCATCACCTTACCGGGTCATAAAAGACCAGTGTTATAACTCTTGGAAAAATGTTCCAACCATCATATCTGACCGAGATTCAGATCTGATCGGTGTTAGGATACCTCAGACTCAGGATGCCTGAGAATAAAAGGTGCAACTCAAATAGACGAAATGACATTGCAAGATTCTCAGGAAATGAACTATGGGAGCGGGTTCCTGAAACAATAGTTCATCATTAAACCAAGGAGGGGATGAGAAGGTGGCTGATGGGCTCAGCGACAATCCATCGAGAATTCCAAACGGATGGCTTTCCACAATAATAACAAGAAGATGACACTTGCCAATTCAAATGATATAATGTTGTATGCTCTAGGAAAACATACACCATCAATCATTAGTTGAAAGGTGCGCCCGAAGTAGGACCTTAGGCAGCAAGATCAATGTTAGAGTGCCGACTCAATAACCAACAGTCTAAGAACGAACTGTCGATCATTAACTTCAAAGCAATAGGGTTGCTAGAAGTACAGAACTCAAATGGCACCGTTAGCATATTGGTATCCTGGTTAAAAACAACATGCGGACCAAGGAAGAATGGTGATGGTGAGAAGTATCATCATACCAAGAATTCTTAACAGGTGGTGAAATTCCCACGACATCCTTGACATAAAAGATGGCAATATTCCAAAGTGGAACATAACACAAGCGGGGTAGGAAGGAACTCAAGGTAATACACAAAACATGAGCAGGTTTGTGTTGGAGGGAAGGCATTAACGTTGCCGATGATAATACAAACCATCGAGGGGCAAGGATGGTATTTCTCATCATGAATTCAATTCATATCTTGGAAGAACTCAGAATGTTGATGATGATCATGAAAAATTTTGTCGAGAGGTTTCATGGAGATGTAATCGGTCGGCGATGACATCAAGTCAACGGAAATGATGAAGCCAAAAGTCATTGGAACCATGGGTACGACACAAACTCGAAATCAAGCTTGCTATCCAAGGACAAATGGTATGACGAGGAAGATCGATTGTAAGATTAGCTATCGTCGCAATTTAGTGCTCCGAGAATAAGGACCAGGTAGGACAGTTAGAATCATCACGACAATGATATAGCCAAACAGGCTAGGAATGGCGTGATCGGGTACAAACTCGTACTTATAGAAGCTTACTAAAGAGTTTTTTTTTTTTTTTGAACCGTAGTGCGTACTTGGTTCAGTTATCGGTGTCTTTGAGTGTTTAATAACTCAGAGCCCGTGAAAAATTGGAATCAGTGGGAAGGTAGCACTTGATGAAGAACTCATAAGAAGTTATGCAGTTCCATGATAATCTCGAGATTCTAGGGGGGTAATACTCGACGACGGATCAAAGTAGAGGTTGGACTAGGGTAATGCTCTACAGAAGACAAGTACTCTAACTTGTCCGAGAAATGGAATCAAGAAGAAAATATGGTCGGAACCACGGTTGCAAAAGACCAATTCCCATATATAAGATGAACCTATACCGAATAGGGTTTAAGAGAAGCATCCATGATAACATCAGCATCGTGTCCATGGGCATGAACGCAAGGTTCAAGGTCGACTCCCACTTCTCCAATACACAACTTCTCATTTACTGCTCTCAGTTAAGAATGTTTAGAGTTTGAAAGTTTAACTGGCGGAATACCAGGAGGTTATGACCCATGAAGACTTTTGGGTTCATAAAAACTAAGGAAGGTATATGTTCGACCCATCGGGGCATCTTAGAAACATATACCACAATCTTTAGGAGTAATTAACTCAAACTCAAAGGGAGATCATGGTTGAGAAAGCAAAGGATACAATTTACCAAAGGCATTAGGTATCCGAGGAAAGGCTCACAAGGTTATTGAATATGAAGGGTGTTGTCGGATAAAATCCAACAAGGATCTGGTGGTCCATAAGGGATCTGATGTGAGTATCGGTACTCAATAAGAGGAAGAAATAATGCAAGGGCATTGGATTATAGAAGCAACTGACTAATCCAGAGCTCAAATGCAAAGGAATTATGATTTTTAAATCAAGGGAACAGAAGCAATGTTCTGATTAGGGGTGGATAAGTTGAATAGCCTTAGGGGCACAATCGACGACAATTTGATTGGTCGAGAACTAGCTCCTGTTCAAAATGACGTCTGAGCCGGAGGGATGATTTCTAGGACCTGATTGAGGATTGCGAGCATTCGCAACAAATCGAATCAACGGACTCAAAATGATATTGACAATGGATGTCAACAAGATTACTAGACTTATGGGATTAACCATAATGCAAGCAATCAAGAATTTCAAGAGCAATAGGATGTTCAGGATTTTCGGAAGATCGAATGGTATTTCGAGGATTGGTGACATACATGAACCAACTGGGGATGAGTGGATACTCGGTAAGTGCGAGAAATTATCCGTAGGGGTATTCATGTAACAAAGAACTGCAAGGCAATAGGCACAAAGCATTATCGGAACATTAGAGAGAAATTCGAGGTATCTTGTAATAACAAGATCGGCTGGGTATAAAGTAAGAACAACGGGTGTAAGTATTTATCCATATGGATATTGCAGTGGTAGGGAATTGCAAAAGCAACGGGCACAAGGTCTCGAGAGAATATCGGAAGGTATCTTCGGAATCCTTCGGTGCACAAGGTAATCATCTGGACTGAAGAGGCTCTCCGGGAGAAAGTATTATCGAGAACCTAGAGTCAGAGTTAGTAAAAATCGTTTAACCCGAATAGAAGAGAGATCAGATTCCCAGAGTACAGATCGAGGAGTAAAAGATCCTAATACCACCCAATGGCGACGTGGGCCCATGGGCCGCACAGCCATGTTAGTAAAACAGTTTTCATCGACTAGACTCAACTTCGGCCAAGGAGTGTGGAAGGGGATTCCTATAGGCAGTCGGCTCTGATACCAACTTGTGACGCCCCCGATTCAATCGTACACTAATCATGCATGCAAATGTGTACGATCAGGATCAGGGACTCACGGGAAGATATCACAACACAACTCTAAAACATAAATAAGTCATACAAGCATCATAATACAAGCCAGGGGCCTCGAGGGCTCGAATACAAGTGCTCGATCATAGACGAGTCAGCGAAAGCAACAATATCTGAGTACAGACATAAGTTAAACAAGTTTGCCTTAAGAAGGCTAGCACAAACTAGGATACAGATCGAAAGAGGCACAGGCCTCCTGCCTGGGATCCTCCTAACTACTCATGGTCGTCGTCAGCAGGCTGCACGTAGTAGTAGGCACCTCCGGTGTAGTAGTCTTCATCGACGGTGGCGTCTGGCTCCTGGGATCCATCGTCTGGTCGCAGCAATCGAGTAGAGATAGGGGGAAAAGGGGGAACAAGGCAACCGTGAGTACTCATCCAAAGTACTCGCAAGCAAGGAGCTACACTACATATGCATGGATATATGTGTAAAGGGCCATATCAGTGGACTGAACTATAGAATGCCAGAATAAGACGGGGATAGCTAGTATTATCGAAGACTATGCTTCTGGTCGCCTCCGTCTTGCAGCAAGTAGAAGAGAGTAGACTGAAATCCTCCAAGTAGCATCGTATAGCATAATCCTACCCGGCGATCCCCTCCTCGTAACCCTGAGAGAGAGCGACCACCGGGTTGTATTTGACACTTGGAAGGGTGTGTTTTATTAAGTATCCGGTTCTAGTTGTCATAAGATCAAGGTACAACTCCAAGTCGTCCTGTTACCAAAGATCACGGCTATTCGAATAGATTAACTTCCCTGCAGGGGTGCACCACATAACCCAACACGCTTGATCCCATTTGGCCAGACACACTTTTCTGGGTCATGCCCGGCCGCGGAAGATCAACACGTCGCAGCCCCACCTAGGCACAACAGAGAGGCCAGCACGCCGGTCTAAACCTAAGCGCACAGGGGTCTGGGCCCATCTGAAGGAAATATGCCCTAGAGGCAATAATAATGTTATTATTTATTTCCTTATATCATGATAAATGTTTATTATTCATGCTAGAATTGTATTAACCGGAAACATAATACATGTGTGAATACATAAACCTACAGAGTGTCACTAGTATGCCTCTACTTGACTAGCTCGTTAATCAAAGATGGTTATGTTTCCTAACCATGAACAAGGAGTTGTTATTTGATTAACGGGATCACATCATTGGTTGAATGATCTGATTGACATGACCCATTCCATTAGCATAGCACCTGATCGTATAGTTTGTTGCTAGTGCTTTTCTTCATGACTTATACATGTTCCTATGACTATGAGATTATGCAACTCCCGCTTGCCCGAGGAACACTTGGTGCTACCAAACGTCACAACGAATCGGGTGATTATAAAGGTACATTACAGGTGTCTCCGAAGGTACATGTTGGGTTGGCATATTTCGAGATTAGGATTTGTCACTCCGATTGCTCTGGAGAGGTATCTCTGGCCCTCTCGGTAATGCACATCACATAAGCCTTGCAAGCATTGCAACTAAATGTGTTAGTTGTGAGATGATGTATTACGGAACGAGAAAAGAGACTTGCCAAGAACGAGATTGAACTAGGTATTGGATACCGACGATCGAATCTCGGGCAAGTAACATACCGATGACAAAGGAACAACGATGTTGTTATGCGGTCCGACCGATAAAGATCTTCGAGAATATGTAGGAGCCAATATGGGCATCCAGGTCCCGCTATTGGTTATTGACCGTAGAGGTGTCTCGGTCATGTCTACATAGTTCTCGAACCCGTAGGGTCCGCACGCTTAACGCTTCGATGATGCTTATTATGAGTTTATATGATATTGATGTACCAAGGTTGTTCGAGTCCCGGATGAGATCACGGACATGACGAGGAGTCTCAAATGGTCGAGACATAAAGATTGATATATTGGAAGCCTATGTTTGGATTCGGAATCACTCCGGGTGAAATTGGGAATTTTACCGAGTACCGGGGTTACCGGAACCTCCCGGGGTCAATGGGCCTTGATGGGCCTTAGTGGGAAAGAGAAAGGGGCCATAGTGCTGGTCACACCTTCCCCCTTCCCTAGTCCTATTAGGACTAGGAGAAGGCGCCTCTCTCTCTCTCTTCCCACTTGGGAAACCTAGTTGGACTAGGATTTGGGGGAATCCTACTCCTAGTAGGAGTAGGACACCTGGCGCGCCTCTCCTTGGCCGGCCAGCCCTCCCCTTCCTCCTTTATATACAGGGCAGGGGCACCCCATGACACACAAGTTGATCATTGAGATCGCTCCTTAGCCGTGTGCGGTGCCCCTTCCACCAAACTACACCTCGAATATACCGCTGCGGAGCTTAGGCGAAGCCCTGCGCCGGTGGAACATCATCATCGCCACCACGCCGTCGGTCGACGAAACTCTCCTCAACACTCGGCTGGATCGGAGTTCGAGGGACGCCATCGAGCTGAACGTGTGCAGAACTCGGAGGTGCCGTGACGCTCGGTACTTGGATCGGTTGGATCGGGAAGAAGTACGACTACTTCCTCTACGCTGCGTCAACGCTTCCATTCCTGGTCTCACGAGGGTACGTAGACAACACTCTCATCTCGTTGCTATGCATCACCATGATCTTGCGTGATCGTAGGAAAAATTTTGAAATTACTACGCTCCCCAACAAAGGTATCGAGCCTGGTTTTATGCGTTGATGTCATGTGCACGAGTAGAACACAAGTGAGTTGTGGACGATACAAGTCATACTTGCCTACCAAAGATGTCATACTTTGGTTCAGCGGTATTGTGAGATGAAGCGGCCCGGACCGACATTACGCGTGACGCTTACGCGAGACTGGTTTCACCGCTCCGAGCACTCGTTGCTTAAAGGTGACCGGCGGTGTCTGCTCTCTCACTTTAGTTGAATCGAGTGTGGCTACGCCCGTCCTTGAGAAGGTTAAACGGAGTCTATTTGACGAAGTATCGCTGTGGTTTTGATGCGAGGTAAGAACGGTTCTTGCTCAGCCCGTAGCAGCCACGTAAAATTTGCAACAACAAAGTAGAGAACGCCTAACTTGTTTTTGCAGGGCATGTTGTGATGTGATATGGTCAAGACATGATGCTGAATTTTATTGTATGAGATGATCATGTTTTGTAACCGGTTATCGGCAATCGGCAGGAGCCATATGGTTGTCGCTTATTGTATGAAATGCAACGCCATGTAATTGCTTTACTTTATCACTAAGGAGTAGCGATAGTCGAGAAGCAATAGTTGGCGAGACGACAACGATGCTACGATGGAAATCAAGGTGTCGCGCCGGTGACGATGGTGATCATGACGGTGCTTGGCGATGGAGATCACAAGCACAAGATGATGATGACCATATCATATCACTTATATTGATTGCATGTGATGTTTATCCTTTATGCATCTTATCTTGCTTTGATTGACGGTAGCATTATAAGATGATCTCTCACTAAAATTATCAAGAAGTGTTCTCCCGAGTATGCACCGCTATGAAAGTTCTTCGTCTTTGAGACACCACGTGATGATCGGGTGTGATAGGCTCTACGCTCAAATACAACGGGTGCAAAACAGTTGCACACGCGAATACTCAGGTTAAACTTGACGAGCCTAGCATATAACAGATATGGCCTCGGAACACGGAGACCGAAAGGTCGAGCGTGAATCATATAGTAGATATGATCAACATAGTGATGTTCACCATTGAAACTACTCCATCTCACGTGATGATCGGACATGGTTTAGTTGATCTGGATCACGTAATCACTTAGATGACTAGAGATGTCTATCTAAGTAGGAGTTCTTAAGTAATATGATTAATTGAACTTTAATTTATCATGAACTTAGTCCCGTAGTATTTTGCAAATTATGTTGTAGATCAATAGCTCGCGTTGTTGCTTCCCTATGTTTTCATATGTGTTCCTAGAGAAAATTGTATTGAAAGATGTTAGTAGCAATGATGCGGATTGGATCCGTGATCTGAGGTTTATCCTCATTGCTGCGCAGAAGAATTATGTCCTTAATGCACCGCTAGGTGACAGACCTATTGCAGGAGCAGATGCGACGTTATGAACGTTTGGCTAGCTCAATATGAGCGATATCGACGTTATGAACGTTTGGCCAGCTCAATATGATGACTACTTGATAGTTTAGTGCACCATGCTTAACGGCTTAGAATCGGGACTTCAAAGACGTTTTGAACGTCATGGACCATATGAGATGTTCCAGGAATTGAAGTTAATATTTCAAGCAAATACCCGAGTTGAGAGATATGAAGTCTCCAACAAGTTCTATAGCTAAAAGATGGAGGAGAATCGCTCAACTAGTGAGCATGTGCTCAGATTGTCTGAGTACTTCAATCGCTTGAATCAAGTGGGAGTTAATCTTCCAGATAAGATAGTGATTGACAGAATTCTCTAGTCACCATCACTAAGTTAGTAGAACTTCGTGATGAACTATAGTATGCAAGGGATGACGACAAAGATTCCCGAGCTCTTCGTGATGTTGAAAATCGACGAAGGTAGAAATCAAGAAAAACATCAAGTGTTGATGGTTGACAAGACCACTAGTCTCAAGGAAAATGGCAAAGGGAAGAAGGGGAACTTCAAAAGGAACGGCAAGCAAGTTGCTGCTCGAGTGAAGAAGCCCAAGTCTAGACCTAAGCCCGAGACCGAGTACTTTTGCTGCAATGGAACTGGTCATTTGAAGCGAACTACCCCTGAATATTTGGTGGATAAGAAGGATGGCAAAGTGAACAAGGTTATATTTGATATACAGGTTATTGATGTGTGCCTTACTAGTGTTTATAGTAGCCCCGAGTATTTGATACTGTTCGGTTGCTAAGATTAGTAACTCGAAACAGGAGTTACAGAATAAACAGAGACTAGTTGAAGGGGAAGTGACGATGAGTGTTGGAAGTAGTTCCAAGATTGATATGATCATCATCGTACACTCCCTATACTTTCGGGATTAGTATGGAACCTAAATAAGTGTTATTTGGTGTTGAGCATAAATATGATTTGATCATGTTTATTGCAATACGGTTATTCATTTAAGAGAATAAATTGTTGTTCTGTTTACATGAATAAAACCTTATATGGTTACACACTCAATGAAAACGGTTCATTGAATCTCGATCGTAGTGATACGCATATTCATAATATTGATGCCAAAAGATGCAAAGTTAATAATGATAGTGCAACTTATATGTGGCACTGCCGTTTAGGTCATATTGGTGTAAAACGCATGAAGAAACTCCATGCTGATGGACTTTCGGAATCACTTGGTTATGAATCATTTGATGCTTGCGAACCGTGCCGTTTGGGCAAGATGACTAAAACTCCGTTCTCCTAACAATGGAACAAGCTACCGACTTATTGGAAATAATACATACCGATGTATGCGATCCAATGAGTGTTGATGCTCGTGGCAAGTATCGTTATTTTCGACCTTCACAAGATGATTTGAGCAGATATGGGTATATCTACTTGATGAAACATAAGTCTGAAATAATTGAAAAGTTCAAAGAATTTCAGAGTGAAGTGGAAAATCATCGTAACAAGAAAATAAAGTTTCTGCGATCTGATCGTGGAGATAAATATTTGAGTTACGAGTTTGGTCTTCATTTGAAACAATGTGAAATAGTTTCACAACTCACGCCATATGGAACACCACAACGTTATGGTGTGTCCGAACGTCAGAATCAGTATTTTATTTTGATATGGTGCGATCTATGATGTATCTTACCGATTTACCACTATCGCTTTGGGGTTATGCATTAGAGACAGCTGCATTCACGCTTAATAGAGCACCATCTAAATCCGCTGAGATGACACCGTATGAACTATGGTTTAGCAAAAACCTAAGTCGTCGCTTTCTTAAAGTTTGGAGTTGTGATGCTTATGTGAAAAGTTTTCACCGATAAGCTCGAACCCAAATCGAAAAGTGCGTCTTCATAGAATACCCAAAGGAAACTGTTGGGTACTCCTTCTATCACAGATCCAAAGGCAAAACATTCGTTGCTAAGATAGATCCTTTCTAGAGAAGAAGTTTCTCTCAAAAGAAGTGAGTGGGAGGAAAGTAGAACTTGATGAGGTAATTGTACCTTCTCCTTATTGGTAAGTAGTTCATCACAGAATCAGTTCCAAGTGATTCCTACACCAATTAGTAAGGAAGTTAATGATGATGATCATGAAACTTCAGATCAAGTTGCTACCAAACCTCGTGAGGTCTTCCAGTGAGATCCGCACAGAGTGGTACGGTAATCATGTCCGGAAGTCATGTTACTAGACCATGATGAACCTACGAACTATGAGGAAGCGATGATGAGCCCAGATTCATGAAATGGCTTTAGGCCATAAAATCTGAGATAGGATCCATATATAAGAACAAAGTGTGGACTTTGGTTGACCTGCTCGATGATCAGCAAGTCATGTTAAATGAATGGATCTTCAAGAGGAAGACGGACACTGATAGTAGTATTACTATCTACAAAGCTCGACTTGTCGCAAAAGGTTTTTGACAAGTTCAAGGTGTTGACTACAATGAGATTTTCTCAACTGTAGCGATGCTTAAAGTCTGTCCGAATCATGTTAGCAATTGCCATAATTTATGAAATTTGGCAAATGGATGTAAAACTGCATTCTGAATGGGTTTCGGAGGAAGAGTTGTATATGATGCAACCGAAGGTTTTGTCAATCCTAAAGGTGCTAACAAAATGTGCAAGCTCCAATGATCCATCAATGGACTGGTGCAAGCATCTCGGAGTTGGAATATACGCTTTTGATGTGTTGATCAAAGCATATGATTTTATATGCACTTTTGGAAAGGCCTCAGATTTACAAGAAAGTGAGTGGGAGCACTACAGCCTTTCCGATAAGTATATGTGATTGACATATTGTTGATCGGAAATAATGTAGAATTATTCGCAAAGCATAAAGGAGTGTTTGAAAGGAGTTTTTCAAAGAAAGACCTCGTTGAAGCTGCTTACATATTGAGCATCAAAGATCTATAGAGATAGATCAAGACGCTAGATAAGTTTTTCAATAAATATATACCTTGTCAAGATTTTGAAGTAGTTCAAAATGGAACAGTCAAAGAAAAGTTCTTGCCTGTGTTGCAAAGGTGTGAAATTGAGTAAGACTCAAATCCCACCACGGCAGAAAATAGAAAAGAGAATGAAAGTCATTCCCTATGCCTCACCATAGGTTCTATAAAGTATGCTATGCTATGTACTGACCTATTGTATACCTTGCTCTGAATTTGGCAAGGAGTACAATAGTGATCTAGGAGTAGATCATCGGACATTGGTCAAGAACATCCTTAGTGAGGACTAAGGAAATATTTCTCGATTATGGAGGTGATAAAAGAGCCCGTCGTAAAGAGTAACATCGATGCAAGCTTTTTACACTGATCCGATGACTCTAAGTCTCAATCTGGATACATATTGTAAGTGGGAGCAATTAGCTAGAGTAGCCCGCAAGAGCATTGTAGACATAGAATATTTGCAAAATACATACGGCTCTGAATGTGATGCACCCGCTGACTAAGCTTCTTTCACGAGCAAAACATGATCATACCTTAGTACTCTTTGGGTGTTAATCACATAGCGATGTGAACTAGATTATTGAATCTAGTAAACCCTTTGGGTGTTGGTCACATGACGATGTGAACTATGGGTATTAATCACATGCGATGTGAATATTAGTGTTGAATCACATGATGATGTGAACTAGATTATTGACTCTAGTGCAAGTGGGAGACTCAAGGAAATATGCCCTAGAGGCAATAATAATGTTATTATTTATTTCCTTATATCATGATAAATGTTTATTATTCATGCTAGAATTGTATTAACCGGAAACATAATACATGTGTGAATACATAAACCTACAGAGTGTCACTAGTATGCCTCTATTTGACTAGCTCGTTAATCAAAGATGGTTATGTTTCCTAACCATGAACAAGGAGTTGTTATTTGATTAACGGGATCACATCATTGGTTGAATGATCTGATTGACATGACCCATTCCATTAGCATAGCACCTGATCGTATAGTTTGTTGCTAGTGCTTTTCTTCATGACTTATACATGTTCCTATGACTATGAGATTATGCAACTCCGCTTGCCGAGGAACACTTTGGGTGCTACCAAACGTCACAACGTAATCGGGTGATTATAAAGGTACATTACAGGTGTCTCCAAGGTACATGTTGGGTTGGCATATTTGAGATTAGGATTTGTCACTCCGATTGTCGGAGAGGTATCTCTGGCCCTCTCGGTAATGCACATCACATAAGCCTTGCAAGCATTGCAACTAAATGTGTTAGTTGTGAGATGATGTATTACGGAACGAGAAAAGAGACTTGCCAATGTTGAGATTGAACTAGGTATTGGATACCGACGATCGAATCTCGGGCAAGTAACATACCGATGACAAAGGGAACAACGATGTTGTTATGCGGTCCGACCGATAAAGATCTTCGTAGAATATGTAGGAGCCAATATGGGCATCCAGGTCCCGCTATTGGTTATTGACCGAGAGGTGTCTCGGTCATGTCTACATAGTTCTCGAACCCGTAGGGTCCGCACGCTAACGTTTGATGATGCTTATTATGAGTTTATATGATATTGATGTACCAAGGTTGTTCGAGTCCGGATGAGATCACGGACATGACGAGGAGTCTCGAAATGGTCGAGACATAAAGATTGATATATTGGAAGCCTATGTTTGACTCGGAATCACTCCGGGTGAAATTGGGAATTTTACTGAGTACCGGGGTTACCGAACCTCCGGGGGTCAATGGGCCTTGATGGGCCTTAGTGGGAAAGAGAAAGGGGCCATAGTGCTGGGCGCACCTTCCCCTTCCCTAGTCCTATTAGGACTAGGAGAAGGCCCTCTCTCTCTCTTCCACTTGGGGAAACCTAGTTGGACTAGGATTTGGGGGAATCCTACCCTAGTAGGAGTAGGACACCCTGCGCGCCTCTCCTTGGCCGGCCAGCCCTCCCTTCCCTCCTTTATATACAGGGGCAGGGGCACCCATGACACACAAGTTGATCATTGAGATCGTTCCTTAGCCGTGTGCGGTGCCCCTTCCACCAAACTACACCTCGAATATACCGCTGCGGAGCTTAGGCGAAGCCCTGCGCCGGTGGAACATCATCATCGTCACCACGCCGTCGTCGACGAAACTCTCCTCAACACTCGGCTGGATCGGAGTTCGAGGGACGCCATCGAGCTGAACGTGTGCAGAACTTCGGAGGTGCCGTCGCGTTCGGTACTTGGATCGGTTGGATCGGGAAGAAGTACGACTACTTCCTCTACGCTGCGTCAACGCTTCCTTCTGGTCTCACGAGGGCGTAGACAACACTCTCATCTCGCTGCTATGCATCACCATGATCTTGCGTGATCGTAGGAAAATTTTTGAAATTACTACGTTCCCCAACACCATCGCCCTTAGCACACCTGCACGTTGCGTACGCGGCCGGAAGCAGAACTAGCCCCTTAATACAAGAGCAGGCTTACGTTCCAATCCGGTAGCAGCGCCACTCGGCCGCCGGTGTCACGAAGGCTTCGGTGATACCACGACGCCGGATACCCATAACTACTCCCGCGTAGATGGTTAGTGCGTATAGACCAAATGGCGGACTCGGATCAAATACCCGATCTCGTTAAACGTGTTAAGTATCTGCGAACGCCGACCAGAGCCAGGCCCACCTCTCACCCAGGTAGTCTCAACCTGCCCTGTCGCTCCGCCACAAAGATCCATCCAGAGGGCCGTCGGGACAAGGGTCCTTTCAGCCCCCAATCCGTGAATCACTGCATGGGTGCTCCACAAGCCGACCCGACTTTAGTCACCACATGTATCATGTATAAGTATAAGATATACCGTGATCACCTCCCGAGTGATCACAGCCCAATAGTATAGCACAATGAGACGGACAAGAATGTAGGGCCACAGATGGAATACTAGCATCCTATACTAAGCAAGAGGATAGCGGGTAAAGGTAACAACAAGAGTAGCAAGGACAAAGCTATGCAAAGCGGATAGGAGTAATCGCGAAAGCGGTAACATGCTACACTACTCTAATGCAAGCAGTATAGAGAAGAGTAGGCAATATCCGTGATCAAAGGGGGCTTGCCTGGTTGCTCGCAAGAGAGAGGGTCGCCAACACCGTAGTCGTCTTTGGGTAGCAGCGGCGTCGGTCTCGGTGTCTAGCGAGAGAAGAGGGGGAAGAAACAATAAATATTTAAGCAAACAGATGCATAGCGATGCATGATATGATAAGTATCGGTGCTAGGGGTGACCTAACGCAGTATGAGGTGATAACGGTGAAGGGGGGAAACATCCGGGAAAGTATCCCCGGTGTTTCGCGTTTTCGGGCAGAGGAGCCGAAGGGGGAAAGTTGCGAGTTTGATAGGTTAGGGACGCGTGGCGATTTAACGGGCTGCGATCGGGTTCGCCTCGCGTCGTCGAGCAACTTTCATGTTGAAAATAATTTAATTCGAGTTACGTATTAAAAGATATGATTTTCTAAAGATTTTATTAATTTTTGGAATTTAATTAATTATTTTATTTAATTCGAAAATGGATTTATGACATCAGCATGAGGTCATGCTGACGTCAGCAGTCAAAAGGGTTGACTGGTCAACCTGACCATTGGGTCCCACTGGTCAGTGACACATTTTTAATTAAACATTTTAATTAACCTAATTAGTATTAATAGGGGGTGGGCCCCACTTTCATACTCTGTTAGCTAATTAACAGTAGTTAATTAGGTTAATTAGTCATTAGATTAATTAATCTTAATTAGCTAAGTTAATCAAAATTAATTAAGTTAATTAATTAATTAATTAATTTTATTATTTATTATTGATTTATTATATATACATATATATTTCTTTAAATTCCTTTTTTTAACAGAAACGTTCTCTCGGGGCGTGGGGCCCCTTCGTCATTGGCTTAGAGGCCATAGTGGCCCGGAGTAAACAGGCGTGGTCTGGGCGCTTCGGCGTGGGCGGAGACCTGTGGCAGGCGAGTGTTCACGGACCGTGACCAAGGGGCGGAGGTGGGACGGCGAGCGCGGCGGCACCATCGCATAACTGCAAGCGGGCAGGGCGAAGCGACGGGCGGTGGAGGCGTCGGGTAGCAGCGGGGAAGGCGGCCACGGTGGGCGCAAGACGGAGGGCGCGTGCTAGGCGCTGCCACAGTGGGCACGCTGGACGTCGGTCCAATCATGGCGCAAAACGCATGCCCCCGGGTAGCATCGGCGGACGGCGGAGTGCGGGAGAGGACGAGAGGGAGCACGGGCGCCATGGGCGCGGCCGAGCCGGGTCGGAGCACGGCTGGGGCGCGAGGGCCACGGTGAGGGCGGGCGGACACGGATGAGGGGTGGCGCGCCGGACAAGAGCTCACCGCAGGATGGTGGGGTCTAGGCAGCGGGGGTTGAGGAGGAAGACGGCGACGACGGCGAGAGGAGGCAGCGAACCGGTGGGGAGCGCCGTGACGGGCGGCGGGGACGAGCGACGTGGCGACGTGGTTCCGGCGAGGGGGACTCCAAGCGGTGGTGGCGTCGGGACCGAGTCCCAACTACAGATTGAGGGCGGCGCGTGGACGGGCGCTGGGGCGACTCGGGGTGAGGCGAGGAGGCGTCCGGCGAGGGGGGAGGTGGTGACGGGCGACGCCGGCGACGCGGGATTTGGCTCCCCTGCCTCGATCCAGACTAGGGAGAGAGGGGAACGTGGGAGGAGCGAGTGGGGGGGAGTGGACGAGTGGGGTGGCGGCTAGGGTTGCGGGGGGATAAGGAGAGGAGTGGGGTTGGCCGATTGGGCCTTTGGCCGGTTGGGCCGGCCCGTTCGGGCGGCGGAGGCCAGCTGGGCCACTTGGCCCAGCGGGGGGGGGGGGGATCTGTTGTTTTTGTTTTGTTTTTTTTCTTTCATTTGTTTCTTTTTATTTATTTTCCTTTCTGTTTTATTCAATTTAAAATATTTATGCATTTTCTAAAAATGTGTTTACTTCACCGTATTTATCTATGCAATATTTGACACGGTCCGAACATTTTGTTTTAAAGTTTGAAAACTTTGTTTGTTTGCCAAAAATTCAAATTTGAATTCGAATTGTTTTGAACTAACGCGAGATTAGCGACAGTAACGGAGGTGACATGGCGTCATTAGCAGAGGTTACTGTAGCTTGATTATCCAGGCGTCACACAACCCCAGCGCCGACGTCAGCGGCGCCGCTCTAAGTCTCGCCACAGCAAAAGCGGTGATGCTGGGACAGGAGATAACAGTACTCCGGACAGTGCGAGGATGATGACAATCCCCTCCAGAATGATCAAGAGCCGGAGGATGAACAAGCCAGCCCTCTTAAGAGAGCGGCAGAGGGAGAAATGGAGAACGACAACTATATGCCTCCCTCCGAAGACGAAGCGAGCCTCGACGACGAAGAATTCATCGTGCCTGAGGATCCCGTCGAGCAGGAGTGCTTTAAGCGCCGGCTTATTGCCACAGCAAACAGCTTGAGGAAAAAGCAACAACAGCTTCGAGTTGATCAGGATCTGCTAGCAGATAGATGGACTGAAGTCCTTGCGGCTGAGGAATACGAACTCAAACGCCCTTCCAGAGGTCACCCCGCGTTTGATGCGGCTGATCGGCCACCCCGTGGCCGATATAGAGAGGCAGTACGGCCTGAAAATTAGCCTGCACCCCGCCGCCATTCAAACAAACATACCAAGGCAACGGGAAACACGCGAGACCTGCAAGACGTATTGGAAGACAGGGCAAAACACGCTAGATCGATCTATGGATCACGGGGCCATGCCCCTACAAGGGATGGTGACCGCCTCGCCGGATACAGTAAAAGAAATTCCGGACGGGTCGAATACAGCAGGCAGGACTCATACGAGCTGCGTCGCGACATAGCCCAGCACAAAGGCGCGGCACACCCCCTATGCTTCACAAACGAAGTAATGGAGCATGAATTCCCAGAAGGTTTTTAACGTGTAAATATCGAATCATATGATGGTGCAATAGATCCCGCGGTATGGATTGAGGACTTCCTCCTCCACATCCACATGGCCCGCGGTGATGATCTACATGCCATCAAGTACCTCTCGTTAAAACTCAAAGGACCAGCTCGGCATTGGCTAAATAGCCTGCCAGCAGACTCCGTCGGCTGTTGGGAGGATCTGGAAGACGCATTTCTGGACAATTTCCAGGGCACTTATGTGCGACCACCAGACGCCGATGACTTGAGCCACATAATTCAGCAGCTGTGGAATTGGCGAGCAATTCGACACGGTTCCTAACAAAGAAAATCCAAATTGTCGACTGCCCGGATGCAGAAGCCTTAGCGGCATTCAAGCACAACATCTGTGACGAGTGGCTCACCCGGCACCTCGGCCAGGAAAAGCCGAAATCAATGGCATCCCTCACGACACTCATGACACGCTTTTGCGCGGGAGAGGATAGCTGGCTGGCTCGTAGCAATAACATATCAAGGAATCTTGGCACTTCGGATACCAAGGACAGCAACGGCAGGTCACATCGCAGCAAACACAAACACCGCAGCAACGGTGATAACGCCAAGGACACGGCAGTCAATGCCGGATTCAGAGGCTCTAAATCCGGTCAGCGGAAAAAGCCATTCAAAAGAAGTACTCCGGGCCCGTCCAGTTTGGACCGCATACTCGATCGCTCGTGTCAAATACACGGCACCCCCGATAAGCTAGCCTATCACACCAACAGAGAATGTTGGGTGTTCAAGCAGGCCGGCAAGTTAAATGCCGAAGACAAGGACAAGGGGATGCACAGCGATGACGAGGAGGAGCCACGGCCGCCGAACACGGGAGGACAGAAGAGGTTCCCCCCACAAGTGAGGACAATAAACATGATATACGCAACCCACATCCCCAAAAGGGAACAGAAGCGTGCACTAAGAGACGTATACGCGATGGAGCCCGTCGCCCCAAAGTTCAACCCATGGTCCTCTTGTCCGATCACATTCGATCATAGGGACCACCCCACGAGTATCCGTCATGGCGGATTTGCCGCATTGGTCCTAGACCCAATCATCGACGGATATCACCTCACTCGAGTCCTTATGGACGGCGGTAGCAGCCTGAACCTGCTTTACCAGGATACAATGCGCAAAATGGGTATAGACCCCTCGAGGATCAAACCCACCAAAACGACCTTTAAAGGCGTTATTCCAGGTGTAGAGGCCCATTGTACGGGCTCAATCACATTGGAAGTGGTCTTCAGATCTCCAAACAACTTCCGAAGCGAGGAGTTAATCTTCGACATCGTCCTGTTCAGCGGGCTATCACGCCTTTTCAGCGCACCGCATTTGCAAGATTCAATGCGGTACCGCATTACATACCTCAAGCTCAAGATGCGGGACCTAGGGGGTCATCACAGTCAATGGAAACACAGAACGCTTGCTCAGACGGAGGAGCACATCGCGCCCTCGCGGCGAAGCACAAAGCAGCCTTTTGAGGCAATCCACCAGTTCGGCGATCAAGCCCCCGGACACCGTCAAGCGCGTCCGGAATAACCTGCAACAGGATCGCCTGGCACGCCCAGAGCTCGCCTAGCAATTCGGCTCCCACCCCAGTCTTAGTACAATGGCAAAGTCTGTCCCACGCGTGCATAATTACGCATTGAAAATACCATGGGTATAGGCGGGGGCACGATCATAGTGCGTCCCACAATGCGGTTTAACCGCACTAGGGGCTTACTACCTTCATCACTCTCTCTCTTTCAGGACTCTACTCTCTGGAAGCCTTATCCGGCAGTACGGTAGCGAGACACATGATACAACACCCAAGGAGGCAGGAAGCTACGTCGTACAACGGAATCCCCAGGTGGTCTCTGATAACGAGCTAAATACCTGTTTTAAGATACCAGTCCGCATCTTGCCCTTGGATGGGACATGTCAAATAGTCCTATTGTTTGCTTACCGCACCACTTGTATCAGTATGCTTTAACGCATTTCTTAAATAAACAATGCATAGTACTAGTCTATTATTGCATCCTATATTCTTCTATATATATGCTTATCTATGACAATCAGCACCCGTACACTGTGGTACGGCCAATACGCCAGGGGCTTCCGTATACCCCATAATTCGGCGTGAGAAGTCCGAACACTTTCGACAGTGCGGCACGCCGAACTTATAGCATTATATGCATCAGCTCCGAATCATGTCTTGGGTCAATAGTTGGGTTTCCCCGGCTCCCATGTTTTGGTATCTTACGTTTCGCTATATCGGCTAAGGTAGCACTGGGAGAACTACTGCGATTGTGCCATGGTTCTTCCGGCCGAGCACCTCAGTAGAGAAAGCTAAAACTGACTGTCATGATGAGGCGAGAGCTGGTCGCTGTTCTAGAGGTATCAAGTCCCTAAAGACTTTTTCCGCTTCGGGCGAGGTGTCGGCCTTGTCCGGCTTAGGCGTGTATAACGCCCCAAATTCGGCTTTCCGAAGACTAGGGGCTTCGCCAAAATTTAAAATTGTAGACTTCTATGGATAAGTGAGAGCGATAAAGCATTATAGTCTGATTGCCTGGTTCGTTGCCCTGAACACCTCCCTCGAAGGACCCAAGAATGGGAAAAAGAGTGCTCAGATTTATCCCAAACACCCCAGCACTACTTGCATGGGGGCAGAAGCCGACGACTAGCAACTCTCAGAATTTATAAACGGCCGCACAGAAGGTAATATTTTAAATACAAAAGCGTTGCATAATGAACATGAACTAGTTTTCATAAATACAAGGATCACATGAGCAAGTTCATTCAAAGATTACATCTTTGGTACATTAGTCTGCCACGAGACGGGCACCCTTCAGGACACTTTCATAATACATTTCGGGGTGGCGATGCTCCTTGCCCTGCGGCGGCCCCTCCTTCACCAGCTTTTTGGCGTCCATCTTCGCCCAGTGCACCTTTGCACGGGCAAGAGCCCTGCGTGCACCTTCGATGCAGACGGACCGCTTGATGACTTCCAGCCGTGGGCAGGCATCTACAAGCTGCCTCACCAGGCCGAAGTAGCTGTTGGGAAGGGAATCGCCAGGCCACATCCGTACTATAAGGCCCCTCATGGCATGTTCGGCCGCCTTGTGGAGCTCGACCAGTTGCTTCAGCTGGTCGCTCACGGACATCGGGTGTTCGGTCCCAGTATACTGAGACCAGAACAACTTCTCCGTCGAGCTTCCCTCCTCGGTCCGTTAGAACTCCGCGGCGTCAGACACACTACGGGGCAGATCTGCGAACGCTCCTGAAGAGCTCCGAACTCGGGTAAGTAAAAGGAAATTTTCTTTCGCATGCCTACTTTGCATAATGAATGCCTTACCCGCCGCTATCTTTTTCACCGCCTCAACTTCCTGGAGGGCCTTTTGGGCTTCAGCCTTGGCATTTTTTGCACTTTCGAGGGCCTGGGCAAGCTCGGACTCTCGCGTCCTCGAGTCAAGCTCCAGGGACTCATGCTTCTTGACGAGCACCTGGAGCTCTTGCTGCACCTCACCTACCTGGGCTTCGTGTCTTTCTCGCTCAGTGCGCTCCTTAGCCGCTTTGTTTTCAGCCTCGGACAGCGCCTTCTTGAGGGCCGCCACTTCGGTCGTGGCCCCTGGCAAAATTCATGATGATCCTATTATTCTGCAACCAAATCTTTCTTTTTTCATATTGACAAGGTATTGCTTACCTTTGTTCTCCTCGAGCTGCCTCTTGGCAAGGCCGAGCTCTTCCTTGGATCGCTCAAGGTCCTGCTATAGTGCGGCGCCTCCGCAGTACGTGCGACAGCGGCCAGCAGGGAAGCCTGCAGATTCACATAGACATATTATAATTAGATTCCTGTGATTATTATTCGATCCTCTATTCGGCTTTTCTTTGCAAACGCCAAACAGAGCATCAGGGGCTACTGTCTATGCGGTGATATTTCCCTATAATTTAATTACTTACCTCAAAGCCTGTTAGAAGGCTGGCGCAAGCTTGCTTAGTCCGCTGTTGGCGGACTGAACCTTCTCCATCACTGCACTCATGATAGTGCGGTGTTCTTCATCGATGGAAGCGCCTTGGGGCGCTTCCAGCAAGTTGTCCGGTGCCTCTGGATGGACAGAGGTCACCGGCACGGGCGGCTTGCCCCTCTTCGCAGGGGGTCGCCTGACAGAGTCCGGAACCACTGAAGGTTCCGGTGCGGTGTTCGGTTGGAGGCCGAACTCGGAGCCCATGGGAGTCTTGCTCCCTTTGCGCCCAGGGTCCGGAGTGTCGCCTTGAGGCGCCTCTAGGATTACCTCCCCCCGGCTCGGTGCCCTTCGAGACAACACCTCGGTGTTGTCCGTAGGGCGAGGGGTGGAGGCGGTCGGAAGTGAATCACTATTCATATCCGACGGGTCCAAGGAACCATCCGACGAAGATACGTCAATATGGGCTCGGGACGGACTGCATAATCATGTTCGACGTGATGAGGAGCAGTGCGATAAAATATATCAAGAATTATTATGGTATCCGGATACTTACGACTTCGCCAGGGGCTTGTCCCTGGGCAAACACTCGTCGTCACTGTGGGCGGCGGTCGTGGAGCAGTCCGGAAGGAGGGTCCTTCCTTTCTTGGACCCTTCGGCCTCCCAGCTTGGGGTGGCATTCCTTTTCTTGTCTCCCCCGACTGGGGGAGAACTTTCCTCTTCCTCCTTGTCATCGTGGAAGGAGTGCGCCTCGGAGTGTTCGTACGATGAGTCCAACACGACCTTGCGCCGGAGAGCCTGTCGGGTCCCCGTGGCCTTCTTCTTGGCCATCTTCGCTGGCACCTCGTAAGGTGCCGGAGTCAGTATCTCCGTTAGGAGAGCATCTGCTGGATCTTCGGGCAGGGGGGCTGGGCAGTCAATCCGCTCGGTCGTCTCCACCCAGTCCTGTCAAAGGCATGAGGGCTTAGATCCGTCATATGATTAAACTGAGGAAACTAAACATCTTGTGATGTGTAAAAACCTACCGGATTGGCGCGGCGCTTTGCGCTGAGTCCGCGGTCCTCGGTAAGGGGAGGAGGTACCTCGGCACCTTTAAACAGAACCTTCCAGACGTCCTTGTGCGTCGTGTCGAAAAGCTCCTGCAGCGTCTGGTGCTCAGCTGGGTCGAACTCCCACAAATTGAATACCCGTTGTTGACACGGGAGGATCCGGCGGAAGAGCATGACCTGGACCACGTTGACAAGCTTGATTTGCCTGTTCGTCATGTTCCTGATGCAGCTCTGGAGTCCGGTCAGCTCT
This sequence comes from Aegilops longissima, assembly GCA_021605205.1. Taxonomy (NCBI): domain Eukaryota; kingdom Viridiplantae; phylum Streptophyta; class Magnoliopsida; order Poales; family Poaceae; genus Aegilops; species Aegilops longissima. The sequence continues at coordinate 55,205,574 of CM038676.1, read as the reverse complement.
ACCGGGTTACCCCAGGACAGGCCCTTCTCTTTCCAGGAGGTGAGCCGCGTGGGGATTCCGGATCAGAACTTGGGGGCCGCCACCCAGTTGGTGTCGCGCGACTCGGTGATGTAGAACCACCCCGATTGCCACCCCTTTATGGTCTCCACATAGGAGCCCTCGAGCCATGTGACATCGGGCATTTTGCCCACCATGGCGCCGCCGCATTCCGCTTGCTGGCCGCCTACAACCTTCGGCTTGATTTGAAGGTCTTCACCACAGGCGAAGTGGGGCTGGATGCGGAGGAAGGCCTCGCACACAACGATAAACACCGAGATGTTGAGGATGAAGTTCGGGGCCAGGTCATGGAAGTCCAGCCCATAGTAGAACATGAGGCCGCGGATGAATGGGTGGAGAGGAAATCCCAGTCCGCGAACAAAGTGGGTGAGGAAGACTACCCTCTCGTAAGGTTCTGGGGTAGGGACGATCTGCCCCGCGTCGGGCAGCTGGTGCGCGATGTCCGCGGCCAAGTATCCGGCTCCCCCCAGCTTCTTGATGTCCTCCTCCGTGACGAAGGATTTCATCCACTTGCCTCCCGCTCCAGACATGATTGGAGCGGTTTGAGGAGAAAAGGTGCAAGCTTGGGCGTTGGAGCTCGAAAAGCGCAAGAATGGATATCGAGAGGGAAGAAGGCGTGGGTGAAAAGGTGAAGTCCTTATCCCTTTATAAAGGCAGACGAAACTATGCGCCCCCACTTGCCTAGTAAAACTTGCTTGATCCCCAAGCGCCATAATTGATGCCGCGGTTGGGTTCCCCACGTCCGTATTGATGAGAATCCCGTGATAAGGGGACATGATCTCTGCTTCGATAAGACGTGCCTAGGAAACTGCCTCGCGATATGTGCGATGGCTGGTTGTGAAAAACGGTTCGAATAATGACCGGGCCATGGTGTGATGTCATGCTATAATGAGTCGGAAGATTAGATTTGTGGAAATATTATTCTCTCTACGATGGTATGTGGAACTTGTTTTGCAGAGCCGGACACTGTCCTTGTGTTCAAGATATTCTATGGAGTATTCGGAGGAGGAACCCGCCTTGCAATGCCGAAAACAATCTGCTACCGGACTCATCGTCATTGAAGCCTGGTTCAGGGCTCCGAGGAGTCTGGATTAGGGGTATCCGGACAGCCGGACTATATCCTTTGGCCGGACTGTTGGACAATGAAGATACAAGATTGAAGACTTCGTCTCGTGTCCGGATGGGACTCTCTTGGCGTGGAAGGCAAGCTTGGCGATACGGATATGTAGATCTCCTTCTGTTGTAACCGACTCTGTGTAACCCTAGCCCCCTCCGGTGTCTATATAAACCGAAGGGTTTAGTCTGTAGGACAACAATCATACCATAGGCTAGCTTCTAGGGTTTAGCCTCTACGATCTCGTCGTAGATCAACTCTTGTAATACTCATATTCATCAAGATCAATCAAGCAGGAAGTAGGGTATTACCTCCATAGAGAGGGCCCGAACCTGAGTAAACATCGTGTCCCTTGCCTCCTGTTACCATCCGCCTTAGACGCACAGTTCGGGACCCCCTACCGAGATCCGCCGGTTTTGACACCGACAGTTAGCATTGGTTTAGCTTATATGAGAGATAGAGCTTTGCTCATCCACTTGATACCTACTCCATTGGAGGCCAAGCCCTCCATCTAGGAGAAGATCCCCCATGTGGATTCAATACCTCTTCACGGAGAACATCCCCACGTGGATTCATGACCTCCCCTTGTAGAAGAACTAGTTACTTGTATCCCGCTTTGTTGGATTTGAATCATGTGTCTCTCTTTGTGTTTATGGATCTAGCATATGTGTGATTGGATCAAGTCAATTTGAGTGTTTCCTCTTATTTTCTCCATGTGTTCGTCGTGTTCTTCAGGAATTCCCCTCCAAATCATGAAAGATCGGCCCCTAGGGCTCCACCCTACATCATTATCTTTTGTTCATTGGAACTTGCCAACCTTCATTCTACCCTTAGGTACGGTAAACCAAGGTACTTATCTTCAAACCCTTCTACGGTAATATTAAGAATAGCCATAGTGGCCACCTGATCCTCCATACTACATTTTTTTGCCAAACTTGATCGAACACTTATCGGGGCTCAGAAGCTAACCCGTTCCCACCTCATAACCCGACAGAATATTTTTAATGACTAAGGCTTGATCTATGGACCCTTTGAAAAACAGGATCTGTCATTCGCAAATAATAGATGAGAAATACCTGGCGTATGTCTGTTCAAGTGGAATTCTCTTAGAGCACCATTGTCACAAGAATCCTTTAACAGGAAGGAGAGGGCCTCAGCAACAAACATGAACATATACGGCGATAAGGGATCCCCTTGCCTGAGCCCACACGATGGATAAAAAGGTTTCAACAATTGTCCATTATACCGGATTTAGACAAACATAGTTCTCCGGGATCAGAGAAATATGAGGAATTTAAATAAAGTGCTTTGGGGACTTTTAGAATTTTTATATTTATATTTGCTGATGGACACATCAAGTTTTTCCGTTTATTTTTCCGCAACTAACATTGTGCACATTTGTCATGGTTGGAATTTGTTTAATATTGAAAACCTAAGATTAGAATTGTGTACCTGCAGTCATGGTTAGAAGTTGAATGATAAGGGATGAAATAATTGATTTTGGGTCATAAATCAAATCAAATGCTATGATTTTTTCTTCCGTTGCATTGCAACGCACGGGCCCTGTTGCTAGTTTTATAAAAAAACAGGAATTGGGCCTTCGGTATTTGGCATCTAGGATTTGGTGGAGAGTTTGTTAGGACGTTTTGACGAGTCAAAAAAAAGGCAACAGCTGATCTGTTTTTTTTTTTCTTTTGAGGGAAGGCCTTCATGGCTAGCTTTATTAACAGTTAACAGCAATTACATTGACCACAAGGTTGGAGCTGTTTGGTACTCCCTCTGTCCGAAAAAACTTGTCCCTCAAATGGATCTATCTAGCATCGAACCGAGTTAGTGCTAGATACATATATTTGATGGACAAAGTTGGGATAAACTTTTTCGGAGGGAGGAGTAGTAGTTTTCGCAGGTTTGGATCGGCCAGACTGAAAATAAAACTGCCGTTTGGTCTCTCCACGTAGATATAATAGGAAAGGCAACGAAATAATTAGGCAGAGAAAAGATGTACAGGTTGGTTTCCAAAACAGATTGTGTTCGGAATAGATCAGACTCATCAGAGTTTCTTTATTGCACGTTACCTCGAGAGAGAAAAAAAAACTACAGCTCAAACATTTCAGGAAGCCAATCCGGGTCTATGTTGTGACTGTTTGATCGTTGAAAAAAAAAAGAAGCGCAAGGTCGTGCTTAATATAGAAGAGGAAAAAGAGGAGTTGTTCCACTAGAGAAACAAGAAAGGAACAAGATTCGGCTAGAGGTTTCCAAATTCTGGACGTGTTGTTGGAGGAAAGAAAGAAAGAAATACTAGGAGGCAGGTCGAAGAAGGATTGTTGGGAAGCACTAAAAACAAAGATCAGATTTGCTATTTCACATCTAGATGTGAAATAGTTATCTCACATCTAAGTCTAATACCATTGATATTTTGTCTTTAATATTCGTGCAACCTGATTGTCTTATGCGTGGAAAAGAAAAGAAAAAACGGTTGTCTCGCTCGCTCGCTACCCAGCGCCGCGCACGGAGTGGGGGTGGGCTGGTCTTGGTTTATTTTTTGCATTCTTGGGCTGGTGGGCCGTTGTTTGTCTTGTCCCTTCACGATTCCAGCCCAAGTGGAATGAGCGAAAGTGTGAGTGTTCGTTGATTTACTCTCGTTCCCTCATCCACTCTCATCCCCTTTCTTTTCTCTTTTCCATTTTTCTAAATTGATTAAGTTTTTTTGTCGATATCAGTTAACTGTCTACCATCATATAGGGGTCTATCTTTTTTCTCGTCTCGGTTGTAAATTCATCCTCAACTCTCAACTAGGACCTGATTTTTTTGTCCTAGTCGCAATCCCGCCCTCAAACTTGTAACTATGTCATGTCGTTCTTTTGCCCAGTTGTAAGTACACCTCGACTACAAGGCCGAGGGCTAACTTTGTCCCAGCTTGCAAGTTCACACTTGACTATAGCTGGAGCCCGGTCTTTTAGTGTCGATTGCAAGTCCACCTCGACTACGCAAATGGGGTTTGACCTTTTGTGTTCGGATGCAAGTCCTCCATCGACTTGCAATCGGGGCCTGAATTGTTTTGTCCTAGTTGATAGTCCAACCTCGAGTCACAAATCGGGTAAACCTTTTGTCCCATTGCAAGTCCACCCTTGACTCATAAATGGGGTTCGATCCTTTTGTCTCACTTGCAAATCCATCCTCGACTCAAGAATCGGTGTCCAACATTTTTGTCTCGATTGCAAGTCCACCCTTGACTCAGAATCGAGACCCGATCCTCTTTGTCTCGATTGCAAATCCATCATCGACCAAGAATCGGTGTCCAACATTTTTTGTCTCGCTTGCAAGTCCACCCTTGACTCATAGCTCGGGCCCAATCTTTTTTGTCTCGCTTGCAATTCCATGCTCGACTCGCAACTAGGGTCCAACATTTTTTGTCTCGATTGCAAGTCCATCCTTGACTTCATAGCTCGGGCCCGATCCTTTTTGTCTCGATTGCAAATTTATCCTCGACTCAGAATCGGGGACCAATATTTTTTGTCTCGATTGCAAGTCCAACCTTGACTCAGAATCGGGCCAGTTTAGTGCGAGTAAAAAGCTTGTTTGATAAGCAAACAAACAAACCTAGACCCAGACTTGCACTCGCACAAAGCCCAGACCCTTTTCACAACACGTTCTTTTTTATGGTGACAAACAAGCAGGCTGGGGGTGGAGGCCTATGTACACAATGACAAATACGGAGCGAATAATTTGGCATCGGGAGGGTTATAAACATGGTGTTGTCATCTTATATATCACATCTAGATGATACATAGTCAGACCCAACAAAGATTACTAGTACTGGTTTTGGAAGGATTAAATAATAGTATGTGCACACTTTTGGCGTACTAAGCTTGGGAAGTCACGGTTTCCATAAAGAAAAAATTGACAAGCCACGTTTACTTTGGTTGAACTAGCACATATGCCCGTGCCTTGTAACAGGAGATAAAATAGTATACAGTGAGAATATATATGTGTAAGCAAAACCTTGTGTGCGCACGAAAAAAAAGAAACATTTAGCTTCTCGGTTTCGCCCCGTGGGAATGAATCAATCCGCTATTTTTCCATTCATTGATCGAAGGATTTAACAGTTTTGTTACGTCATCGTATGCCAGAGAAGGCCAATGAGTTATTCAATCTACTCTTCCTTTCAATCGGAGAAATTTTAAGGTATAAATTTCTGAATATTTAAGGAAACATGAAAAAATAATTAAATCCTGAACAGTTTTTTGAAAATTATGTACACTTTTGAAAAAACGCGAACAAATTATGAAAGGGAACATCTTTTAAAATTCACAAACATTTTCTTAAAACACAAACTTTTTTATAAAAAACACGAACATTATTTGAATTTGTGAACATTTTTAAAACAGAAACATGTGTTGAAAATTCATAAGATTTTTAAAAATGTTTATCTTTTATACACGAACATTATTTTTAATTTTGAAAATTTCACTAAGACGTGAATGTTTTTCAAATTTGGAGCATTTTAAATGAAATTTTCTTTTAGAAATCTCAATTTTTTAAAGTAATTATTTTTAGAAAAGATGGGCAACCTTTTGCAAGTTCGAATGTTTTTCAAAATAGCAACAAAATTTTGGAATTTTGAACATTTTCCAAAATTTATTCTTTTATTCTGAACGTCTTTTGAGAATTTTTTATTTTAGTTTAAGAAATAAATTCTAAAAGAAAAATAAATTTGGAAGGGAAAAAACAGATAGGGAAAGGAGAATAAAAATAAAAATAAAACACAGAGAAAAAAAATGGGCCAGCCTATTATTGGTTGTTCTGTGTGAAAGTCCGACTATTTGTCGCTCAGCGGAAAATAGAATTATCCCAGCTGCATGGGCAGAAAAAATAGTGGGCTGGCTTCGCTGGGCCACAGCATACGCTCCACGTACGAATTTTTTTTTTCTAGCAGACAAACACATAAGAATTTAGTACCACCTCAGGTTGACAATAATTCTTTTCGGCAGTGAATGGATGAAAAAATTGACGAAACACACCTTGCTTTATTAGTATGTATAGATGTATAGATATAGATATAGACTAGCAAAAAGGCCCGTGCGTTGCAACGGGAGAAAAAAAATTTAATTCGGTTTTAATTCAAATGAAGTGTACTAAATGGATCTAGATGTACCCTTCAGTTTTCGGTTGATGTTATTCATATTAAAACTGATGCATACCGGCTCATGTACCCTGAATTGTTAGCATGTAAGATTACAAATGAAGTATACCCTTCAGTTTTAATCAAAATAAACACCAAGATCCCTCCAGATCACAAACTTTTCATCCAGATCCATTCAACATCTACCAAATTGTCAGTGGATGAGAAATTCAGGTTTTAGTCTGTTGCATGGAACCTCAGATGCATTCAACATCAAATGAAGTGTACTAAATGGATCATAAAAATCACAAACATCCAGATCCATCCAGATCACAAACTCTGAATAAAATTGCATAGAAGCTAATTTAGGAATAGTAAGCTGTCGATGCGTATGTACTGAATAAAAGAACAGCTTCAGACAGAGAAACAGGGATAGAAACAGGGCTACCATTGATTTCATTGGCCTTGTTATACATAATTTTCTCCTGTTTTGGGGTCGGATCAATTGGTTTCCCGTAAAGCACAAAATCCAATACTTGAATTAGCAGCAATTATACAATGCAGAGCTAGACATATTGTCCTGTTTTACTCTCTGAATAATATGTGGAAGGTCAAAGCCAGATCGATAGGGAAAACCAAAAAACCGATCAATGTAGTGAGTTTGACCTGTACAGGAATAAAAAGTGAAGCAATTACCATATTACTGTGGAGTTAGGGGACATGCAACCAGAGTACCATAAGATTGGCTGGTGGTATCTCCACAATCCTGAGCTCAACGAACATGACAATTACAAATTTCTAAAAGAAATGACTAAAAACCGAGGACATGTACTTCATGATGAGCAGTTTAATTAATGGTAGTCAATTGGTAATGTAGAAAATAGTGGGATGTACTTCATGATGAGCAGTTTAATTAACATGTACTCCCTCCGTTCCCAAATATTTGTCTTTCTAGCCATCTCAAATGGACTACAACATACGGATGTATGTAGACATGTTTTAAAGTGTAGATTCATTCATTTTGCTCCGTATGTAGTCACTTATTGAAATCTCTAGAAAGACAATTATTTAGGAACGGAGGGAGTACTTCATGAGGTGTATGATTTTATACTCAGCTATTTAGCAGACTAAAATTAGGTAAAGCTTTATTCAGAAAAATAAATAAATAGGTAAAGCTTTGCCTCCACCTTTTCTACCTCATTCGAGGTTACTTCTATTCTGCATCTGATCAATGGCCTCCTAAAGAAAGAACGTGACCAACTTGGCACCTCCAAATTCCGGCTCATTATTCACGTTGTCGATCATGTACTGGCGCTCATCACCTCCCCTTCATTCTTGAACACACAAAGCAATCCAGCGTTTACGATCCACTCCCAGTCGACCAATCCCGAAGGTAATGACCCACAAGCAGATATGCGGCGCGCTTGAACCTACGCCGCCACATTCGCTCCTTCTCGGCTACAAGGGCACGAAATAATGTTGTCACAGTGGATGTGTTCTCAATGTCAAGGACAAAGTCAGGAGCTACCAGGTGGTGTCGACATGGCTGGAATCGCCCCAAAAGAAGATCCCCTTGCTATCCAGCGCACCAATGGCTCTAGGCACCGGTACCGGAGGTGTTGTCCACGACATCCACGCACTCGTCATTCTTGTAATGTCTTGACTAAAAGATTAATAAATAATTGTGTATATCTTGTAATGTAGTACACAGTGGACTTTCATTATAGGGAAATTATTGACTGAAATTAGCTGACCTATCCATTTGAGTGGAGAGAGCCGTTGTACCAAGTAATAAAGCTTGGCATATATAAGCACGGTACAGTCTGCAGATTTGATCATTAGGGCCTCAAGATTGTCTGAATAGATTGTTATGTAGCCACACACAACAATCTGCCACCATTACACGAGACTTACTAACTGATTTGGCCTGGAAGCTGATCGATCTGTTTCTTCTGAATTATTTCATATTCTCTGAAGTTGATTGCTTCTTAGTTTGGTAGCTTTCCACCAGAAGGACCAGAGCTCACATATGTGTCTCTCCATGTGCAAAGTTTCAGCAGCAGCAAACTAAGCCAACCAATCCAGGAAAGGAAGCCGTGAAAATACAGGAAATAAAAGCAGGAACTTGGCGTGATTAATGGCGGATTGAATTGGGGAGTCCATGTATTTTTCAAAACAACGAGAGATTGAACCGCAAGAAAAACAGAAAATCACTGTACTGTAACAACAAACCAGATCGAACGGCCGATTGATTGGTTCGAGTAGAGATTCGGAGGAGGAGAAATTATCACCTTGCTCTGCTGAATCTGCTTGAGGCTGTCGTTGGTGCAGATCTCACGGCCACGCGGAGGGAGGCGGGCGACCGCAGATCTGGCGGCCCGGCGGTTCACCTTGTCATGCGCGCTTGCCTTGGCCTCGTCCTCGTCCGCCGCCGCCTCGTCGTGCTCGTTGCCGCTGCTCCTTCTGCTGCTGGCGGCGGCGGCGGTTGCTGGCCCGCTCGATGGACGGCAGGTCCGAGAAAATGGCGGCCACATCCAGCTTGCGCTTGCCGAACTGCTCCTCCTGCGCATGTTCGCTCCCAGCCGCCGCGGCCGCCTTGGATCTCGGCGAGCGAGCGAGGGATTTGGTGGAGTTCTGCCGGCGATGAGGAGAGCAGGGGAGGAGGCGGAGTTTTTTTAAATGAAGCAGTTCGGGCAGAGGACGACGCCTCTGCCTCGACTGCTCGCCCCCTCTGCTTCGCGCTTGACTGCCAAGCCCCTCCCGTCCTCATCCCCGTGCAGCTAGACTACAACGGCCATGGCTGATGGCCTTCAGGGCGTCGCCGCGGAGCTTCTCCTGTCGCCTCCTGTCGCCGCTCGCCTCCGCTCGTCGGAACCCCAAGCACCGCCGCTGTGGAGTGTCCCCCTCCCCGGCGACGCTCGATCCGGTGACCCCGGAGCTCTCCTCGCCGCCGGCCCCGCGGCACTGGTCGCCGTCGCGGCTGTCTTCCTCCTCCCTGGCCCCGCCTCCCGCCTCCCGTGTACGCAAGCTCCTCCCACTCTCTCCCCCCTCCAGGGGCGGAGCCAGAAAATTTAGCCATTGCGTTCACTCATTGTGAAGATTTGATACAAACTAATTAAGTATAGTGTCTAATTATAGAGCATTTTGCAAGAAGAATATAACACTAAAAACAGCATAAAGAATAGAAATATGATATTATTTATCGCATACTGTGTTATGTTAAAAAACTGAAGAACGCAAGACGTACCAGTTGTCTGAAATTACAAATCACTTGTTATAAATAGAGTGGTACAGAATTAACTTCCTAGCTTCAGGTGTAGCTTCTTAACTTCTTGAAATCATTAAAAAAAAGTTAGTTTGAAAAGTTTTAAAAGAAGTTTCATGAAGTGAAATATAAAGTCACTCACATTTTAGAGTCTTCCCTTTTTGATTCTCCATCATCTTATAAAAATCAAACATTGCATCATTACTAATGGTAGAAAACATAACTTTCTCCATATAGCAAACTACACACACTCATGAACTGGTTACCATTTTATTGCGCAACTTTTTGCTTTACAACATTCGCTGAAAAGCATCTCTCCATTGACGTTGTGACAACTGACAATATTAGTACTAGATTTAGAAGTTGATAGACCAAATGAATAGTAACATGCTTATTTGTATGCACCGTTACTTCGGCAAGATCAGCAAGTTCGTTCAAATTGGCAAGACCTCTTGTGTCTGCTTGGACATTGTCGATGTATAAGGGCAATGTTGGGACCAAGATCATCCAATTTATTTGATTCAAAATCTTCAGGATAAAAGCTACCTTCGGGAGTTAGAAGGCGGATCATAAGGCAAGTCATATACATTAATTTATCTATAAATAGAAGGCGTCGGAAAACTACTAGCAGCGACATAGTATGCACGTTCCTATGTCTAATGGGTGACCTTGATGTGTCTGCATCATTATCTGGTGATTGATTTCTCTTTGAAAAATACCGTCCCATTGCCTACATCAACCAAAGTCCATGGAAAAACAATTAGAAAACTAGGGCAAAAAAACTCATTGCCGTCATATGTTTTTATGCTAGATTAAGAGGGAGGCGATGTGCCGATGTAATCTCACTACCTCAAATTCGGGCTACAGTTCCCGACTTTCCGCTGCCGATCTGCAATTGTCTAGCTGCGGCGGCGGCCGTAGTCGGAGCGATAGGAACAGGAGATAGAGATGAGGGAGCCAGTGTTGGGAAGCGAATAGTAAAGATTAAGGACTTGCGGCGGCCGCCATACTTTTTTTTTTTTGAGAAATGGCAGCCGTACATTGAGAGGAAGTCACGAACAGACCTTTTTTTGACAAACTGCAAAGCTTTATTAGGTCGTCACAATGTTTACAGGGACGAAATCAAGATCGTTGGGTTGGCCTAACCAAACATGGCGGCCAACTCCAAGAGATAGAGCATACTTTGCAAGTTTGTGAGCCTCGGTATTCGAGCTCCTAAATTCGTGAACGATATTACAAATATCAAAACTAGGCTTGTGATGTATGATTTCATGCACAATTGCACAGTAACTCCCTTTGAAGTGTTGATGAATATCGCCGACAGCCACCTTGCAGTCCGAAGCAATTTGGATCCTCCTGACATAGAGATCATCTGCTAATGCCATTGCCTCCCTGATGGCCAACGTCTCGAGGGTACCTGGGTCTAATAGGTTGGGGAACACCACTGTCGAAGCACCTAAGAAGATTCCATCTCGGTCTCGGCACATCGCTCCCACTGCACCCTATAAAGGATTTGACGAAGCCGTCGATGGCGAAAGGTGTTTGGAAAATGTCCTCATACATGGCCTTTCTTCGTGCTCCCCACAGCGCCCATAATGTAACAACAAAAACAAGGAAATCCTCTTGATTCAGGGCTTCATGCATACCAAAAATCCATCGCTTTTCATTTTGTTCTCTGCATGTACTTAGCTTGTCAAGAACAGTTTCTAAAGAAAGTGCCCACGTACTTCTTGAGACCGTGCATTCCACCAGAGCATGGCGCCAAGTATCGACAGTCCCACAGAGACAGCAAGCTCTGGTCGTTGCCAGCAAGTATCGACAGTCCCACAGAGACAGCAAGCTCTGGTCGTTGCCATGTTCCGGTGATGGAGGAGAGCGGCGGTAGGTATTGAATGCTTAGCAAGCCTCCATAAGAAGAATTTGATCTTTGAAGGGACTCTAATCCGCCACAATTCGGACCATCCTTGGTCGCCCAGGGATTCAGAAGAGGCCCCTTGCTCATAAAGCCATGCCTCCCTCTCGAGCTTTGTTTGTCAATCATCCGATACGCGGATCGCCCGTAAAATGCCCTTCGGTCCTCCGACCAGGCCCAAAATCATTCGTCTGCAGGTGCGAGAGGTATCTCGTAATATGGCTGCCGATCTATCGGTATGAACACCGAACGGACCAGATCCTCGTTCCAGGTTGCTGTAGTGTGATCTATCAACTCGGCCACTCTCGTCGGAGGATCAGGAACAAGAGATGTGATCGGCCTTTTCATACTTGGTCTCGGCAGCCAGTTCTCCTCCCATATTTGTGTTGTCTCTCCGTCTCCAATTCTATGCACCAGACCCTGAACCATGATGTCTCTTCCATCTAACATAGCGCGCCATATCTGTGAGGGGTGCGGTCCCAAAGTTGCACCAAAAATATCTGTGTCGGGATAATATGCTGCTTTCAAAATCCTCGCGCTCAGAGACAAGGGGTTTTGCAACATACGCCAAGACTGCCGAGCTAGAAGGGCCAAGTTAAAGAGCTCCAAATCCCGAAAGCCAAGTCCACCGAGATGCTTAGGTAAGGTCATCACGTCCCACGTCACCCAACTGGGCTTTCGTTTTCCTTGTTTGCTTCCCCACCAGAATTGTCTGATTAGCGAAGTAACACTTTTCACATAGTCACGAACAGACCTGGGCAATGGCCAATGGGCATGGAAGAAATTAGCGTGTGGGCTTTGGGCCTTGTAAATTGATGGTGTCAGCTTTGATTTTCCATTGGGTTCACATCAATAAATATCTTTGTACATGTACGTAGCTTACAAAAGTCGTTGGGTTCAGCTGAACCCAACGAGACTACGCTGGCTCCGCCTCTGCCCCCCTCGCATCAGCATCTGTCGCCCCCTTCGCCTTATCCATCCTTGAGCGGCGCGGTGGAAAATAAGACGGCGTGGACGAATCATTTTTCACTTATCCATGGACTGCGGGTCAAATACTAAAAAGCGCAGGGACCTTTATGCAAAAAAGCCGCGACGGTGAACAGTATAAGTATAGGGGATCGCAACAGTTTTCGATAAGTAAGAGTGTCGAACCCAACGAGGAGCTAAAGGTAGAATAAATATTCCCTCAAGTTCTATCGACCACCGATACAACTCTACGCACGCTTAACGTTTACTTTACCTAGAACAAGTATGAAACTAGAAGTACTTTATAGGTGTTTTTGGATAGGCTTGCAAGAAAGTAAAAAGCACGAAAATAAAACTAGGGGCTGTTTAAGTAAAGACACAACTAAAGTAAATATAGCGAGTGTGGAAGAGTGATGTTAGGTGTGGCGAAATTGTCTCTTAAGCAATTGACTACCTTACTAGACCGATAGCAAGTTTTATGTGGGAGAGGCCACTGCTAGCATGTCATCCCTTACTTGGAATTCTATACACTTATGATTGGAACTATTAGCAAGCGTCCGCAACTACTAACGTTCATTAAGGTAAAACCCAACCATAGCATTAAGATATATTGGTCCCCTTCAATCCGTATGCATCAATTTCTATGCTAGGTTGAAGCTTCCGCCACCCTTGCCTCCAATACATAGTCCTATCAACATACAACTAACCCTATGGTGTGATCCACGCTACCTCATATGATGGGCATCAAAGGACAGCAACATAACCACAAGCAAATTAAATCAATCATAGCAATTGATCAACCACCGATAGGACAACGAAAATCTACTCGGACATCGTGGGATGGCAACACATCATTGGATAATAATATGAAGCATAAAGCACCATGTTCAAGTAGAGGGTACAGCGGGTTGCGGAGAGTGGACCGCTGAATATAGAAGGGGAAGGTGATGGAGATGTTGGTGAAGATGGCAGAGGTGTTGGTGAAGATCGCGGTGATGATGATGGCCCCTGCAGCAGCTCGGCGCCACTGAAGCAAGGGGAGAGGCCCCTTCTTCTTCTTCTTCCTTGACCTCCTCCCTAGATGGGAGAAGGGTTTCCCCTCTGGTCTTTGGCTCCCATGGCTTGGGAGGGGCGAGAGTCCCTCCGAGATTGGATCTATCTCTCTGTTTCTGCGTTCTGTCCTGGCTCTGTTTCACCGTTTCACGTATATATGGAGATCCGTAACTCCGATTGGCCTGAAACCTTCGCCGTGATTTTTTTTCCGAATATTAGCTTTCTTGCGGAAAAAGAAGAGCATCAACCGCCTTACGGTGGGCTCACGCGGGTAGGGGCACGCCCCCCTGCCTCATGACCACCTCGGGCACTGGTTCGCGTTGATTTTCCTTCCAATTTTTTCATATTTTCCAAAAATTAGCTCCGTCCGTTTTTATCCCGTTTGGACTCCGTTTGATATGGATATTCTCGAAACCAAAACATGCAACACACGTGAACCGCACGGGCAATCGGATCAATATGTTAGTCCCAAAATAATATAAAAGTTGCCAAAAGTATATGAAAGTGAATAATATTGGCATGGAACAATAAAAAATTATAGATACGACGGAGACGTATCAATCATCTCTATCAGATCTCACTTTTGCAAGTGGTCGTGAAGGGATTGATAACCCCTTTATCGCGTTGGTTGCAAGGTTCTTATTTGTTTGTGTAGGTACGAGGGACTTGCGTGTGGCCTCCTATTGGATTGATACCTTGGTTCTCAAAAACTGAGGGAAATACTTACGCTACTTTGTTGCATCACCCTTTCCTCTTCAAGGGAAAACCAATGCATGCTCAAGAGGTAGCAAGAAGGATTTCTTGCGTTGTTGTCGGGGAGTCTACGCACAAGTCAATACATACCAAGTACCCATCACAAACTCTTATCCCTCGCATTACATTATTTGCCATTTGCCTCTCGTTTTCCTCTCCCCCACTTCACCCTATGATGCTTGCTAAGTATGATGTTAATCATACAATTGCATCTCCATATCACCCGCAGTCTAGTGGTCAAGTAGAACTTAGTAATAGAGAGCTCAAATTAATTTTGCAAAAGACTGTTAATAGATCTAGAAAGAATTGGTCCAAGAAACTTGATGATGCATTATGGGCCTATAGAACTACATATAAAAATCCTATGGGTATGTCTCCGTATAAAATGGTTTATGGAAAAAGCATGTCACTTACCTCTCTAACTAGAACATAAGGCATATTGGACCATTAAAGAGCTCAATTATGATTTCAAACTTGCCGGTGAGAAGAGGCTATTTGACATTAGCTCACTTGATGAATGGAGAACCCAGGCCTATGAGAATGCCAAACTATTTAAAGAAAAGGTTAGAATATGGCATGAAAAAAGGATACAAAAGCGTGAGTTTAATGTAGGTGATCATGTGTTGCTATACAACTCTCGTTTAAGATTTTTTGCAGGAAAACTTCTCTCTAAATGGGAAGGTCCTTACGTTATCAAGGAGTTCTATCATTCCGGTGCCATAAAAATCAACAACTTCGAAGGCACAAATCCGAAGGTGGTGAACGGTCAAAGAATCAAACATTATATCTCAGGTAATCCTATAAATGTTGAAACTAATGTTATTGGAACCGTAACCCCGGAGGAATACATAAGGGACACTTTCTAGAATGTTTCAGACTCCGAAAAGGAATAGGTATGTGGTATGGTAAGTAAACCGACTCCAAAACAGTTCTAATGGCAAATTTTCTCTGTTTTGGAATATTTAAGAAAATAGGAAAATAAGAAGTAGTTCGGGAAGGACACGAGGCGTCCACAAGGGTGGAGGGCGCGCCCTACCCCCTGGGCGCGCCCCCCTGCCTCGTGGGCACCTCGTGTGCTCAAGACTCCATTTTCTTGCACCTCGTGGGCATCCTTTTGGTCGGTAAAAATTCATTATATAATCTCCCGAAGGTTTTGACCCTCGTATCACGCAAATATCCTCTGTTTTGTTTCGGGCTGTTTACTATCAGACTTGTCAAGGCCAGGCATCATGTCGACCCCCTCCTCCAACAATGAGGGCAACGATGCTTGGCTAATGAAGATAGAGCTGAAGAGGGGAGAATCCATGGAGATCAACAAGGATGGTGGGATCAAGAAGGCCACGGAGGATCAAGCTCCGGCAGCAGAAGAAGAAGACATCCTTCAACCTCATCACAATCTTCTTACCCCAACTGAGATCGAAGCTTTCAAGATGATTGAGTTAGCTCATATACAAAACAAGTATCTCACACGTGAAAATATTTTTTTGAAGGAGCATATTGTTGGGGAACGTAGTAATTTCAAAAAATTTCCTACGCACACGCAAGACCATGGTGATGGCATAGCAACGAGAGGGGAGAGTGTCGTCCACGTACGCACTGTGAGACCGAAAGCGAAGCGTTATAACAACGCGGTTGATGTAGTCGACGCCTTCACGATCCGACCGATCTAAGCACCGAACGTCGGCACCTCCGAGTTCTCGCACACGTTCAGCTCGATGACGATCCCGGACTCGATCCAAAGAAAGTGTCGGGATGAGTTCCGTCAACCGACAAATAGGGTGGCGATGATGATGCTCCACCGACGCAGGGCTTCGCCTAAGCTCCGCGACGATATGACTTCTCCGCGCAGGCTTCGCCTAAGCTCCTCGACGATATGACCGAAGTGGAATATGGTGGAGGGGGCACCGCACGGCTAAGGAACGATCCGTAGATCAACTTGTGTGTTGCAGGGTGCCCCCGCCTCAGATATAAAGGAGCAAGGGGTGCGGCCAGCCCAAGGGGCGGCGCTGAGGAGTCCTACTCCCACCGGAGTAGGACTCCCCCTTCCTAGTTGGAATAGGATTGGGGAGGGGAAGAGGGAGGGGCGCCCCCGCCTCCTTGTCCTATTCGGACTAGAGGGAGAGGGCGTCGGCCTGCCCTGGCCGCCCTTCCTCTTCTCCCTATGGCCCATTAAGGCCCATTGACCCCCGGGGTTCCGTAACCCCGGTGTTCCGAAGAACTTCTGTTTTTATCCGAACCTTTCAAGTCCAAACATAGGCTTCCAATATATCAATCTTTATGTCTCGACCATTTCGAGACTCCTCGTCATGTCCGTGATCACATCCGGGACTCAAACAACCTTCGTACATCAAAACTTATAAACTCATAATGAACTGTCATCGAAGCGTTAAGCGTCATGGACCCTACGGGTTCGAGAACTATGTAGACATGACCTAGAACCATTCTCGGTCAATAACCAATAGCGGAACCTGGATGCCCATATTGGTTCCTACATATTCTACTTAAGATCTTTATCGGTCAAACCGCATAACGATATACGTTGTTCCTTTTGTCATCGGTATAGTTACTTACCCGAGATTCGATCGTCGGTATCCAATACCTAGTTCAATCTCGTTCTTCGTAAGTCTCTTTACTCGTTCCGTAATACATCATCTCACAACTAACTCATTAGTTGTAATGCTTGCAAGGCTTATGTGATGTGTATTACCGAGAAGGCCCAGAGATACCTCTCCGACAATCGGAGTGACAAAACCTAATCTCGAAATACGCCAACCCAACAAGTACCTTTGGAGACACCTGTAGTACTCCTTTATAATCACCCAGTTACATTGTGACGTTTGGTAGTACCCAAAGTGTTCCTCCGGTAAACGGGAGTTGCATAATCTCATAGTTACAGGAACATGTATAGGTCATGAAGAAAGCAATAGCAATATACTAAACGATCAAGTGCTAAGCTAACGGAATGGGTCATGTCAATCACATCATTCTCCTAATGATGTGATCCCATTAATCAAATGACAACACATGTCTATGGTTAGGAAACATAACCATCTTGATTAATGAGCTAGTCTAGTAGAGGCATACTAGTGACAATCTGTTTGTCTATGTATTCACACATGTATTATGTTTCCGGTTAATACAATTCTAGCATGAATAATAAACATTTATCATGATATAAGGAAATAAATAATAACTTTATTATTGCCTCTAGGGCATATTTCCTTCATCTCCCACTTGCACTAGAGTCAATAATCTAGTTCACATCGCCATGTGATTTAACATCAATAGTTCACATCTATATGTGGTTAACACCCATAGTTCACATCGACATGTGACCAACACCCAAAGGGTTTACTAGAGTCAATAATCTAGTTCACATCGCTATGTGATTAACACCCAAAGAGTACTAAGGTGTGATCATGTTTTGCTTGTGAGATAATTTTAGTCAACGGTCTACATCACATTGAGAGCCGTAAGTATTTTGCAAATTTCTATGTCTACAATGCTCGCACGGAGCTACTCTAGCTAATTGCTCCCACTTTCAATATGTATCCAGATTGAGACTCGAGTCATCTAGATTAGTGTTAAAACTTGCATCGGCGTAACCCTTTACTGACGAACCTTTTTCACTTCCATAATTGAGAAACATATCCTTATTCTACTAAGGATAATTTTGACCGCTGTCCATTGATCTACTCCTAGATCACTATTGCACTCCTTGCCAAGCTTAGTGGTAGGGTATGCAATAGATCCGTACACAAGATGACATACTTTATAGAACCTATGGCTGATGCATAGGGAATGACTTTCATTCTCTTTCTATCTTCTGCCGTGGTCGGGTTTTGAGTCTTACTCAATCTCACACCTTGTAACACGTGCAAGAACTCTTTCTTTGACTGTTCCATTTTGAACTACTTCAAAATCTTGTCAAGGTATGTATTCATTGAAAAACATATCAAGCGCCTTGATCTATCTCTATAGATCTTGATGCTCAATATGTAATCAGCTTCACCGAGGTCTTTCTTTGAAAAACTCCTTTCAAACACTCCTTTATGCTTTGCGTAATAATTCTACATTATTTCCGATCAACAATATGTCATTCACATATACTTATCGAAAAGGCAGTAGTGCTCCCACTCACTTTCTTGTAAATACAGTGCCTTCCAAAAGTCTCAGATAAAATCATATGCTTTGATCAACACATCAAAGCGTATATTCCAACTCCGAGATGCTTGCACCAGTCCATTGATGGATCATTGGAGCTTGCACATTTTGTTAGCACCTTTAGGATTGACAAAATCTTCGGTTGCATCATATACAACTCTTCTTTAAGAAAACCATTAAGGAATGCAGTTTTGACATCCATTTGCCGATTTCATAAAATGTGGCAATTGCTAACATGATTCGGACAGACTTTTAAGCATCGATACAAGTGAGAAAATCTCATTGTATTCAACATCTTGAACTTTGTCTAAAACCTTTTTCGACAAGTCTAGCTTTGTAGATAGTAACACTACTATCAAGATCTGCCTTCCTCTTGAAGATCCATTTATTTAACATGGCTTGCGATCATCGAGCAAGTCAATCAAAGTCCATACTTTTGTTCTCATACATGGATCCTATCTCAGATTTCATGGCCTCAAGCCATTTCATGAATCTGGGCTCATCATAGCTTCCTCATAGTTCGTAGGTTCATCATGGTCTAGTAACATGACTTCGTAACATGATTACCGTACCACTCAGTGCGGATCTTACTCTGGAAGACCTACGAGATTTGGTAGCAACTTGATCTGAAGTTTCATGATCATCATCATTAACTTCCTCACTAATTGGTGTAGGAATCACCGAACTGATTTCTGTGATGAACTACTTTCCAATAAGGGAGAAGGTACAATTACCTCATCAAGTTCTACTTTCCTCCCACTCACTTCTTTTGAGAGAAACTCCTTCTCTAGAAAGGATCCATTCTTAGCAACGAATGTTTTGCCTTTGGATCTGTGATAGAAGGAGTACCCAACAGTTTCCTTTGGGTATTCTATGAAGACGCACTTTTCCGATTTGGGTTCGAGCTTATCAGGTGAAAACTTTTTCACATAAGCATCACAACTCCAAACTTTTAAGAAACGACGGCTTAGGTTTCTCGCTAAACCATAGTTCATACAAAGGTCGCCTCAACGGATTTAATGGTGCCCTATTTAATGTGAATGCAGCTGTCTCTAATGCATAGCCTCAAAACGATATTGGTAAATTGGTAAGAGACATCATTGATCGCACCATATCAAATAAAGTGCGGTTATGACGTTCGGACACACCATTACGTTATGGTGTTCCATGTGGCGTGAGCTGTGAAACTATTCCACATTGTTTTATATGAAGGCCAAACTCGTAACTCAAATATTCTCCTCCACGATCAGATCGTAGAAACTTTATTTTCTTATTACGATGATTCTCTACTTCACTCTGAAATTCTTTGAACTTTTCAAATGTTTCAGACTTGTGCTTCATTAAGTAGATATACTCATATCTGCTCAAATCATCTTGTGAAGGTCAGAAAATAACGATACTTGCCGTGAGCTTTAACACTCATCGGACCGCATACATCAAGATGTATTATTTCCAATAAGTCATTTGCTCGCTCCATTGTTCCGGAGAATGCGAGTCTTTAGTCATCTTGCCCATAAGGCATGATTCGCAAGCATCAAGTGATTCATAATCAAGTGATTCCAAAATCCCATCGACATGGAGTTTCTTCATGCGATTTACACCAATATGACTTAAACGGCAATTACCACAAATAAGTTGCACTATCATTATTAACTTTGCATCTTTTGGCATCAATATTATGAATATGTGTATCACTACGATCGAGATCCAACAAACTATTTTTATTGGGTGTATGACCATTGAAGGTTTTATTCATTTAAATGAACAACAATTATTCTTTGACTTTAAATGAATAACCGCTTTGAAAACTATTTTCATTGGGTGTATCACCATCGAAGGTTTTATTCATTTAAATGAACAACAATTATTCTTTGACTTTAGAATGAATAACCGTTTTGCATTAAACATGATCAAATCATATTCATGCTCAACGCAAACACCAAATAACATTTATTTAGGTTTAACACTAATCCGAAAGTATAGGGAGTGCGATGATGATCATATCAATCTTGGAACTACTTCCAACACTCATCGTCACTTCCCTTCAACTAGTTTCTGCTTATTCAGAACTCCTGTTTGAGTTACTAATCTCAAAGAACCTAACAAGTATCAAATACTCAGGGCTACTATAAACACTAGTAATGCACACATCAATAACTCAGATATCAAATATACTCTTGTTCAATTTGCCATCCTTCTTATCCGCCAAATACTTGGGGTAGTTTCGCTTCCAAAGGACCAGTTCCATTGCAGCAAAAGCACTTAGTCTCGTGCTTAGGTCCAGACTGGGCTTTTTCACTCGAACAACAACTTGCTTGCTGTTCTTCTTGAAGTTCCCTTCGCCTTTGCCCTTTTCCTTGAAACTAGTGGTCTTGTCAATCATCAACACTTGATGCTCTTTTCTTGATTTCTACCTTCACGATTTCAGCATCACGAAGAGCTTGGGAATTACTTTTGTCATCCCTTGCATATATAGTTCATCACGAAGTTCTACTAACTTGGTGATGGTGACTAGAGAATTCATCAATCACTATCTTATCCGGAAGATTAACTCCCGCTTGATTCAAGCGATTGAAGTACCTGCATAATCTGAGCACATGCTCACTAGTTGAGCGATTCTCCTCCATCTTTTAGCTATAGAACTTGTTGGAGACTTCATATCTCTCAACTCGGTATTTGCTTGAAATATTAACTTCAATTCCTCGAACATCTCATATGGTCCATGACGCTCAAAACGCCTTTGAAGTCCCGATTCTAAGCCGTTAAGTATGGTGCACTAAACTATCAAGTAGTCATCATATTGATCTAGCCAAACGCTCATAACGCCGCATTTGCTCCTGCAATAGGTCTATCACCTAGCGTGCATTAAGGACATAATTATTCTCGTGCAGCAATGAGGATAAACCTCGGATCACGGATCCAATCCGCATCATTGCTACTAACATTTTTCAACATAATTTTTCTCTAGGAACATATCAAACAAACATATAAAAGCATAGGGAAGCAACAACGCGAGCTATTGATCTACAACATAATTTTGCAAAATACTACCAGACTAAGTTCATGATAAATTTAAGTTCAATTAATCATATTACTTAAGAACTCCCACTTAGATGACATCTCTCTAGTCATCTAAGTGATTACGTGATCCAAATCAACTAAACCATGTCCGATCATCACGTGAGATGGAGTAGTTTCAATGGTGAACATCACTATGTTGATCATATCTACTATATGATTCACGCTCGACCTTCGGTCTCCGTGTTCGATGCCATATCTGTTATATGCTAGGCTCGTCAAGTTTAACCTGAGTATTCCATGTGCGCAACTGTTTTGCACCCGTTGTATTTGAACGTAGAGCCTATCACACCCGATCATCACGTGGTGTCTCAAAGACGAAGAACTTTCGCAACGGTGCATACTCGGGAGAACACTTCTTGATAATTTTAGTGAGAGATCATCTTAAAATGCTACCGTCAATCAAAGCAAGATAAGATGCATAAAGGATAAACATCACATGCAATCAATATAAGTGATATGATATGGTCATCATCATCTTGTGCTTGTGATCTCCATCGCCAAGCACCGCCATGATCACCATCGCCACCGCGCGACACCTTGATCTCCATCGTAGCATCGTTGTCGCCTCGCCAACTATTGCTTCTCGACTATCGCTCTCGCTTAGTGATAAAGTAAAGCAATTACATGGCTTTGCATTTCATACAATAAAGCGACAACCATATGGCTCCTGCCAGTTGCGATAACTCGGTAACAAAACATGATCATCTCATACAATAAAATATAGCATCACGCTTGACCACATCACATCACAACATGCCCTGCAAAAACAAGTTAGACGTCCTCTACTTTGTTGTTGCAAGTTTTACGTGGCTGCTACGGGCTGAGCAAGAACCGTTCTTACCTACGCATCAAAACCACAACGGTAGTTTGTCAAGTTGGTGCTGTTTTAACCTTCGCAAGGACCGGGCGTAGCCACACTCGGTTCAACTAAAGTGAGAGAAACCGACACCGCGGTCACCTTTAAGCAACTAGTGCTCAAGCGGTGAAACCAGTCTCGCGTAAGCGTCGCATAATGTCGGTCCGGCCGCTTCATCTCACAATACCGCCGAACCAAAGTATGACATGCTGGTAAGCAAGATGACTTATATCGCCCACAACTCACTTGTGTTCTACTCGTGCATATGACATCAACGCATAAAACCAGGCTCGGATGCCATCGTTGGGGAACGTAGTAATTTCAAAAAATTCCTACGCACACGCAAGACCATGGTGATGGCATAGCAACGAGAGGGAGAGTGTCCTTCCACGTACCCTCGTAGACCGAAAGTGGAAGCGTTATAACAACGCGGTTGATGTAGTCGTACGTCTTCACGATCCGACCGATCCAAGCACCGAACGTACGGCACCTCCGAGTTTTGCACACGTTCAGCTCGATGACGATCCCGGACTCGATCCAGCAAAGTGTCGGGATGAGTTCCGTCGGCACGACGGCGTGGTGGACGATGATGATGCTCCACCGACGCAGGGCTTCGCCTAAGCTCCACGACGATATGACTTCTCCGCGCAGGCTTCGCCTAAGCTCCTCGGCGATATGACCAAGTGGAATATGGTGGAGGGGCACCGACACGGCTAAGGAACGATCCGTAGATCAACTTGTGTGTTCTGGGTGCCCCCGCCTCAGATATAAAGGAGCAAGGGGTGCGGCCAGCCCAAGGCGCGCTGAGGAGTCCTACTCCCACCGGAGTAGGACTCCCCCTTCCTAGTTGGAATAGGATTGGGAGGGGAAGAGGAAGGCGCGCCTCTCCTTGTCCTATTCGGACTAGAGGGGAGGGGGCGGCCTGCCCCCGGCCGCCCTTCCTCTTCTCCCTATGGCCCATTAAGGCCCATTGACCCCCGGGGTTCCGTAACCCCGGTGTTCCG
The DNA here is from genome assembly GCA_021605205.1 of Aegilops longissima. Lineage (NCBI taxonomy): Eukaryota > Viridiplantae > Streptophyta > Magnoliopsida > Poales > Poaceae > Aegilops > Aegilops longissima. The sequence continues at coordinate 55,182,227 of CM038676.1, read as the reverse complement.
TGAACTTCCTGTTTTCATCCGGAACCTTCCAAGTCCAAACATAGGCTTCCAATATATCAATCTTTATGTCTCGACCATTTCGAGACTCCTCGTCATGTCCGTGATCACATCCGGACTCGAACAACCTTCGTACATCAAAACTTATAAACTCATAATGAACTATCATCGAAGCGTTAGCGTGCGGACCCTACGGGTTCGAGAACTATGTAGACATGACCTAGAACCATTCTCGGTCAATAACCAATAGCGGAACCTGGATGCCCATATTGGTTCCTACATATTCTACGAAGATCTTTATCGGTCAAACCGCATAACGATATATGTTGTTCCTTTTGTCATCGGTATGTTACTTACCCGAGATTCGATCGTCGGTATCCAATACCTAGTTCAATCTCGTTACTGGTAAGTCTCTTTACTCGTTCCGTAATACATCATCTCACAACTAACTCATTAGTTGTAATGCTTGCAAGGCTTATGTGATGTGTATTACCGAGAAGGCCCAGAGATACCTCTCCGACAATCGGAGTGACAAAACCTAATCTCAAATCGCCAACCCAACAAGTACCTTTGGAGACACCTGTAGTACTCCTTTATAATCACCCGATTACGTTGTGACGCTTGGTAGTACCAAAGTGTTCCTCCGTAAACGGAGTTGCATAATCTCATAGTTACAGGAACATGTATAGGTCATGAAGAAAGCAATAGCAATATACTAAACGATCAAGTGCTAAGCTAACGGAATGGGTCATGTCAATCACATCATTCTCCTAATGATGTGATCCCATTAATCAAATGACAACACATGTCTATGGTTAGGAAACATAACCATCTTCGATTAATGAGCTAGTCTAGTAGAGGCATACTAGTGACTATCTGTTTGTCTATGTATTCACACATGTATTATGTTTCCGGTTAATACAATTCTAGCATGAATAATAAACATTTATCATGATATAAGGAAATAAATAATAACTTTATCATTGCCTCTAGGGCATATTTCCTTCACATATCATCGCACTCAAAGGCATTATCCACAAATTGGAGGACCTCCTGCGCTCGATGTGCGACTATCCATCATCACCATCATCTTCTTCATCAGCAAAGGAGAACTGAGTATCTGGTATGGGCACTCCCCTTCGCAACTGCCAAGCTTGGGGGAGGTGCCCCGGTATCGTATCACCATCACACTCCTATCTTTACCGTTTTTCTTAGTTCAATCCTCTTGGTAATATCTTGATCTAGTAGAATAAAGTTTTAGTATGATTTAGTTTTGAGTTTTGCTTTATGATCCTTCTATGTAATCGAGTCCGTGAGCTATATATAATAAAGATTAGTGTTTGAGTCAAGGGCTTGATTATCTTGGTATGATCTTGAGAGAAAAGAGGAAGAATAAAAGGAAGTAAAGGGATCATATTGATCTTATGGAGAGTAATGACTTCACATATAAAGAGTATGATGAATAAAAGTTGTTGAGAGTTGACAAACATAGTTTTAGTCATCGTTGCAATTAATAGGAAGTAATAAAGAAAGAGAGGTTTTCACATATAAATATACTATCTTGGACATCTTTTATGATTGTGAGCACTCATTAAAATATGACATGCTAAAGAGTTGATGTTGGACAAGGAAGACAACGTAATGGGTTATGTTTTCTTATATCCGAAATAAAGTTTATTGTCCTGGATCATCCAACATGTTGAGCTTGCCTTTCCCTCTCATGCTAGCCAAATTCTTTGCACCAAGTAGAGATACTACTTGTGCTTCTGAATACCCTTAAACCCAGTTTTGTCACGAGAGTCCACCATATCTACCTATGGATTGAGTAAGATCCTTCAAGTAAGTTGTCATGTTGCACGCAATAAAAATTTCTCTCTAAATATGTATGATTTATTAGTGTGGAGAAAATAAGCTTTATACGATCTTGTTATGTGGAAGAAATAAAAGCGACGGACTGCATAATTAAGGTCCATATCACAAGTGGCAATATAAAGTGACGTTCTTTTGCATTAAGATTTTGTGCATCCAACCATAAAAGCACATGACAACCTCTGCTTCCCTCTGCGAAGGGCCTATCTTTTATTCTTGTCTTATGCCTTATGCAAGAGTCATGGTGATCTTCACCTTTCCTTTTAAAATTTTATCCTTTGGCAAGCACCTTGTGTTCGAAAGATCCTGATATATATATCCAATTGGATGTAAGTTAGCATGAATTATTATTGTTGACATTACCCTTGAGGTAAAAGGTTGGGAGGCAACACTATAAGCCCCTATCTTTCTCTGTGATCGATTAAAACTCCATACCCATAAGTATTGCGTGAGTGTTAGCAATTATGAAAGACTAAATGATAGTTGAGTATGTGAACTTGCTGAAAAGCTCTTATATTGACCCTTTCCGATGTTATGATAAATTGCAATTGCTTCAGTGACCGAGATCATGGTTTGGTAGTTCTCAATGTAGTTTCTGATTCATACTTGACATTGTGAATAGATTATTACTTGATCATAAGAAATCATATGACAATATCCATATATGTTGCTGTTATAAGAATGATCATGATGCCCTCATGTCCGTATTTTATTTTTTCGACACCTCTATCTCTAAACATGTGGACATATTTTTCGTTATCGGCTTCCGCTTGAGGACAAGCGAGGTCTAAGCTTGGGGGAGTTGATACGTCCACTTTGCATCATGCTTTTATATCAATATTTATTGCATTATGGGCTGTTATTACTCGTTATGTCACAATACTTATGCCTATTCTCTCTTATTTTACAAGGTTTACATGAAGAGGGATAATGCCGGCAGCTGGAATTCTGGGCTGGAAAAGGAGCAAATATTATAGACCTATTCTGCACAACTCCAAAAGTCCTGAAACTCCAGGGAACTTATTTTTGGAATTAATAAAAAATACTGAGTGAATAAAGTGCCAGAGGGGGACACCCACCATCCACGAGGGTGGGGGCGCGCCCTACCCCCTGGGCGCGCCCCTGCCTCGTGGGCCCCCTGGCAGACCTCCAGTGTCCATCTTCTACTATATGAAATCTTTTACCCTGGAAAAAAGTCATAAGCAAGCTTTCGAGAAGAAACTCCGCCGCCACGAGGCAGAACCTTGGCGGAACCAATCTAGGGCTCCAGCGGAGCTGTTTTGCCGGGGAAACTTCCCTCCGGGAGGGGGAAATCGTCACCATCGTCATCACCAACGATCCTCTCATCGGGAGGGGGTCAATCTCCATCAACATCTTCACTAGCACCATCTCCTCTAAAACCCTAGTTCATCTCTTGTATCCAATCTTTGTCCCAAAACCTCAGATTGGTACCCGTGGGTTGCTAGTAGTGTTGATTACTCCTTGTAGTTGATGCTAGTTGGTTTATTTGGTGGAAGATCATATGTTCAGATCCTTTATACATATTAATACCCCTCTGATTATGAAAATGAATATGATTTGTGAGTAGTTACGTTTGTTCATGAGGACATGGGAGAAGTCTTGCTATAAGTAGTCATGTGAATTTGGTATTCGTTCGATATTTTGATGTGATGTATGTTGTCTTTCCTCTAGTGGTGTTATGTGAACGTCAACTACATGACACTTCACCATTATTTGGGCCTAGAGGAAGGCATTGGGAAGTAATAAGTAGATGATGGGTTGCTAGAGTGACAGAAGCTTAAACCCTAGTTTATGAGTTGCTTCGTAAGGGGCTGATTTGGATCCATATGTTTCATGCTATGGTTAGGTTTACCTTAATACTTCTCTTGTAGTTGCGGATGCTTGCAATAGGGGTTAATCATAAGTGGGATGCTTGTCCAAGAAAGGGAAGTACCCAAGCACCGGTCCACCCACATACCAAATTATCAAAGTAACGAACGTGAATCATATGAGCGTGATGAAAACTAGCTTGACGATAATTCCCATGTGTCCTCGGGAGCGTTTTCCTTCATATAAGAGTTTGCCCAGGCTTGTCCTTTGCTACAAAAGGATTGGGCCATCTTGCTGCACCTTATTTACTTTCATTACTTGTTGCCCGTTACAAATTGCCATATCACAAAACTATCTGTTGCCGATAATTTCAGTGCTTGCAGAGAATACCTTACTGAAAACCGCTTGTCATTTCCTTCTGCTCCTCATTGGGTTCGACACTCTTACTTATCGAAAGGACTACGATAGATCCCCTACACTTGTGGGTCATCACTGACCTTAAGGCTGCTAACGCCGCTATCCTGTCGGCGAAGCCAGGGAGGCTCTCGCTTCGTACGCTCAAGCAGGAGCTGAGGCACATGGTGGCTGGTGATTGGGATTGGTAGATTACTCAGGTTGGTGACAATGATTTCGCGGTGGTTTTCCCTTCTGCGGATCTGCTTCATATGGCCAAAACAAGTGGCAAACTCTTCCTCTCCATCAATGACATTACGGTGCTGGTGCGTGATTCTATCCATGAAAAGGTTGTGCCCCTTTCCATGCCGGAGGTGTGGCTCCGCCTTCATGGCATTCCTAAGAAACACAGTCGTGTTGACCGTTTGATGGAGGGGCTCAAGATGCTGGGCAGACCTATAGTGGTGTACGACCTTTCCCTCATCCGGTTGGGGCCGGTGAGGATGAAATTTGGCTGCAAAGCCCGTGACAAGTTGAACGGTTTCGTGCAAGTCTGGTTTAATCACGAGGGTTATGATATCAAGGTGGAGGTGAAGAGGCCTCCGAAGCGCACAGGAGCCGGGCCTTCGGTGCCTGGACCTGGTGATGATCCTCCCCGCTCCGCCGACAAGAGCGGTGGTCCGCCTGGTTCAGGGACCGGGGGGCCAGCAGGACAGCAGCAGGCCAAGCCCGGGGCCCGGGGAGGGCAGGGCAATGGCAATGGTGGCCAATCTAAGGACGTGGAGATGACTTGCCGTGATGAGGAGCCTGAGGACAGTATGCCGGATACGTCGATCGACACGGAGACCTGGGACCAACTAGGCATCAAAGAGCTCGCTCAATGAGGATAAAGATGGTGCGGCGCGTGGGTCGCTTGCGGTTTCGGACACAGCTGGGAGCAGTCCACCACCGTCCCGCGCCCTGGTGGGGTTTTTCAACCAGTTTGGTCTGCAGGTGAAGGTTAGCGCTGGCCGTGGTGTCACTGCGGTCGCCCCGGCCTCCCCCAGTTTGCTGGGCTCTGATACGGGAGTGGTGCTCAATGAACCTACCATCCACACTTCTATGTCAAGCCACCGCAGCTCGGGGGGCTCTGGGCGTGCCCCCAAGAAGACAGCTGGTCGGAAACCTTCGGCCAACCAAGCAGTCATGTCCCTCCCTTTGCATGTTGCTTCGGCGAGCGTGGACCTTCAGGCTGCGCTGGGTTATGCGGGCGCGTCGGCCAAGGCAAAGCGCTCCCGGGCCTCTCCAGTTTCGCTACGTGCTCCAAGTGTCAGGGCCAAGGCGGCGTTGGGCAACCTGTCTTCCATGGCGAGTGCGCAGCTTTGCCTTCCGGACTAGAATCTCGAGACTTCAGGTAATCCCCCCCCTCCTTTAAGATTCTGAATGCTTTTACAGATCCGCAACTTGTATCGATCCTAGACGACAGCGGCTTTGAATTAGGTGCGGAGGGTGGTGAGCTTATTTCTCTTATTCGTGCACGCGAGGATGCCCAAGCGGCTCTGGCTGAGGCAGCCACTATGGCCAAGGCCAGGGAGGCCAACGCCACGGCCCTGTCTGCCCCTGGCTCTGCAGGGATGGTGGCTAGCGCTAACACGCTAGTCCTGTCGGATGGGGCTGCTGAAACCAGGGAGGTTGAGGCAACACCCTCGATGAGTCGTGCCCCGGCTAAAAAACGAGTGGCAAAACCGGTGACCTCCAGAGGGGTTCGCCTCCGCAATCGTATTATTTTTGATGCATTATTTGTTCTGGAACATTCGGGGTTGCGGCCATTCGGGCCGTCGCACTCAGCTTAAAGAGTATATTGCTCGGGAACGGATTGACGTCGTGGCGCTTCAAGAAACGATCAAAGCCGACTTTACTTATAGAGATCTTGCGGCTTACGACCCTCTCCGGCATTTTGTGTGGGGCTGGGTCCCCTCTTGTCGACATTCGGGCGGCCTTCTTCTGGGATGTAATAGTGATGTGTCTGATGTTGTACGCTGGGACTCGGGCTCGTTTTTTATTTCTGTTACGATCAAACATCAAGTTACCTTAGCTTCCTGGGCGATCATATGTGTTTACGGCCTGGCAGACCACTCGCGCGCGGCGGATTACCTGGGCGAAATCCAAGACTTGGTTGGGGCCAAGCAAGCCGCAGATATTCCCATCGTGCTTGGGGGCGATTTTAACCTTATACGCTCGGGAGCGAATAAGAATAACTGCAATATTAATTGACCTAGAGTTACCCTTTTCAATAATGCTATAATAGCTTGTGCCTTGCGGGAAATTGCTAGGACTGGCGCTAGATATACGTGGACTAACAAAAACTCGCCCCGGTCCGTAGCGTCCTTGACCGAGTCTTTGTTACGGCAGATTGGGAAGTGCTCTTTCCCATGTGCAGTTTGGTCGCGGAAACGCACATCGGGTCGGACCATGTCCCGTTGATCTTGGCCTCCAGGGAGGAGAGGATCAAGTGATACTCGTGCTTTTACTTTGAAACTGGGTGGTTCGAGGTAGAAGGGTTCGGCTCCATGCTCATTGCTCGCTGGGAGCAAGCAAGGGCAGCGGCTGGCCGCTCCAGGGGCCCTCTCAACACTTGGATCTCTGCGGCCGGTGCTCTTCATGGTTTCCTTCGCGGGTGGGGTGCAAACCACGGGAGTGAAGCTAAGCGTACTAGGGAAGCTATTATCGAAGAAATAAAATCCCTAGACATGCAAGCTGACTCTTGTGCCTTTTTGGAAGCGGAATGGGCTAACCGTTACGCCCTCGAAAACCAGGTGCTTGCCATCCTCAGGGAAGAGGAGGAATATTGGCGACGTAGGGGTGGCGTCAAGTGGATTACTAAGGGTTATGCGAATACGGGCTATTTTCATGCCTTTGCCAACAGTCGCAAATGGAAGTGCACGATCTTGAGGCTTCAATCCGAGCAGGGGCTGTTGGTTAGTCAAGCGGAGATTTCGGCCCACATATATGGTTTCTTCCTTAACCTGTTGGGAACAGCGGAGGAGAAACCCTTGCGCCTACGCGGGGACTTTTGGGGGGAAGAAGCCCGTGTGTCGCAAGCCGAGAACGATTCCCTGGCCCTGTCCTTCTCCGCGGCAGAGATTGACGAAGCGGTTGGCTCGATGAAGATAGATACAGCTCCTGGCCCGGACGGCTGGCATGTTGCTTTCTTTCGCTGCTTTTGGACTGTACTCAAAGACATTTTCTATGATATTATCAATGGCTTGCGCCAGGTATGGTAGACATATCGTGCCTCAACTTCGGAGTCATCAGCCTCATTCCTAAAGTCAAGGGGGCCGACTCTATCAAGAAATACCATCACATCACTCTAATTAACGTGCATTCAAAATATGCTCAAAGGCCTTCTCGGCGAGGCTTGCCCCGGTGGCGCAATGCATGATTGGCCATAGTCAGTTAGGTTTCCTCAAAGGTCGCAACATTCTCGAAGGGCCGGTAGTGTTGCAAGAGATTATCCACGAGCTTAAACGCACGCGGCAGCCGACCGTGCTTCTCAAGCTCGACTTTGAGAAAGCCTACGATTGAGTGAACTGGGAGTTCATTCGTGAGGTACTGATTCGAAAGGGATTTGAGTCAGGTTTTGTTCACCGTATCATGCACCTGGTTTCGAGGGGCCAGACTGCAGTGTCGATTAATGGAGAAGTTGGGAACTTCTTTCGCAACAAACGAGGTCTCAGGCAGGGAGATCCCTCTTCACCTTTGATCTTTAACTTTGTTGCGTACGCCCTCTCACCCATGGTGCACAAGGCTAAGGGTGCAGGTCACATCCGCGGAGTTGTGCCCCACCTCATCCATGGTGGGATCTCGCACCTTCAATATGCGGACGACACCTTGTTGCTCTTTGAGCCTGATGATCATAGTGTATCCTCGATCAAGCTCATCCTCCTTGCTTTCGAGATTATATCAGGCATGAAGATCAACTTTCTCAAGAGCGAGGTGATAGCCATTGGGATGGATACCCCCCTCGCCTTCCGTATTTCAAACATGCTCAATTGCAAGCTAGGGAGATTTCCAATTAATTACTTGGGTCTACCTATCTCGGATAAGCACATTTCTATTCTCGAGTGGGAACCTTTGTACGGCAAGGTGGCGAATCAGGTTAGCCCTTGGCGTGGTCGGTTCCTCTCCTCGGCTGCCAGGTTGATTCTGACAAATACTAGCCTATCCTCCTTACCCATGTTTACCATGGGCATGTTCCTGCTGGCTGATGGGGTTCACGGCAAGCTCGATACGCCTCGATCCAAGTTCTTTTGGGAAGGAACTGGATCAAAAAAGAAGTACCACTTGATCAAGTGGGTAGCGCTGTGCCGCCCCAAGAAATTTGGTGGACTAGGGATCCTAAACTCCACACTCATGAATGTTGCGCTCCTCACCAAGTGGATTTGGAAACTATCCCAGAACGAACAAGGGCTTTGGGCGGATATCCTACGTGCTAAATACTTTCCCGATGGGAGTTTCCTCACTTCTAAGGCAAAAGGGTCGTCCTTTTGGAATGGGATCCAGACCGTCAAGCCGGCCTTCACGTTAGGAGCCAAGTTCAGCGTTAATAACGGCAACTCCATGAGGTTTTGGCTCGATCATTGGCTCGGCTCGGAACCACTTTGGCGCAGCCACTACGCCATTTACCAAATAGTCACTGACATAGACATTCTTGTGTCCGACGCGCTTAGAACCAGCTCGCCTGCCATTTCCTTCAAAAGACCCCTTCTCGCCCACGAGCGGGCTTGTTGGGACGGGCTCCTAACTGTTTTGGATGGTGTGACTCTCCGCCCCGAGGCCAACACGGTCTCTTGGTCCCTCACGAGTTCCGGGAAGTTTTCAGTTCAGTCTTTATACAATAAGCTGACTGAGGGACCGACCCTGGACATAGCTAGGGGGCTATGGAAAGTGTCTATCCCCTTGAAGATCAAAGTTTTCCTCTGGCAAATGTTTCGTGATCGCCTCCCTTCCTATAACAACATCGCTATAAGGAGCGGGCCTTCCGATGGCTCATGTGCGTTGTGTGGTGAGCACGAAGATGCTAACCATATCTTCTTCAAATGCCACCTTGCCCGTTTTTCCTGGAGTGCGGTTCGGGATGCGTTTAGCCAGAATTGAAACCCGCGCTCGGCTTCGGACCTTCGCGGTATTCTAATAGCCCATAGGGGTGGGTTTGGGCACGTTCTTTGGAGATGTGTAGGAGCGCTTTTGTGGTCTTTATGGACAACTTGAAACAAGATGACTATTGAGTACAAATTTCCTACTCACCCTGCTGACATTATTTTCAAATGTCATTTGTTCCTTCAGACATGGACACCGTTGGGGAAACGACGTGACGATGACCGGATGATGGAGGCTATGGAGCGGATTCATATGATCTAGATTGCTGCCCTTCACTAGTTTGTTGTTGGTTGCTTTGTTTTGGACTGGCTGCTTGTGAGCCGTTGCTCATTTCCTTCTTATTCAGGCTCAGGCCGGTTGCATGTATCGTACTTCGGCTGCGGCCGCTTTGCTTTCTTTCTTATCTACTGTGGTCGTTCGTGGAACCTGTTGGACGCTGCCTGTTTGTGGGCTTTATTAATTTAAAGTCAGACTCTTCTTACGTCTTCGTTATAAAAAACATGGTGCGTCGGGGAAGAGGACGCTTGGGTCGTTTTTCTTTTGTCATTTTAAATCATGAGGCCAACTCCACCGCGCGACCCCAAACGGACATCCGGTTTGGCCGAATTTTGTCCCTTTGGGGCGCCGATGGGTTCGCCCGTGTCCGGTCTTGTCCATTGGGTCGTGCGTGCGCCCATCGCGAGGCCGCACCCCAAATCACGTCCGCGTTGGACATGATTTAAAAAAACAGAAAAACGTAAATAAAATGACTAAAAAAGTAAATAAGCGCAGTTTAATAAACATAAAACTTAGTTAGGGTCGCCACGGCCACAAAACGGCCCAGTTTCACGTCCAACTTGACATAATTAAACATAAAAAAGAAAATAAAAAACGGCCGCCGCCAGCGCGCTCCTGCCTGTGCCCGTCGATGCCGTCGCCGACGCCGTCTTCAGTGGTCGTCGGCGTCGTCGTCGTCGCTGACGAGGTCCACGTAGGCCGGCGGCGTCCAGAGGTGGGCCGGCGGTGCGTGGTAGACGGGGGCGGGCTAGACCGCGGGAGGTGCCAGTTCACGCCCCCCACGGCGTCGGCCATCTCCGGCGCGGTGCACGACCAGCTCCATTGCTGGCCCACTAGGCCGGGGTGGAATGCGGCCAACGGCTCCACCTTCATCGCCTCCTCCCTCCTCTCCTCCTCCTTAACGGCCACCATCTCCATCTCGGGGAAGGCGATGTCGCCGGCGGCAGCGAGTGCCAGCGCCTCCTCCAAGTCGTCCCACTGGCGCTCGTTGTGCGTGTTCATGGAGTCCTCCATGACACACTGCATGAGCCGGGCCTCCTTCTCTGTTGTCATGCGAGGAGGTGGAGGTCGTGATGGAGACGGGGAAGGCGACGGCGTGGGCGTGAGGCCGCGCACCCGCGTACGCCCGCGCACCTCTCGACGTGGCCGCCGCGGCCCCGACACCGTGCCGGCGAAGTAGGACGTGCGGCGCGTGTCGTGCTCGTCCTGGAGCCATGTGTCCCAGAGCACGGAGTCGGGGGCGTACCTGTCGTCGTAGTACAGGTCGTCGGGGAGGAGGCGGTGGCGGCACTCGATCTCATCGCGGCGCGCACGGCCGCTCGCCGGCACCGGCGGGATCGGCACACGGTCGGAGATGAGGTGCCATCCGTAGGGGAGGTGGATGTCGCTCCACGGGACCGGCGTCCTCATATCCCAGTACCGTCGGCACACGTCCGCCGCGAGGTACTGCCGGTCGCGCTCGCCGGCGGGCCTAGGGTTGATGGTGAAGGGGGCCGGCGCGGGGGCTCGACAGGAGGAGCGCGGCGGTGACGTGGGCTCCTCCTTCTTCATGGAGCCGCGGCGGTGCCCCGAGGAGGAGCCGGCCTCACGGTCGTGCTTCCCCTTGCGGTTCCAGAAGCCCATGGCTTCGAGGTGGCTGGCCGGCGAGCTCGAGGACAAGGAAAGGCTAGGGTTTGGCGCTGTCGGGTTTCGAGGAGGCCGCGGGGTGGCGTGGAGCAGTGTGGGCGACGACCGGTCCACAGTTCCCACTTAAAGAAGGACGGCGACCTTTTGATGTGCGGATGACAGGTGGGGCCGCCCGCTCGTGCGCATTGATGTGGGCGGGTGGGAGGTAGGTGGCCGCCTGCCACGCGGCCCCGACGCGGACGAGGGCGCGTCCGTTTGGTGTCCGCCGCGACCCAAATCCGACGCAAGTTTGCGCTCGAAATGGATCGGCCCGGAGACAAGACGGACCAGATGGGTCTGGACCGTCGCGGGATGGGCCGCCTCGTTTGTCCGTTTTACCCCAAACAGATAGGGTCGGACATAATGAGACGCGCGGTGGAGTTGGCCTGAGGCGTCTCCAGATTGCTTTAGTTGAAGCCTGAGACTTGTACACGAGGGCTATGCAAAAAATATTCCTTTTCTTAATGGGAAACGATCCAGTTCAGTCGGCTGATATTTACACGATCATTGATCCCCTTGCATGTGCCACGTCCTGGGCTCACAACGGCCTAGGCCCCTAGGGCACTCTCATCTTTATCTTCTTGAGTAAAGAAAACCATGTTTTTGTTTTTTGAGTAACACATCCCCTCTTCTTCCGCAACAAACACTTGCTACCTGAGGGCATCTCTAGCCGCGCCCCTAGGAAGGCCTTCCCAAGTGATTTTTTCGCGCCGGCGCCAAAAAACGGCACAGTCGCGTCCCCAGGAGCCCGATTTTCGTCGGCTTGGGTCGAAAACAGCGCCGGCGGACCCAGCCCGAACCCGGCGCGCTAGGGGCGCACGAGGGCGCCGGGGCGAACTGTTTTACGCGAAAGACGCTGGCCAGCCAGCGTCAGCGACTCGGCGCCTCGTCTTCCCCAACGGCCTCGGTTCCGCGAAATCAATGGCAGGCTGCCGCGGTCAGCCTTGTCATTGATTCCTCACGGACGGCGCTTCACGGACGGCGGCGCCCGGCGCCCCTCCCTCACACGCAGCACACGGGCGCTGCCCGGCTATAAAGCCGGGCGGCCTCCACTCGCATGTGCCCACACCAGCCCGCCCCTCGCCGTCGTCCAGCCCCTCCCTCTCCCTCGCCTCTCCCGGCGCCGCCGCCCAGCCCTCCTCTACCTCTCCCGAGCCCGCCCAGCCCGCCAGAGCCATGGCGTAACGCTTCCCCGAGACGAGGCGGCGGCTAGCGGAGGCCGCCGTTCGCTCCCGCGAACAGAGTCCCAGCTCTGTTCGGCGAACATCCGGCGCCGCCGGACATGCGCGCCGAACCAGCGGGTGGAGGCTCGGCGCGGGTAGTGCCCATTCCCCGTTGCCCGCCGGCGGTGGCAGGTACCGCCGAGGAGGTCGAGATCGTCGCTGTCCCTCACCGACGCCAACGCTCCTCCCCGATTCACCGCCGACAACCACGCGGCCTGGCACAGGGCGTATTTCAGCGCCGCCAGCAGCAGCGCTGGCGTCCACCAATGGCGCTCCGGTGGTCGGCGGCGGCGTATCAGCGGGGGGCGCCACCTCTGGTGGGGCGTCCCCGGCCGCACACTCGAGGGTGTGCTCACGTACCTCAAGGGCGGCAACGACCCGCCGTTGGCGTACCCCCCGGCGAGGGTGGCCACCCCGACGCAGCACCGACGCGTCGGGCCATGGGCGCCAAGGAGGTTCGGCGCTTCCTCTTCTTCCTCCTCATCGCGCTCTTCTTCCCATTTCTCTGGCTCTCCGGCGCTGCTCGGCGTCAAGGCCGAGCCCGCGGCGGAGACGCCGCTTCGGCAGCGCAGCCGCAGCGCCGCATCGTCATCAACGAGGGGCGCGCGCCTCGTCCTCGTCGGCTCCTCCGCTTCGTCAAGCCAAAGACGGAGCCGGGCTGGCGCCGTGAACGCGAGTTCGACGGCGGCGGCGCGGCCCTCGAATGGGCGCGCCAGACTCCATTGCGTTGGAGAAGGCGCGCGGAGAAGGAGAAGGAGCGCCACAGTCGCCGCCCTCGCCGCCGAGGAGCGCCGACGCGGCCGCGAGGAAGGCGGGGTCGTCGTCTTATGCGACAGCGACGACGACGACGACGACGCCGCCGCCGCCTGTTCGCCAAGGCGACGCCGGGCAGGGGTCCAGCAGGGGCACCCGCGTCAAGGAGGAGAAGGCCGACGACGACGATGGCGGCGACGGCGGCGACGACTTCAGCCACTTTCTTTTACTTTAGATTAGGTTAATGTAATGTTTGGACGAATTTCGCCGAAACTTGCCATGGTTGGCCGAAATATAACTACTGTTTATCATAACTTCGCCGAACGTTTTTTTTAAATACGCGCCTGGGGGCCGACGGCTGGGGACCGACTCGACCCAAGGGCCATTTTTTGAGCCGGCTCACCCCCAGGCGGCGCTTTTAGACGCCCCCTGGGGGGCCAACGGCTGGAGATGCCCTGATGCGCCGACAACCTCGCCGGCGAGCAAGTGCTCCGTTGCTTGTTTCCTTCATGCTCTCTCTCTCTTTCTCTCTCAGATTCAATCGGCGGTGCCCTCTAAATTGAGCAGCATCGTCCTGCCGTTGCCATCTCTGCGAGGCACCGCTGTTGGAGCCTCTTCCAGGGTTGCTCGTCGTTCCACTTTGCCGCCGCCCCATAGGAGCACCGGCGTCCATGATTGTCGCCTCCTCGAGTTTCAGCCGTAAATGCCGGTGCCGCCGCAGCAACAATTCCCGCAACATTATATTTATTGCATAAATTCTCTGCAACTTAACCTTCGTTGCATAAATTTTATGTAAGTTAAAAAAATCTCTAAATGTTTCTGCAACATGATCTCTACTGCAAAAATTAAGTATCCGCAATCCAACTTCTGTTGCAAATGTTTCTGCAACAAGATCTATGTTGTAAAAGTAGACGAGAACGCTTGGTCACTAGATTAATCCAAGTTTAACGGCTCATGAGGCAGATCTTTTAAAAGATCCGTCGGCCGACCCGTAGCACGTCCTTTCTTAATTGCCTAAGCAGCTAAGCCAGCATTCTTTTGAAAACCTAAGCAAGCATTAAGAGCATCTCCAGCCATTGGCCCCCCAGGAGGCATAAAAATCGTCGCCTGGGGGCGAGCCGGCGGTACAATCGGCGTTGGGGGCAGTTGGGCGTCCAGCCGTCGCCCCTAGGCGTTGATATTGGCCCAGTTTTCGGCCCACTTTCGGCGAATAAAGGCCCCATATGGACGCTAATCGGCCCATATTCGACGTGCTTCGTCGTGGTTCGGCATTGAATTCTTAACATAAATATTTTTTTATCACATAGTTCATCACAGAAAATCAAATAGTTCAACAAAATAGTGCAAGAACAAACAGTTCAACATAAAATATATAGTTCAACAAAAAAAACTTATATTTCATCACGCGTCATGCCCGGCGTCGCCCTTGAGCCTCCATAGGTGCTCCACCAGATCCTGCTGCAGTTAATGATGCACCTGTGGGTTTCGGATCTCCTGACGCATACTGAGGTAGGCAGTCTAGGTTGCCGGTAGCTGGTGAGCAACTTCGGCTAGAGGACCATGTCTGTAGTATGGTTCAGTGTCAAACACTGGCTCTTCCTGCTCGATCTCGATGATCATGTTGCGCAAGATGACACAGCAAGTCATGATCTCCCACATTTGATCTTTCGACCAGGTCTGAGCAGGATACCGGACAACAGCAAATCGAGATTGAAGCACACCAAATGCCCGCTCGACATCCTTCCGGTAAGCCTCCTGCACCTTGGCAAAGTGGGACTTCTTGCCTCCTGGCACAACGTTTGAAATAGTCTTCACAAATGTAGACCATCTGGGATAGATGCCATCAGCTAGGTAGTACCCCTTGTTGTAGTGCCACCCATTGACCTCGAAGTTCACCGAAGGAGAATGACCTTCAACAAGCTTGGCAAAGACAGGGGAGCACTGCAGCACGTTGATGTCATTGTGAGTTCCTGGCATACTAAAGAAGGAGTGCCAAATCCAAAGGTCCTGTGTCCCCACCGCCTCCAGTACCACACTGCAACCGCCTTTGGCGCCTTTGTACATCCCCTGCCAAGCAAATGGGCAGTTCTTCCATTTCCAATGCATGCAGTCGATGCTTCCAAGCATCCCGGGAAATCTTCTTGCTGCATTCTGTGCTAGGATCCGAGCAGTGTCTTCCGCATTGGGTGTTCGCAAGTATTGCGGTCCAAACACTGCCACCACTGCCCGACAGAACTTGTAGAAACACTCAATGGTGGTGGACTTGGCCATGCGCCCATAGTCGTCGAGTGAATCACCGGGAGCTCCGTATGCAAGCATCATCATCGCTGTCGTGCACTTCTGGGTCGAGGTGAATCCAAGTTTGCCGGTGCAATCCATCTTGCACTTGAAGTAGCTGTCGAACTCCCGGATGGAATTCACAATCCTGAGGAAGAGCTTTCGGCTCATCCGATAACGACGCCGAAAAGTTTTATCGCCGTGCAGTGGAGCATCGGCGAAGTAGTCGGAGTAGAGCATGCAGTAGCCTTCGAGACGATGCCGGTTCTTTGCTTTCATCCGCCCCGGCGCCGAGCCACCGCGCCACGGCTTTTCATTGCTCGCCAGCATCTGGGCGAGGGCGACGAGCATCATGAGATGTTCATCTTCCTGGACGTCGGCCTCGGCTTCCTCCTCCAGCAGCACGGCGAGCGCTTCCTCGTCGTCTGAGTCCATCGTCGAGGCAGGCAAATTGTCGAACACCTTGCGCCCGGTGTGCGCATAACCGCCGCTAAACTGCCCCTCCGTGGCCGGAAACGGCGGGAAAAACGCCCAACTGCTGGTGGTGTCAGGACCCCGATTCCAAGTCACATCGATCTAGCCGGTAACACCTCATATCACTTTGCGGCCTCACGCGCGGTATTCCCACGGTGTCGCCTTACCATGGCCCGGGACCGTTTATGCCTTTTGGCTCACGATATGATAGTGTCGCTAGCATCCATATGACAGAGAACCCGGGCCGACATGGCTAGTCGTGAACCCAAAGCGGCACTAACCCATGGGGACAGGCATACATGAATCAACTTCGAGCATGTCGGTCAGCAGCGTGTGAATCCGGGCTGTAGCACTGGGCTAACAGGACTCGGGACCGGGCTATAGCAGCTAGGCGGGACTCGGATGTCACCGCGTGACATTTCCCCGAAGGGACAGACATAGGAACGAAGTGAAACACATGCCGGCCAGTCAAGTGTCCAAGCAGTAGTGCTGGGCTAGCAGGACTTCGGTGAACCGGGCTGTAGCGGACTACTATGGCTCAAGGAAGCACTAGACTACATTTCCCCATAAGAGAGGCTGCCAAGGATAAACAACTAGATTGTCAGATCCCACACATACCAAGCATTTCAAACATACACACAATATGCTCGATATGTGCAATACAACATGGCATCACAACATAACTCTACGACTCAAAGTATTTATTCATTAGGCTCCGAGGAGCGAGATATTACAAACATGGGTCTCATGACCCAACATTCAGAGCACACAAGTCAAAGCACAAGCGGAAGCTTAACATGTCTGAGTACAGACATCTACAAATGAAAAAGGCTTAGAAGCTTGACTATCTACCAGATCCTGTCGAGGGCACAAGATCGTAGCTGAGGTAACAAGCTAAACGTCGAAGTCCACGCGGAACTACTAGCGAGACTGACGTCTCTCTGCAAAACATAAAATAAGCAAACGTGAGTACAAATGTACTCAGCAAGACTTACATCAGAACTAACTACATATGCATCATTATCAACAAAGGGGTGGTGGAGTTTGACTGCAGCAAGCCAGCTTTGACTCGGTGGCTATCCTGAACTACGACCGCAAGTAACTCTTTTGAGGTGGCGCACACGAGTCCACATATTCACCATATCAATACACCACTATGGATTCTCTCCCGTCTTCCTACGAGAACGCCATCCATAGCACTCACGCTTATCTTGCGCATTTTAGAGTATCCACTTTCACTTGTCTATGAACTATTATAGGCAAACCTGAAGTCCTTTACCGCGGACACGGCTATTCGAATAGATGATGTTAACCCTGCAGGGGTGTACTTCTTCACACACGCTCTCGCCACTTACCACCATGTACACATCGTGTATCTCGGCAACCTTCAGCGGAAGCTGGCGAGGAGTCGGCCACGACCGACTAACCACACAAGTCTCTCATCCGTGTTTATCGCCTATTCGGGTTCCATCCACAAGGAGATCCGGCGGGGTGTCGCTCACGGCCCCAAACGATGTGAGCAGGGTTCCCGAGACACCAAGCAGGCGCCCGGTACCTTTGTGCCACGGTGTATCTACAGCAACATAGCCCACCCCTAGGGTCAGCGCTACGCACGGCCCCCAACACATATCCTACAAACACCAGAAACTAGTTGCAACTCCTGGACAGAGATCGAGGCGATTAATAAGCCGAGAGGGGCTGAGTTACCGGAACCCAATGTGTGGTAGTAACTGTTTCATGGATCACAAACACAGAACTCAGTTCACGAGGGCGATCGCAATGAGACAACCCACCATGTACTCCTACATGGCCTCTCACCGCTACCTTTACCAAATCGTGTTCACACACTTAGCTCTCAACAAGAGGACATGTTTACACACCTCCGATTCATTCCCGATGAATCGGACCGACTCAACTCTAAGCGATGAGTGCATGACAAACAAGCATGAATGAGTAGGCACAACAGGCTCAAACAACTCCTACTCATGCTAGTGGGTTTCATCTATTCTTGTGGAATGACGGGTCATGTAGAGGATAAAGGGGTTCAGCTACCGCAGCAAGTAATAGATGAATCGTTGTTGTCCTAATGCAGTAAAAGAGAGCAGGAGCGAGAGAGTGGGATTATATCGGAATGAACAAGGGGGTTTTGCTTGCCTGGCACTTCTGAAGATAATATAGTTCTTCATCGGTGTCATCGATCTCATCGTCGAAACCACGTCTATCGAGAGGGGACGAATACCGGCAACAGAGAAGAAACATAATCAATGCAATGCACAATATGATGCATGATCATGACATGGTAAAATGAGTGTGTTGGGCTAATGCAACTACAACCAGATGGGTTTGAGCTATTTTGAACCAAAGATTCAAAGTTCAAACACATTTGTGATCTTAAATAGTGCTTTATCATGTTTTGCACTAAACAGCAAGTTAACTTGTTTAAACATGCATGGAACTAGTACAGATGGATAGATTGGATTTTCTGATCATTTTTCATATATAAATTATTTCATTTGGAGTTACGGTTGAATTACTATGAATTTTAGAAGTTTTGGCTATTTTCTGGAATTTTCTGAATAAGAATAAATCCAGAAAAGGCATTCTCAACGTCGACTGACATCATCATGACATCGGCAGTCAACGGGCACGGTCCGGTCAAACCTCGACCATGGGTCCCGTCATCGATGTCAATTAAACTAACTAAGTTTAGTTAGCGTTAAACTAATACTAACCTAGTTTAGTTAGTGGCCTGGGGCCCACACGTCAGTGAGATAGAGAGTTAACAGGGGGTTATTTAACTTAACCCGTGTTTTAACAGCAGCGGTCCCACATGTCATACGCTAGGGGTTAATTAACCGAGTGATTAGCACCTAACCTAATGCTCCACGTCAGCTCTAATCGGCGTTTAGCCGCCGGCGTAAACAGGGCACGGCGAGGTCGCTCGTCCGGCCAACTCCGGCGACGGTAGGTCGCGTGGCCGGGTGCGTTGGAACACCCGCAGCAGGGCGCGTACTATGGTGGTGGTGGCTGGAGCTGATGCGGGCTGTAGCGGCGCCGGCGATGAGCTTTCTTGGCGGCGATGCTCGGGCTTAAGCGGGCGCTGGGCTGCAGCTTGCTAGAAGCGAGTTGAGCGCGCAGAGCACCGGGGGAGCTCTGGAGCACTACCGCGTGCTTTCGGGCGTGAGCGGATCGAGCTCGAGCCACTGGCGGCGATGAGACACGACGGCAAGCTTTCGGCGATGGCGGGAATCGAGCTAGCGAACCAAATCCACCATGGGGTATGAGGGGAAAGGGAGAGGGGCTCACAGGGAGTCGTATGGAGGTCTCGTCAGGCTCGGGGACGAACTACGGACGACGAATCGGGCGGTGGCATCCGGCGGAGCAGAGCTCGGAGACGGCGATGGTGGCGTCAATGCAGGGCCTTCGGGCTCGTGTCCTTCGGTGGAGAGGTGCGCCGCAGCGAGGCAGAGCTCGTGCGCTAGCTAGCTGGGCATGGGGAGGTCGGCGTCCGCGGTGGTGCTCATTGGCGGCGACGGCCGCGCTCGGTGGCTGCGTGCAAGAGAAACAGAGGAGGGGAGAGAGAGCAGCGAGTGAGGAAGAGGAGAGAGGGGTCCAGAGTGGCAGCGAGGGAAGTATCGGGCTCCTGTGTGAAGCGGAGGTGGCCGGGCCACACGCACGCGCCACGCCTCCTCTCCTCCCTCTTGGGTCAAGGAAGAAGACTGGCATGCCCACAGAGGGCGGCCAACAAAGTCTTGGGCCGTCCAGGTGGCTATGGTGAGCGCCACGTAAGTTTCCAAGTAGGTGCTTTCCTTTTTATTTGTTTCTGTTTTCTATTTTTGCAATTTGTTTTTGATTTAGTAAAACACCAAATCATTTCTATAAATCCTGAAATTAATTATGGGCAATAACTGAATTATCTCAGAGGCCCTTAGCTATTTCCAGAATTGTTGGAGCATTTAATAATATTTATAGCAATTAAATGCCCCAATTCAAATGTTTTATGACTTAAATTCAGTGCCCAACTTGTTCCTTAAAAATGTTCATTATTTTTGGCATGGATCAAAACCATTGCCAAAAATATCAAACATCAAAGAAGAGCATTTTGGGTTCTTGAATGCAATTTATTTAAGCTGGACCTATTTGGATTTCAAAGTGCTAGGGTTTGAACAATCCCCATTTCAAGTTTTCTTTAAAATTTAAACATGATGCAACAACCAAGCTAGACCAAGTGCTAGGTAAAGCCAGGGATGTGACAGGTGGAGAGGCTGCCTCGGCGAACCTCTGCTCTTTTTCCGGCAGGGATTGGCTATCTAGCGGTGAAGGACGGTGGCGGCGCAGGATATAATTGTTGGCGAAAGGCCTTGAGGTGGGGGCGAGTCGGAAAGAAAAACTTAACTTTTAAGCTTGGCGGTGTGGGCCAGCCATGCTTTTCCCTTCTTGTTTGGAGCCCCGAGCGCGCCGGTTCGACTGCGATCGCCAGATCGAACGGCGATTTCCGCGTCTGAGGGACGCGATCGTGGCGTTTTTAGCGCGGTATCAAAAACTAGCCCGGTGGAGTCCGCTGAGGCGCGGTGGAGATGCTCTTAGCTTGGAGATGCCCTTAGTACCTCTTGTTATCCACGAGGCGAGGTGTTGCACAAAGATGAGTGGGTGAGGGGCCACGACGGAATCCAGAAATGATCCTGGACGTACACGCGCGTGTGATCCGACGGCTCGGATGTGACTAATCGCTTGCTTGGATCGGGCGACCGTAGCGTCCTCCTGGAGAAAAAGATTCGTCCTCTCGATTTCCAGCAGCTGCCGTCGCAGCTAGGTACTCCGCTCGCGATATCGTTCCCCGCCGCCCCTCTCGTCGGCATCTTCTCCGCCGGCTATCACTATCAGACGTCTCTCTCCCTCTCCCTCTCCCTCTCTCTCTCCTCGACCGACGTGGAACCCTAGATGCGCCGCGCCTCCCCATCGCCGTAGAAGAAGAGAGGAAGAAAGATCCCCCCTTTTTTTTTCCTTTTCGAACAAACGCAAAGAGTTCCGCGAATTGGGTAGTTGAAGCTCCCTTTGTCAGAACAATCCATCCCGAATTGGGTAGTTGTCGCCATCAGCTGGTGGTGGTTTGCATCAGGCCGTGATACTTCTATTTAATCATTCTCCTGACAGGTTATCTGCTGCTTCTTTTGTCTAATCAGTAGTACAGTAGTATACCTAGTAAGGATTTTACTGACATTGAGAACTTGTTTGCGTGCAGTGCAGGTCAGTGTTGCGGCCTCTAGTTGGTGCCAATGTCTACCTTGTCAGCCACCCCATCCACCGTTCCAGATCAGGTACCTAAAAGCCAGCTCTCTTTGGTTCTCCAACCTGCATACTGCCTGCAAGTATCTGAAACTTGAACCATTATGAAAATTGTATGCATCCTGGCCTATATTTTATACACCGGGGGGCCTTTTGTATATGTTTGTGTAGGATGTAAGATCTGTATGCCGTCATGAGTTCAATGCTTAATCAGCATATAAGTATTGCACTTCAAATCCTTTAGTTTTCAACAAATTTTGAATAATTTCTGTCAACTTTGGAATCTGCTGTCACTGAATGCTAAAAGAAGTACATTTATTATATGTTCTACTATTAGGTACCAAAATGAACAGTCGCATTTTGCTTACAGAAACAGTAGTGGCAAGCCCTCCTGAGAATGCATTATGCACTAAAGTGATGTACATCAAGGGATCAACAAGGTCCCGCGCCCCACAATTTGCAGGGAAGCTAATCCGAAAGGTCAAGAGAAAACGAAAGAATTCATAGATAGTTAAGATCTTTTTGTTATTATCTTTATGCTTAGCCAATTCTTAAGAGTCCTAGCATTCTAGAAGTGGCCTTGTTTGGAAGATCCAATTGAGATATCAACACTATTCCGATCTATTGTTGCACCGCTGCATTTGATCAAAGGTTATTTTTCTGTTCCTTCGTTTCTGATAAACTAGCACCTATGGCTAAGGGTAATAAACTCCTTGGAAAAAGGATACCCTACTGAGTTGCTGATTAGGTCCTAGCAGCCTCTGCTGAATTACATTCAAGCATTCTGCATTCTTTCATGTTGTCTAGCTGTAGCACACACACTAGAATTTGGTATCTCGACATGGTGGCAAATTGAATTGGCATGGTAATTCAATCTCATGCTTCCCTTTTTCAGCCAATGTCACTGCAAACGGTCCACGGAACTGCAGCAGTGGAAGCTCTTCATCATGAACATAATAGTAAAGGTACCACTGACGGAGCGCCCACGGACAAGTATGACCCGTGGGAACCTCCCCATCCTCCTCCTCACCCCTCATTAGCTGACTTGACGTGTCCTATTCAACATATGAGGCAGGTAAAGTAACTACTCCCTCCTATCCATATTACTAAAGTTGTACTAAGTGTGTGTCAATTAATATGGATAGGAGGGAGTAGCACAATTGATATGTATCCCACTTCGTCCCTCTTCTTATTACACTTATTTTTGTGGTGGTTCTTGACTGACAATTCCTTTTTTACAGTACATGTGTTGCTGCGCGAAATTGATCCACACAGCACCACAGAATCCTCACTTTCGTGGAGGTAAACCAACCGTTTTTCAATGCAAAACGGCAAAGATCAGCCAAACCCTAGGGTTGCTAGGGCTGGGCAGAAGCTACGAGCTAGGTGCTGGAAAGAAAAGAACGTAGGAGAAAAAAGTAACGTAAGGTTGCAAAGGATCGATTGATTCCCCATTTTCCAATCGGCCAAGGCCTATATATATAAGGCACGCAGGACTTTGCGCTTAGGAGCAGGACTCCAGGTCCAAACCGAATAGGTTTTGACCACTTTAAGTTGGTTGCCATGTATACAGAAAAACCTGCCTGCTAGCCATGTTCCCCTGCCATGTCTCGTACAGGGCTTCATTGGCCTATAATGGAAATAATAAAATATTCCGGCCAGGACGCTAATCATACCAGATAATAGAAGTTTTATACTAGTTGCCTTGTTCACTTGCGCCACCTCCATCCAGATGTCTTCCTTCTACTTTCGCCCCAAGGAAATAACTTGCTTTGCCGACTTGGTGTCTCTGCACTGAACATTAGCATATACACTAATCTAGCAGATCAAATAAACTTGGTAGCCAAATTATACCTGCAACACATGCCCCCTGTTTTTGGTACACCTGTATTCACCAAAACACTTTAATAATACCACGAACAGTGTTGACTGCTTTCACTGGTCACATTACTGCTCAAGGTGACATACAAATAACACATCAGCCAAATTTTACTTAGGGCGATACTTGAAATCATATCGGCCATATTTTGCTCAGGCGATATCTTAAACAATATCGGCCATAGTGCCATCAAGCCTCTTGCCACATGCTAGGATAATACTTCTTCAAATATTTTCCATTGAGTGCTTTAGGCAATTTCTCCCTTGCAAAGATTGTACAAAATATGAATTCCAGAACAATTCCTAAAACCTTATATGGGCCTTCCCAACTCGGCGACCATTTGCCGAATTTATTATTTCTAGTTCCAAGAGGTAAAATCGTTTTCCACACCAAGTCTCCTATTTGAAACGATTTTTCCCTCACTCTTTTATTATAAGCCTTAGCTACTCTTAATTTTTCTTTTTCAATTTCTCGTAAGGCTCTTAGTCTTTCTTCTGGAACATCATCAATTCTATCCATCATCAAATTATTATAGTCTACAGCCGACAAATCATTTTGTCTGCTACTCTAAACTTGCAAATTAACCTCTACAGGTAACACCGCTTCCTGTCCATACACTAACTCATATGGTGTCACTTGAGTTGTTCCATGCTTAGATATCCGATGAGCCCATAAAGCCTCCGAAAGCACTTCATGCCACTTTCTTGGATGCTCCTTAATTTTCTTCTTTATAAGCTTAATTAAAGTTTTATTGCTAGATTCGGCCTGTCTGTTAGCTTGAGCATAATAAGGCGACGAATATAACAATTTAATTCTAAAAGATTCGGCAAACTCACAAAATTGATGAGACATAAAAGAAGAACCTTGATCAGTAGTCAAAGTTTGAGGAATACCGAATCTGCGAATAATATGCTCCAAAACAAAATTAATCACTTCCTTATGGGTCATATTTCTTAAAGGAATTGCTTCGGTCCATTTGGTAAAATAATCTGTAGCTATTAGGACGAAGCGATGACCTTTAGATGAAGCAGGATATATTTGACCAATAAAATCTAAACCCCATCCTCTAAACGGCCATGGCTTAATAATGGAATGCATCATAGCTGCAGGTGCCAATTGAACATTTCCAAATTTCTGGCATTCTTCACACCCTTTATAATAGCGAAAATAGTCCCCTAACATCGTCGGCCAATAAAAACCTGCTCTTTTCAATAACCATTGCATCTTATGAGCCGACTGATGTGTTCCGCATAGCCCTTCATGTACTTCACCCATAGCTACGGTTGACTGATCAGGACCTAAGCACTTTAAAAGTAATCCATCTATCGTTCGGCGGTACAACTCACTATCTCTTGTTTGTCCAGGATCCTTTAGATGATTAATCAGAGGAGTTCTCCAATCACCTGGTTCTAAATTAGCTGCTGATTCGGTTATTTGTGACTCCTGCACCGAATCTTCTTTGCCATGTACTATTTGCTGCTGGATTGAACAAGAACCTGCTACATCCTTTAGCAAATTAATAGCCAACAGATCAACATTACTATTAACAACATCTAGCATCGGTTTTTCTAATATGAAAACTTTCCCCTCTGATTTGGTATCCGGATGCTTGCTGCGCTAAGCAATTAGCTCTAGAATTCTCTTCCCTAGGTATATGACCGATAGTGAAAGTATTCAGAGACTTAATTATATCTAAACATCGGTCTAAATAGATGTTTAATAATCCATCAAAACATTGAAATTCACCACCAATTTGCCGGACTACCAGAAGTGAATCTCCAAAAGCCTCTATATCCTTTACACCCATATCTACTAAATTTTGTAAACCAAACAACAAAGCTTCGTATTCAGCTTGGTTACTTGTACAAGGATATTCCAAACGGACCGATGTTTCATAAACGACATTGTTTGGTGAAATTAAAACATTACCGATGCCTTGTCCCTCCCTACAAACCGATCCTTCAAAATAAAACTTCCACGGGCACACACTAACATAATTAATACCTTCTTCATCCTTAATCCTATGATCAACAATAAAATCAGCGATGACTTGACCTTTCATAGCACGCAACGATTCATATGCCAAGTCATATTCTATTAGTGCATAAGCCCATTTTCCAATCCTACCACTAAGAATCGGCTGCTGCAGTATATATTTAATCATGTCGGCTTGGCAAGCTACTACACATGTACTATAAAGTAAATATGGCCGAAATTTTGTACATGCATAATATAACGATAAACATAAATTTTCAATAAACACGTACCGACTCTCAGCGTCAAGCAATCGCGGCTCAAGTATGCAATGATGTACTCCTTCCCGCCGTTCTCTTGTGCTAAAACTGCGCCGATCACCTTGTCTTGTGCGGCAATGTATAACCTGAACGACACACCAGACTTGGGTGCTCGAAGCACCGGAGGACTTGACAAATATCGTTTTATATTATTAAAAGCCTCTCGCTGTTCTGCCCCCCAAGTGAATTCGGCCTCATATTTTAACCGAAGTAAAGGAACAAATGATTCAATTTTTCCCGCAAGGTTAGATATGAATCGTCTCAAGTAATTAATTTTTCCTAACAATTTCTGCACATCCCTTTTACATGTGGGCTCCTCCAATTTTCTGATTGCCTCTACCTTCTTAGGATCAATCTCTATGCCATGCTCATGAATTATAAAACCTAAGAACTTACCAGCCGATACACCGAAAGCACATTTGAGTGGATTCATTTTCAGCCCATACCGACGCATTCTTTCAAAAGCTAATCGCAAATCGGCTAAATGATGATCAAACCCATCCGATTTAACAACTACATCATCAATATATATTTCTAATACGATGCCTAGAAGATCATGAAAATCAGATTCATAGCACGCTGGTATGTAGCTCGGCATTCTTCAATCCAAAAGTCATAACAGTCCACTCAAATAAACCAACAAAACCAGGGCATCGGAAAGCAGTCTTAAACATATCTTCTTGACCATAAATATCTGATTATAACCAGCATTACCATCTAAAAACCGATTACTTTATGTCCGTAGCATCGTTAATCAACATGTCGGCTATAGGCATAGGATATTCATCTTTAGGGTAGCCTTATTCAAATCCTAAAATCAATACATACTCTAATCTTATCGTATTTTCTTTTCAACAGAACAATATTAGAAATCCATTCCGCATATCTACACGGCCGAATAAACCGAGCTTTTAACAACCGATCAATTTCATCTTTGATGCGGTCATATATACTAGGATTGAATCGCCTAAGGGGCTGTTTATGCGGCCTAAAACCAGATTTAATAGGCAATCTGTGTTCAACTAAGTCCCTACTCAAACCGGGCATCTCAGTATAAAGCAAAGCAATCAACAAATTCCCTAAGTAATACACATACCTTTCCTCTCTGATCGGCCCCCATATTAGCATTAATAAATGTAGGTCTAGGGACACTTCCATCACCAATATCAACTCCCTCAAGTGGGTCAGCCGATGAGAATCCTTGTCCAAGCTTCTCCATGTCATCGAAATCCTCAATAGCTTCATGCATATCGTTCTTTCTTGAACGATACTCGTCAACACGCCTTTGCATCCATTTAACACTATCTTCCTTATTCATTGTTCACAAGGATAAGTCATTAAGCCGAGCTACACTAGCCGGCTGTGCATGTCAGAACAAAACCATCTCTGCCAATGCTAATATAATCATAATCGATAAATCTCTACCCGTCAAGCATCGCATCTCACCGTGTTGCCAATCAACGGAGCCTCAGTAAAGCAATGCAGGCGAATTATCCGCCTCAACCACTTCAACATCATCATCAACCCATCGAATCAAACATTGATGGAGAGTAGAAGGATGCAACAATTTGCATGGATCCAATCGCGCCCAAAAGTATATTATATCGGCCTTTGACATCAACTACAAAGAAAGCGTTCGGCAATGTTTTGCTACCAACCGTGAGCTCCATAGAAATAACACCCTTAGCTTCGGACAAGTCTCACGAGAACCCACTAAGTCCCATATTGGTTTTCATCGGTTCTTCCTCTTTTCGCCCAACTTAGAAAAACCGAAAAAGGCATGCTATTAACACCAGCACCGCCATCAACAAGCATCGACCAATAGGTTTACCATCAATGTGACCCTTGATAAACAAAGGCTTTAGGTGTTGTCCATGCTTCTCTGGTTTCTCAAATGTAACACTTTTGGGCCAAGAACAAGTTCTGCAACTTCACCTCTTCACCTTAGGCGCACGAAATTCAGCAGGCAGCTCAAATACCATATTAATGTCCATATCCGCAGCATATCCTGTTTATCCTCGAGTTTCCATCCATAACCATGTCATCAGCACTATTGCCTTCCTCCTCATGCGATCGCTTCTCTTTCCAAGTCATATTCAAGGGCACCATTGGTTTATCTTTATTGAACCACTCGTCGCGCTTCTTCTCAGCTAGTTCCTCTCTAATTTCCAATGCCCGCAGCCGCTGCACCCTTCTTTTACGAGTATGTGTGAGCCTGTCGGGCACCATCAACTTCGGTTTAGTTCCCGGTGCCATGACCTAATTCTGCTGCCCCGAGTTCCTCGGTGCATCTTGATGTCTTCACTTTGCTTAGGGAGCAAACATTCATCTTTGGCGAAACAATTCTGTATTGATCGGTCGTGCTAGCGGTCCCATCTTTCTGCATATTGGGCCCCAAATCAGCATGTGAGTTGCTTTCTTTTCTGGAATTTCCTCTTGCTGCGATGTATCAGTCCTGTTGTCGCAATGCATCATTACTAATCTTTTCGAACTCGAACTCTTTTACGAATGAACCAAATCTGAAACCTCCAATCATGATTGTTCTGGATCGGGGCAACACCGCAGCCGATTTGAGCTTACCATTATCAACATTATGAGCAGCACCTAACCCGGGTTGGTTTGTAGTAGCACAACCAGACCTACATTCATCATGTTCAATCAATCTTTTACATCACCCTTAGACCTGACCGGTACCCATGCAAACTTCGCCACCTATGTGAACCTTGCCATCCGCATTGTGTCTAGGCAATCTGCTCTCATAAATCTTTTGTTGGATGAGCTATCTTCACCCCTAAGTGAACCATCTTTACCTCGAACCACAATAGCATCACGTGATCTTGCTTCATGATTAAATCGAGCCTTCTTCTCATGCATGTTTGGTCTGAACATAGGCCTAGGCGGGATCCATCCTGGTTGAAAATAACCTGCTGGCCCTATAGGATATGACGCCCAAGGATTAAAACCCCATGGAGGAATTTGCGGATACATAGGAGGTGCACAACCCCAATATGCTGGCTCCATTGCGAAATATGGCTGCTGGTCATATGAATTTCTCTGCCATTGCTCATGACCTGCAGGTCCAGAAGGAGATCTCGGACGTTTATTACCTCCAAGCCGGTTCAATACATTGGTGGCCTTGCATGAAGTGTATTTCTCCAACAACATGTTAACTGTCGGCTTTGGCCTCGGAGCTTGTCTCCTTCCATTAACTTTCCACACTCCTACTTCTGGTTTCTTTGGTTTGATCATCCTTGGAGGAGCACTATTATCAACAACATTTTTTTCTCTTGTGGATTCGGTCTGATCCGACCGAATAAGCATTTTCTTGTTCTCAAACTCAACCACATTGATAGGAAAAGGATCACTATCGAGCTTCATCTTAGTACCTTCTGTAAATACCAATCGTCCGTCATTAATGGCCGATTGCACCTGTCGACGGAACACATTACAATCGTTAGTAGCATGAGAAAAAGAGTTATGCCATTTACAATAAGCTCTTCTACCCAGTTCTTCTTGAGATGGAATTACATGCCCTTCTTTTATTCTAATTAACTTCCCTTGCAACAACATGTCAAAAATCTTGTCACACTTACTAACATCAAAAGTATATTTGAT
The DNA here is from genome assembly GCA_021605205.1 of Aegilops longissima. NCBI lineage: Eukaryota > Viridiplantae > Streptophyta > Magnoliopsida > Poales > Poaceae > Aegilops > Aegilops longissima. The sequence continues at coordinate 55,153,257 of CM038676.1, read as the reverse complement.
TTCCTCTCTTTTAGCTGGTGTGGGTTTCAGGGCAGCACATGCAAAAGGTTTTGACTTAGGTGCTCGAACCCATTCGGCCGTACATATATCAACATCATCTTCACTAGTCGAATCACTATCATGCTCTACAACATTAACCGTAGGTTTTTCCTTGTCTTTGTTCTTATTATCTCTAAACCGGCTGTATGGTTTAACTTCTTTAGCACGGTTTTCCTGTGCCCAAGCCTTTTGCAAAACTTGGTTAACATCTGAAAATTCTTACCCTTCCAGTTTATCTCTAATATGAGCAAGCAAACCCGAAAAAGCAAGATCAGCTAAATCTTTTTCGGCTATGGTCAAACTGAAGCATCGGTTTTTGACATCTCTAAATCTTTTAATATAATCATAAACGGATTCATTGTGTTTTTGCTTAACCATTGTCAAATCTGAAAGTCTAAGTTCAGTTTCACCACCATAAAAGTACTCATGAAATTTTTGCTCCAATTGAGCCCATGTTGCAATAGAGTTAGGAGCAAGCGATGTAAACCAAGTAAATGCAGTACCAGATAAAGACAAAGGAAATAATTTCACTCTAAAAATATCTGATGTACCAACTTCACTGCATTGTGCTAAAAATTGTCCTACATGCTCAAAGGTTGATCTACCATCTTCTCCTGTAAACTTAACAAAATCTGGAATACTAAACCCACGAGGATAAGGTGTTGTGTCGAAATATTCAGGGTAGGGTTTTTGATATGCACGTGCTCTACCCTTAGGTTCCAAGCCAAATTCTCTAAGTATATTAGCAAGTTGATCTTTAAAATTTTCAGTAGGCTGCGGAGAACTAGCTTGTGGCATAGATGCACCATAAGTACGTGGCGGTAACTCTGACAAAGAAGTTTGAGCATGATACATTTGTTGCGGAGAACCATTAAAACACGCATCTGGCACCGGCCGTAAGGAACCCCGGTACCAATAGGTGGCAAGGGTGGTGTGCTATATGCTACTGTTTGATAGTAGGGTTGCTGCAGATTGGAATTAAAGCCAACACTTCGGTTATTGCTGCTGAAATTTTGTGGAACCGAAGTCAGAGCAGGTGTACCAGCAGTAGGTACAAAATTATTGGCCGAATTGCCAATATAATTCTGGCCACTTTGGTTATTGCTTAACGGGATGTGGGTCTGCACAACATTGGGTACTGCGACGGGTGTATGCATCAGGTTAGGTACATTAGTGAACCTACTATTTTCTGGACGCACCGGCTGTTTCTCATAACGTTCATCATTGGCCTGTAGTACCATTGAACGAATTTGACGAGGCAAGCTATCTGAATATCCTTACTAAATTGCTGTCTGAACTCATCAAATTTGCTAGCTACAGATTCAGTAATCGTGTGTGCCATGTCCGTCATTTGTTTGCCATATTTACTAGCTACAGATGCATCAATTAGATGCGCAATTTCTTCTGTACAAGCAGTTTTACTTACCCAAGCAGGATGACCTGGTGTAGCTACCTTCTGGATGACGCCGTTTCTTGTCCTTTGGAAGCCCGCCAACTTCTGCTTCAGCTTTTCCACCCTCTCTTCCTCAAGCTCCTGTTCAAGTTTCTGCCGTTCATCCTCAGGCAGATCCTCAAGTGTGACGGCGATGATGTTGTCGGGGTTGAGATCACTCCCGTCCTTGGGGTCGGTGCTCATTGTGTTCCTCTTCTTCTTCCCCAGCGGAGTCGTCAATTGTGTTGCTGCGCGAAATTGATCCACACAGCACCACAGAATCCTCACTTTCGTGGAGGTAAACGGACCGTTTTTCAATGCAAAACGGCAAAGATCAGCCAAACCCTAGGGTTGCTAGGGCCGGGCAGAAGCTACGAGCTAGGTGCTGGAAAGAAAAGAACGTAGGAGAAAAAAGTAACGTAAGGTTGCAAAGGATCGATTGATTCCCCCTTTTCCAATCGGCCAAGGCCTATATATATAAGGCACGCAGGACTTTGCGCTTAGGAGCAGGACTCCAGGTCCAAACCGAATAGGTTTTGACCACTTTAAGTTGGTTGCCATGTATACAGAAAAACCTGCCTGCTAGCCATGTTCCCCTGCCATGTCTCGTACAGGGCTTCATTGGCCTATAATGGAAATAATAAAATATTCCGGCCAGGACGCTAATCATACCAGATAATAGAAGTTTTATACTAGTTGCCTTGTTCACTTGCGCCACCTCCATCCAGATGTCTTCCCTTCTACTTTTGCCCCAAGGAAATAACTTGCTTTGCCTGACTTGGTGTCTCTGCACTGAACATTAGCATATACACTAATCTAGCAGATCAAATAAACTTGGTAGCCAAATTATACCTGCAACAACATGCTTCAACTGCAGCGTTTCCTTGCTGATGCCAGAGCTACCAATATAATCTCTCCAGACCGCACTCCCAAGGTTTTTCTTAATACTTGTTCATTTTGTATGAGTGACTATTGATTGGCATGTAACTAATATTCTTGCCTTTTTCCTGCAAATGTTTTTTCATGCTACCTTGTATGTTGTAACATTGTAAAAAAGTGTGTTTTTCATCCCTCAACTATTATCTGATTGTAACTTTCAACCCTAAAGTCTAAACCGCCTCGACGTTGCTCCCTCAACTATCAATAGTGTACGGTTTTCATCATTAAAGTGGTTCTGTCCAATCCAAAGCAGTTCTCAATGGCGTGGCGCCTACCTGTTGACCACATCACCCACCAGTTTCCACCACGCTATCAGTTCCCTTAAAAGCAATTCATAAAATTGGTAATAATTTCAAGAGATTTTTTAAGAACTCAGAAAACAGGAAATGTTCTAGAGAAAAAAGTTCCCAAAAATCACATCTGTTTTTGTATTAAAGAACTTCTAAAAATGTAAAATGCAGGAATTACTCAACTTCATGGAAACAAAAATACGAGGGAGACATCTATTTTCTCTTCCAATTTTTTTTGTCTTAATTTAGTTTTTTATGTTCAAATGTTGAAATAAACATATGGAATATCATGGAGAAAATTTATGACATGCTAGACATGTGGGTGCAACTGCAATGTGAGCTACATATTTAGGTGCCATGTAATTCGAAATTGTTCTCGAAACCATTATGAGTGATGAATGTTGCATGGTATTGAACTTTTCATAGTGGAGGGCTCAACTTTGGGTCTGAAAGCTACATATGTAATAGTCGAGGGATGAAAACTTGCACATTTTCCTAATTTCAATGGCATAAAATGCCTTTGTAGAATTTTTTTGCTGTTATGCTTTGTTAGTTGGATAGCTGAACTGATTGCCTTTTATTTTGTTTGTACATGGATTGGTCCATCTAGGAAACGCTCGTAAAATATTATGGCATATGCGATCGTTTGTCGGCAGTCCTCCAAAAGGATAGTGTTCCACTCTTCATCCGCATCTTCGAGAAGTACAGGGAGTGCTTTGTTTCTGGTTTTGTCATCATTCCACAAACCCTTGACTTAATTATTCTAGAGAATGCCCTGCGTTGTGCTAATCTTGTTTTGGAGGGGAAGTCGCCTAAGCTCTGCGGAGTACGTGCCAACCCCAACTACATGACCAGCTTTGGGTACTTCCCCCTCCACCAAGCTGCAGAGTCATTCTCCGTCGAAATGGTTGAGTTACTGTTCCGGTATGGTGCATCGGCCAATCAGCGCACCTCGGGTAATAAAATCATCGAGGGCCTCCTCCCACTCCATGTTGCCATCGAGAACACTTGCCAGCATAAGTATCTAGAGGACAACCTATTAGTTGACGAGAACTACAGGAAGGGGAATGTTGGGTACATCTACAAGCTCATACATCTGCTTTGCCTGCCTGAGATGGTTCGTGTTAAATCCCTCCTTACATACTTTGGTTACATGATAGCAATAAAGAAGTTCAGCTCATCCCAGTTATTTAAATCCACCATTCTTAACAGTGCTTAAGAACTGACAATCTGTGATTTTGTATAGTTCAACTTGTGAGATGGACAGTTTACCTTTTAAAACATCTGATGTATTTATGTCCATAATACAGGAGGCATCGTTTTTCTTTAATCAATGGGAAATGAGTCTAAGTTTCTCTGCAATTATAAGTTTTAAGTTGATTTTGCTTGCTGATAGAGTTTGATGTCAATGTTATGTATACTATAAGCACTTGAAGTGAAAGCTGTTCTGTGTTGGTGACTTATGCAGAAGATCTTCTTGGACACCACTAGATTGCTTGCAGCTCACACTGATAATGTAGTCGATGAGCTCTGGAAGTACATGGAGCATGGGAAGATTATCCCTGCAGCTATTCTTCTCCTTGCAGCTCAAAGGCGGTTCCGTAAGCTCAATGGTTTTGATATGATCAAGAACCGTATTGATGATTCTATATTCTCCCTGATAAGGGAGGGGTGTGGATTGCAAACTGGTAAAAATACCAAGGCAGCAAAGCAGCGGAAGGAGAAGGAAGTACGTTTCTATAATGCGTTGTTCCTTGTTAGGATAATTCTGAAAGCTGGTGAAGCTCTTGATGCATATATTCAAACTCATTCAGAGGTACCACCTTTTCATTTGATGCATATATTTGTTTTTTCTTGTTTTACCAAATCTTAATATTCTAGTATGTTATGGTTTGTCTTTTGAACCTTAAAGTATTGATCATAGTGAGAAAATATTATATAACAGTTCCCTTGCCGACCACAACGAAAAGAACAGAGTTTTTTTCTTTTTGACTTGCAAGGCAGGTGATCTGCCGAACAGAGTATCTGACTGTTTTTTCTTCTTGTTTTACCAAATCGTCATTGTCATCAGACATCTTTTTTTTTCTTGGATTTTCTCTGCTATGACATCTTTATAATCAGTATCTCCTGAAAATGTGCATTATCAGTATTTCCCTAAAAAATCGGTTATTCGGGGGAAGCCATAGAGACAACTGGTTCCATATTGTAGTTGGGTACTATTTACTGATTGAAAAAGGTTGTTGTTACTATAATTTATTTATTTATTTTGAGATACTTGATTTCTTGACCATACCAATCTTACCAAATGTTGGTGTCACCAAAACTCAAGCATGCCAATAGTCTGGCATAGGAAGAGTGTTTGCTTGTCCCTGCTCTGTAGCGAGTCTGGTCAATGTCCAGTCACATAAATAACAACTGGCATTAATGTAATTGCACCGCAGCAATTATCAACTAGCATAAGTTTATTGCGTAAGTTGATAGACCGATAAATTAATACAAGATAGTAGCAAGCATGGCATCGCAGGAAAATAACCCAATTAGTAAAAGCCATTCTGATGATCATCCCACTCCCCAACTCATTGGAGCGCTTCTCAACCCATTACTCTCTTCACCACCATGAGCATGATATGAATGATCATCTTCAAAGTCACAATCACCCACATATTCACCACGCAAGGAGATATTTTGATCCAACTCAACTACTTTTCACGGGCATCCATTTCTAAGCATCGACATCACCATGAGCTCAAACCCTGAAGATTTAATAAGATTGCGGATACAAGTGTACTGGTATCTATCTGTTAAGCACATTTGAGATCTGTAGTGGTAGACTGCTAGTCTAGTGTTTTAAGTCTTTGGCACTCCAGGCCATCTGGGTTTATGGAACAGGTTAGAACATAGCACATGAGTTGAGTACGATTGGACACTTATCAAGTAAATCGAAACAAGTCAAACTTAATTACCTTTGTTACTGGGTTTATAGAATAATATGCAGGCATCTCATCACGAGGTCCATGGAAAAGTTTCAACAGTTCTCAAAAGTTATGACGTTGGTCCTCTCGGAAAAGATATTTGCATTGAAGACCTTCAATGGTTCGATTTTTTCATGCCTTGTGCTTCTATATGGTTGCTATATCTTGTATCTGTAGATGATTACTTAACAATATTTTGATTCTTTATTTCTCATGCTCTTGAAGCTTCCCCTATGACTGTGGAGGGCCGGACGGTGTGTTACATGAACACGGTACGTCTGTGTTTCACAGCCTGGTATTTTAAAGTTACTTCACAAATTTCGCAAAATAGGCTGTAATAATTCTGTCATGGGAAACAGGGGACACAGATTTGACCAAGGCAGCCACTGGATCACCTACTCCGGAAGTCAAGGAGAAAAATGTAAGGATTGAACTTGAGTTCCTCTCGATTTTTCTATCTCTTATTTTGCTGGATGCTGATTATCGTTTTTTATGAATTTTGTGTTTTCTGTTTTAATTTCTTTCTGATGTTTACATGCTGAGACTGATAATTTTTTTTAATATTCATTTGTATGATGAGAGTCACATTCAAGTCTTCAGGCTACAATTTCACGGATTATCCCATATTTTAGTGTTGTGTGTACAAATTCAAGAGTTCATTGATGGCTAGAGCTGAAACCCTTGTTTTAATTTTTATCTGGATAACTGATGTTGTGCAAATGATCTTATATTGTTGTAGTAAAAGTTTATGCGTAAGACACACATGCCATTTTTGTTCCCTTTTGTACTCTGAATTAACAAAAAAAGAAGAAGAGGGAAATCCGGTCTAAGTGAGTTTAGGATCTTGGGCTTGTAGTTTGTACAGTCTGCACCTGCTGTTAAGCACACGATTTTTTGCAGACTAAATGGTATATGTATGTTTTATGTGTGTGTTGTTGACGCTGATATCTTGATTATGTACATGTTAACCAGGCTGTGGCAAAGAAACGACAGAGTTAACCACCTGTATGCAAGAGATCAGTTTTTCCCGGTATGGAGATCAGTGCTGACAGCTCGGTTTATTACAAAGATCTTTCCGCCCTACACACCGAAGAAAGAGTTGCCGCTGTATACTAGTGATGGGGGCTCCGAGAAGTTGAGAGCTGAAAGGCACTCTCATATCCTTCTTGGCACGTTGGAGAGGAATTATCCGAGAGTGAGAGTAGCAAGTAAGCCAACGCCCACAAGTAAGTATCGGTCCAGAAGGTTGTTTGGCACTGCTGCATCGACTGTCCTGAAGATGCTTAAGCGCGTATGAAGACCAGAGCTGGAAGGTATAATATCTTACTGGTCCAAGCTTTTGTAACACATATAGGAATAGAAGTTGAGCTTGAGCTGCACTGATGTCTTCTGTGCAAATTCACTACGCAGGTGCGCCAAAACGAGCATCCATTCTCCTGCAGTTAGTCGAGATGGTTATCGATTTGTGTCGTTTTGTCCACCACAGATGCTGATCCTTGTCTATTAACGCTCTCAATCTCATTATCATTCTAAAATTGTTGTCTAAGTAGTACTTCCTCCGTTCACAGATATAAGATAATTTATCTTCTTTTGAATTGAAGGTATATAAATACGATGTGTCTTTTGTTCACTCATTTCAGTCTGTATATAGTGAATATTGCAATATTCAAAACATCTTATATTTGTGAACGAAGGGAGTAGTATATATCTTTCTGAGGCTTGACATGGGCCTGAAGGGTGCAACATATGTCAGTATTCAGCTTGAACCATGACTCTAATTCTTATGTAACCAAGCTCAACGGCAGCCTGAGCAGATGACTCTAATTGATTGCATACAACAAATTTAGACACTACCAAATGTCTTAATGTGCAAGAATTTTTATTTTCCAGGCATCCTTCATCAATTGCTTTCTTTCTTTCTTTCTTAGTTCTATACAAAAAAAACAGGTTTCTTCTAACAAACATGACATCTTTCTTCATTCCTTAAATCAGCTTGTTTATGTTTCTTGGCAATTCTGATGAACCCAGGTGGTAGGATTGGAACTCTTTTCTTTATGGCCTTTGTGGCGTGCTCACAAACTCGTGACTTGTGGTTCAATCACGGTAAACGGCCATAAACCATTGAGGTGCACTGGTACACTGGAGGTCATAAACCATTGAGGTGCACTGGTACACTGGATCATCAAAATCAAGACGGCGCCTGCTCTATGGTGAAGCCGGCATGGACCGGCGCGGGCAGGGACTCCAGCTCATTGTCGAAGGCCTCCTTCAACGTCGCTGACCTCCGGCGAGCTCACCGATTTGCTGGCCTCTATCCGCCGCGCACAACGGCCCTGCCATCCGACCGCCGGGGTGGCTATCTCGTGCTTTTGCTCCATCGTGAGGCTAGCCTACAACGCGCTAGAGCTCGCGGTCATGGCGGAGGTGATATGCTGAGGAGGAGCAGGAGCGAGGTGGTGTGGTGTGGATCGTGCTGGCACGCCCCTTTAATGCGGACACCAGTGAGAGGTCGCCTCCGCTCTGGATTGGCATGAATATAGCGCTAGCGCTCTGATCGACTAGTGGCATGAATGCACGGCACCGCTTCACGTGGGAGAGGTTTTCGGGTGGGTCCTGGGTGTCCGGCGCGTACGTGGCAACAGTCCGGACGCCCACAAAGCCACTGCGGTTTACCTCCATTTTGCGGGAAAACAGACGTCAGGACCGGTCCGTGGATTGATAGGGTACCGCGTTGGATGGCAAATCGCGTGAGGACCGTTCGGTCCGGACGAATGCGAGCAGTTTAAGGATCCGCGTTGGAGATGCCCTTAGTGATTTAAAAGTTGCGTCCACAAGTTCGAGGACCAAACACGAACTGAGCCTAGCTCAAATGGTTAGGCTCTTTATGGTGGAACTAGCCCACCAAGGGTTTATGTCCAGGCTTGGCACCGGTGCCCGTATTTTTCTGAATTTATTTCAATCTTTCCGGCTAGGAGGAGATTGCGAGATGTCTGTAATGACTTCGTCAATCTCAAGGTATATCCCAGAGGTGCTCATAGAGATAGGGTGTCGGCTGGGTGCCGGCGGCTGAAAGTGCAATCTTGCTCTTAAAGATTATTTTTGATATTGATGACAAATTTACATATAGGGGACTAACCGTGTTTGCTAAGTATATACACAGGTCGTTAGTTCTCTGGTTTTCTCTAATGTGCATCATGATCACATCATATGAGATATTACTCAAGCAAATTATCAATGAGGAAAGGAGCAAACAAAGATGAAGCATCGTGCTCTTTTATAGTTCTTGAGTAATAGGAATCCCGCACTAGTAAGAGGGGATCCGAGGTATAGGTTCAAGGCTTGCTCATACTTTGTGTCACAAGAACTTTTTCACAAAGGACCAAAATCCCTAGCAAAACCCCTTAGCCAAAACCTACTACTATTGTTTCTCTACACAAACTCCTTGCGGATCATCCGGACGGCGCCACAGATCATCCGTTGCCCCGGATCATCCGGGTTGTGCCCGGATCGTCCGGATCCTGTCCCGGATCATTCGGGCTGTGCCCGGACCGTCTGGATCCTCTACCGGATCATCCGGGTAATCTCGCCCCTATTTTCACAGAACCTTGGTGGATGTAGCCGGATCATCTGGGCTCCTCGCAGCTCTTGTACTTCCACTTGCATCCGGGCCTTCAGCCAGGTCATCCGGATGGTCTTCCGGATCATTCGGGCAGGTCAATCTCTGTCTAAACGGCTCTAATTTGCTTGTGGTATAAATAGTCCCTTACCTCTTCGAGATAAGGTTGAACACTTCAATCAAACACACCTCAAGAACACCAGTGCTCCCTCTCCCTTGCTCACACACTAAATCCTAGATCCCGGTTTGATTCTTGTGAGTTTCGAAGAGTTGTTCCAATCAAAAGAAAGATCTTCTCCCTCTCCTTCTTGTGACCGAAGCAAATCGTGAGTTGAGCAAGTCTTGAGTTTTTCCCCTTGGATCTTGTTACTCTTGGAGGTTGGAGACTCCTAGGCGGTAGGAGTCTTTCGGAGAGGAATCGACCCTTGTGATTACCCCCCGGAAAAGCTTGTGAGGGTTTGGAGACCACCCCAAGGTCTACCACTAGTGGTTGAGAAACGCCTCTGTGGTGTTGTCTCAAAGGGAGAATAGGGTGAGCCTTCGTGGCGTTGGTGTGCCTTCGTGGTAACATCCACCTCTCTAACGGTGACGTAGCTTCCCTCCAAGGAAGTGAACATCGACATACATCCTCATCTCCCGGAGTTGCGGTTATTCCTAACCCTAACTCTCTACCTGTGGTTACTTGTCTCTTAGCACTTACTTATATCATATTGTGCTTGCTTACTTTCATACTTGTGTTACTTGCATAGCACTTAGTACTACACTTGCAATTGTTAGGCCCACTTTCATATTCCGCATTATTGCCTAAAATTGCTAAGTCATAATTAAAATTTGTAATTGTACCTATTCACCCCCCTCTAGTTCCATCTCGATCTTTTCAATTGGTATCAGAGCCTCGTGCTCTATTCTTGTGTCTTAACCGCCCTAGAGCGAGATGAACCCCCGATGGGACTCCCCTTGTTGTTGATCCGAAGGATAAATGCGAGGCCTCTTCTGAAGTCAAGACCTTTACTTATGAGGATCTGGAACGGGCCCTTGCTAAGCAAAAGGAGGAGCATGATTCTTCTCTTGAGGCCTTGGTCCAAATGAGGATAGCCACGTTGTCCACGGCGCTTGCACCACTTTCGGGTGGTGCGGCTTCGAGGCCAACTGTGCCTACTCCATCACTTGGTCAACAACCTCCTAGCAATGAACACTCCGGTGTTCCTTGGCTTTATGCAAGACCCCAAGTTGAGAAACCGAAATATAACCCTCAAGGCAAACCTCCTTTACTTGATGCCACTGAAGGAAATATGCCCTAGAGGCAATAATAAAGTTATTATTTATTTCCTTATTTCATGATAAATGTTTATTATTCATGCTAGAATTGTATTAACCGGAAACATAATACATGTGTGAATACATAGACAAACAGAGTGTCACTAGTATGCCTCTACTAGACTAGCTTGTTAATCAAAGATGGTTAAGTTTCCTAACCATAGACAAAGGAGTTGTCATTTGATTAACAAGGTCACATCATTGGTTGAATGATCTGATTGACATGACCCATTCCATTAGCTTAGCATCCGATCGTTTAGTATGTTGCTATTGCTTTTATCCATAACTTATACATGTTCCTATAACTATGAGATTATGCAACTCCCGTTTACCGGAGGAACACTTTGGGTACTAACAAACGTCACAACGTAACTGGGTGATTATAAAGGAGTACTACAGGTGTCTCCAAAGGCAGATGTTGGGTTGGCGTATTTCGAGATTAGGATTTGTCACTCCGATTGTCGGAGAGGTATCTCTGGGCCCTCTCGGTAATACACATCACTAAGCCTTGCAAGCATTACAGCTAATGAGTTAGCTGTGAGATGATGTATTACGGAACGAGTAAAGAGACTTGCCAGTAACGAGATTGAACTAGGTATTGGATACCGACGATCGAATCTCGGGCAAGTAACATACCGATGACAAAGGAACAACGTATGTTGTTATGCGGTCGACCGATAAAGATCTTCGTAGAATATGTAGGAGCCAATATGGGCATCCAGGTCCCGCTATTGGTTATTGACCGAGACGTGTCTCGCCATGTCTACATTGTTCTCGAACCGTAGGGTCCGCACGCTTAAGGTTTCGATGACGGTTATATTATGAGTTTATGTATTTTGATGTACCAAGGAGTTCGAGTCCCGGATGTGATCACGGACATGACGAGGAGTCTCAAATGTTCGAGACATAAAGATTGATATATTGGACGGCTATATTCGGACACCGGAAAGGTTCGGAAGTTTCCGGAGAAAACCGAGTGCCGGAGGGTTACCGGAACCCCGGGAAGTAATGGGCCTTATTGGGCCAAGAGGGAGAGAGAGCTGCACCAGGAGGTGGCGCGCCCCCCCATGGGGAGTCCGACTGGACAAGGAGGGGGGCCCCCCTCCCTCTCCTCTCCTCTCTTCCTTCCCCTTCCTTCTTCCTAGTAGGACTAGGAAAGGGAGTCCTACTCCTACTAGGAGGAGGACTCCCCCCCTCCTGCGCCTCCTAGGGCCGGCCGGCCTCCCCTTGCTCCTTTATATACGGGGCAGGGGGCACCCTAGGACACACAAGTTGATCTTCGTGATCGTTCCTTAGCAGTGTCGGTGCCCCCTCCACCATATTCCACCTCGGTCATATTGTAGTGGTGCTTAGGCGAAGCCTGCGACGGTAGAACATCAAGATCGTCACCACGCCGTCGTCTTGACGGAACTCCTCCCGACGCTTTGCTGGATCGGAGCCGGGGATCGCCATCGAGCTGAACGTGTGCCAAGAACTCGGAGGTGCCGAGTAACGGTGCTTGGATCGGTCGGATCGTAAAGACGTCGACTACATCAACAGCGTTGATATAACGCTTCGCTTTCGGTCTCACGAGGGTACGTGGGCGGACACTCTCCCCTCGTTGCTATGCCATCACCATGGTCTTGCGTGTTCGTAGGAAATTTTTGAAATTACTACGCTCCCCAACAAAGGCATCCGAGCCTGGTTTTATGCGTTGATGTCTTATGCACGAGTAGAACACAAGTGAGTTGTGGGCGATATAAGTCATACTGCTTACCAACATGTCATACTTTGGTTCGGCGGTATTGTGAGATGAAGCGGCCCGGACCGACATTACGCGTACGCTTACGCGAGACTGGTTTCACCGCTGCGAGCACTAGTTGCTTAAAGGTGACCGGCGGGTGTCTGTCTCTCTCACTTTAGTTGAACCGAGTGTGGCTACGCCCGGTCCTTGTGAAGGTTAAACAGCACTAACTTGACAAACTATCGTTGTGGTTTTGATGCGTAGGTAAGAACGGTTCTTGCTCAGCCCGTAGCAGCCACGTAAAACTTGCAACAACAAAGTAGAGGACGTCTAACTTGTTTTTGCAGGGCATGTTGTGATGTGATATGGTCAAGACGTGATGCTATATTTTATTGTATGAGATGATCATGTTTTGTAACCGAGTTATCGGCAATGGCGAGAGCCATATGGTTGTCGCTTTATTGTATGAAATGCAAACGCCCTGTAATTGCTTTACTTTATCACTAAGCGGTAGCGATAGTCGTAGAAGCAATAGTTGGCGAGACGACAACGATGCTACGATGGAGATCAAGGTGTCGCGCCGGTGACGATGGTGATCATGACGATGCTTGGAGATGGAGATCACAAGCACAAGATGATGATGGCCATATCATATCACTTATATTGATTGCATGTGATGTTTATCCTTTATGCATCTTATCTTGCTTTGATTGACGGTAGCATTATAAGATGATCTCTCACTAAAATTATCAAGTAGTGTTCTCCCGAGTATGCACCGTTGCCAAAGTTCGTCGTGCGAGACACCACGTGATGATCGGGTGTGATAAGCTCTCGTCCATCTACAACGGGTGCAAGCCAGTTTTGCACACGCAGAATACTCAGGTTATACTTGACGAGCCTAGCATATGCAGATATGGCCTCGGAACACGGAGACCGAAAGGTCGAGCGTGAATCATATAGTAGATATGATCAACATAAGATGTTCACCATTGAAAACTACTCCATCTCACGTGATGATCGGTTATGGTTTAGTTGATTTGGATCACGTGATCACTTAGATGACTAGAGAGATGTCTGTCTAAGTGGGAGTTCTTAAGTAATATGATTAATTGAACTTAAATTTATCATGAACTTAGTACCTGATAGTATCTTGCTTGTCTATGTTTGTTTATAGATAGATGGCTCGTGTTGTTGTTCCGTTGAATTTTAATGCGTTCCTTGAGAAAGCAAAGTTGAAAGATGATGGTAGCAATTACACGGACTGGGTCCGTAACTGAGGATTATCCTCATTGCTGCACGTAAAAGTTACGCCCCGGATGCACCGCTAGGTGCAGACCTCTTCTTGATGCTAACCGACGACGTTAAGAACGTCTGGCGAGCAAAGCTGATGACTACTCTATAGTTCAGTGTGCCATGCTTTACGGCTTAGAACCGGTCTTCAACGACGCTTTTGAACGTCATGGAGCATATGAGATGTTCCAGGAGTTGAAGTTGATATTTCAACAGAATGCCCGGATTGAGAGATATGAAGTCTCCAATAAGTTCTATAGCTGCAAGATGGAAGAGAATGGATCTGTCGGTGAGCACATACTCGTAATGTCCGGTATTACAATCACTTGACTCAACTGGGAGTTAATCTTCCGGATGATTGTGTCATTGATGAATTCTTCAATCACTGCCACCAAGCTACAAAGGCTTCGTGATGAACTATAATATGCAAGGGTTAGTAAAGACTATGCTCGAGCTCTTCGCAATGCTAAAGGCTGCGGAGGTAGAAATCAAGAAGGAGCATCAAGTGTTGATGGTCAATAAGACCACTAGTTTCAAGAAGAAAGGCAAAGGGAAGAAGAAGGGAACTTCAAGAAGAACAACAAACAAGTTGCTGATCGGAGAAGAAACCCAAGTCTGGACCTAAACCTGAAATCGAGTGCTTCTCTGCAAGCAGACTGGTCATTTGAAGCGGAACTGCCCCAAGTATTTGGCGGATAAGAAGGATGGCAAGGTGAACAAAGGTATATGTGATATACATGTTATTGATGTGTACCTTACTAGAGCTCGCAGAGTACACAGGTATTTGATACTGGTTCATTGCTAATATTTGCAACTCAAAGCAGGGACTACGGATTAAGCAAGCACCGCAAAGGACGAGGTGACGATGCGCATGGGAAATGGTTCCAAAGTCGATGTAATCGCAGTCGGCACGCTACCTCTACATCTACCTTCGGGATTAGTTTTAGACCTAAATAATTGTTATTTGGTGCCGCGTTGAGCATGAACATTATATCTGGATCTTGTTTGATGCGAGACGGTTATTCATTTAAATCGAGAATAATGGTTGTTCTATTTATATGAATAATATCTTTTATGGTCATGCACCCTTGAAGAGTGGTCTATTTTAATGAATCTCGATAGTAGTGATACACATATTCATAATGTTGAAACCAAAAGATGCAGAGTTGATGATGATAGTGCAACTTATTTGTGGCACTCGCCGTTTAGGTCATATCGGTATAAAGCGCATGAAGAAACTCCATCTTGATGGACTTTTGGAGTCACTTGATTATGAATCACTTGGCACTTATGCGAACCGTGCCTCATGGGCAAGATGACTAAAACCCGTTCTCGGTACTATGGAGAGAGCAACAGATTTGTTGGAAATCATACATACAGATGTATGAGGTCCGATGAATGTTGAAGCTCGTGGCGGATATCGTTATTTTCTCACCTTCACAGATGATTTAAGTAGATATGGGTATATCTACTTAATGAAACATAAGTCTGAAACATTTGAAAAGTTCAAAGAATTTCAGAGTGAAGTTGAAAATCATCGTAATAAGAAAATAAAGTTTCTACGATCTGATCGTGGAGGCGAATATTTGAGTTACTGAGTTTGGTCTACATTTGAAACAATGCGGAATAGTTTAGCAACTCACGCCACCGGAACACCACAGCGCAATGGTGTGTCCGAACGTCGAATCGCACTTTACTAGATATGGTGCGATCTATGATGTCTCTTACAGATTTACCGCTATCGCTTTGGGGTTATGCTCTTGAGACGGCCGCATTCACGCTGAATAGAACACCATCAAAATCCGCTGAGACGACACCTTATGAACTATGGTTTAGCAAGAAACCAAAGTTGTCGTTTCTTAAAGTTTGGGGATGCGATGCTTATGTGAAAAACTTCAACCCGATAAGCTCGAACCTAAATCGAGAAATATGTCTTCATAGGATACCCAAAGGAGACAGTTGGGTACACCTTCTATCACAGATCCGAAGGCAAGACATTTGTTGCTAAGAATGGATCCTTTCTAGAGAAGGAGTTTCTCTCGAAAGAAGTGAGTGGGAGGAAAGTAGAACTTGATGAGGTAATCTGTACCTTCTCCCTTATTTGAAAGTAGTTTATCACGTAAAACGGTTTCTGCGACATCTACACCAAATAGTGAGGAAGTTGATGATGTTGATCATGAAACTTCAGATCAAGTTACTCTGTAACCTCGTAGATCAACTAGAGTAAGAACCGCACTGAGTGGTACGGTAATCCTGTTCGGAAGTCATGCTACTAGATCATGATGAACCTACGAACTATGAAGAAGCGATGGTGAGCCCAGATTCCATAAAATGGCTTGAGGCCATGAAATCTGAGATGGGATCCATGTATGAAAACAAAGTATGGACTTTGGTTGACTTGCCCGAGGGTCGGCAAGCAATAGAAAACAAGTGGATCTTCAAGAAGAAGACCGACGCGACGGTAATATTATCGTCTACAAAGCTCGACTTGTCGCAAAGGGTTTTCGACAAGTTCAAGGGATTGACTACGATGAGACCTTCTCACCAGTAGCGATGCTTAAGTCTGTCCGAATCATGTTAGCAATTGCCGCATTTTATGATTATGAAATTTGGCAAATGGATGTAAAGACTGCATTCTGAATGGATTTCGGAAGAAGAGTTGTATATGATGCAACCGAAGGTTTTATCGATCCAAAGGGAGCTAACAAAGTGTGCAAGCTCCAGCGATCCATTCATGGACTGGTGCAAGCATCTCGAGTTGGAATAAACGCTTTGATAGTGTGATCAAAGCATTTGGGTTTATATGACTTTTGGAGAAGCCTCAGATTTACAAGAAAGTGAGTGGGAGCTCTGTAGCATTTCTGATATTATATGTAGATGACATATTACTAATCGGAAATGATATAGAATTTCTGGATAGCATAAAGGGATACTTGAATAAGAGTTTTTCGATGAAGGACCTCGGTGAAGCTGCTTACATATTGGGCATCAAAATCTATAGAGATAGATCAAGACGCTTAATTGGACTTTCACAAAGCACATACCTTGACAAAGTTTTGAAGAAGTTCAAAATGGATCAAGCAAAGAAAGGGTTCTTGCCTGTGTTACAAGGTGTGAAGTTGAGTAAGACTCAATGCCCGACCACCGCAGAAGATAGAGAGAAATGAAAGATGTTCCTATGCCTCAGCCATAGGCTCTATCATGTATGCAATGCTGTGTACCAGACCTGATGTGTGCCTTGCTATAAGCTTAGCAGGAGGTACCAAAGTAATCCAGAGTGGATCATCGACAGCGGTCAAAAACATCCTGAAATACCGAAAAGGACTAAGGATATGTTTCTCGATATGGAGGTGACAAAGAGCTCATCGTAAACGGTTACGTTGATGCAAGCTTTGACACTGATCCGGACGATTCTAAATCGCAAACCGGATACGTATTTACACTAAACGGAGGAGCTGTCAGTTGGTGCAGTTCTAAACAAAGCGTCGTAGCGGGATCTACATGTGAAGCGGAATACATAGCAGCTAAGGAAGCAGCTAATGAAGGAGTCTGGATGAAAGAGTTCATATCCGATCTAGGTGTCATACCTAGTGCATCGGGTCCAATGAAAATCTTTTGTGACAATACTGGAGCAATTGCTTTAGCAAAGGAATCCAGATTTCACAAGAGGACCAAACACATCAAGAGACGCTTCAATTCCATCCGGGACTTAGTCCAGGTGGGAGACATAGAGATTTGCAAGATACATACGGATCTGAATGTAGCAGACCCGTTGACTAAGCCTCTTCCACGAGCAAAACATGATCAACACCAAGACTCCATGGGTGTTATAATCATTACTATGTAATCTAGATTATTGACTCTAGTGCAAGTGGGAGATCAAGGAAATATGCCCTAGAGGCAATAATAAAGTTATTATTTATTTCCTTATTTCATGATAAATGTTTATTATTCATGCTAGAATTGTATTAACCGGAAACATAATACATGTGTGAATACATAGACAAACAGAGTGTCACTAGTATGCCTCTACTAGACTAGCTTGTTAATCAAAGATGGTTAAGTTTCCTAACCATAGACAAAGGAGTTGTCATTTGATTAACAAGGTCACATCATTGGTTGAATGATCTGATTGACATGACCCATTCCATTAGCTTAGCATCCGATCGTTTAGTATGTTGCTATTGCTTTTATCCATAACTTATACATGTTCCTATAACTATGAGATTATGCAACTCCGTTTACGGAGGAACACTTTGGTACTAACAAGCGTCACAACGTAACTGGGTGATTATAAAGGAGTACTACAGGTGTCTCCAAAGGCAGATGTTGGGTTGGCGTATTTCGAGATTAGGATTTGTCACTCCGATTGTCGGAGAGGTATCTCTGGGCCCTCTCGGTAATACACATCACTAAGCCTTGCAAGCATTACAGCTAATGAGTTAGCTGTGAGATGATGTATTACGGAACGAGTAAAGAGACTTGCGAATCGAGATTGAACTAGGTATTGGATACCGACGATCGAATCTCGGGCAAGTAACATACCGATGACAAAGGAACAACGTATGTTGTTATGCGGTCGACCGATAAAGATCTTCGTAGAATATGTAGGAGCCAATATGGGCATCCAGGTCCCGCTATTGGTTATTGACCGAGACGGTCTCGCCATGTCTACATTGTTCTCGAACCGTAGGGTCCGCACGCTTAAGGTTTCGATGACGGTTATATTATGAGTTTATGTATTTTGATGTACCAAGGAGTTCGAGTCCCGGATGTGATCACGGACATGACGAGGAGTCTCGAAATGTTCGAGACATAAAGATTGATATATTGGACGGCTATATTCGGACACGGAAAGGTTCCGAAGTTTCCGGAGAAAACCGGAGTGCCGGAGGGGTTACGGAACCCCGGGAAGTAATGGGCCTTATTGGGCCAAGAGGGAGAGAGAGAGCTGCACCAGAGGTGGCGCGCCCCCCATGGGGAGTCCGATTGGACAGGAGGGGGGCGCCCCCCTTCCCTCTCCTCTCCTCTCTTCCTTCCCCTTCCTTCTTCCTAGTAGGACTAGGAAAGGGAGTCCTACTCCTACTAGGAGGAGGACTCCCCCTCCTGGCGCGCCTCCTAGGGCCGGCCGGCCCTCCCCTTGCTCCTTTATATCACGGGGCAGGGGGCACCCTAGGACACACAAGTTGATCTTCGTGATCGCTCCTTAGCCGTGTCGGTGCCCCCTCCACCATATTCCACCTCGGTCATATTGTAGCGGTGCTTAGGCGAAGCCTGCGACGGTAGAACATCAAGATCGTCACCACGCCGTCGTCGACGGAACTCCTCCCGACGCTTTGCTGGATCGGAGCCCGGGATCGTCATCGAGCTGAGCGTGTGCCAAGAACTCGGAGGTGCGGAGTAACGGTGCTTGGATCGGTCGGATCGTAAGACGTCACGACTACATCAACAGCGTTGATATAACGCTTCGCTTTCGGTCTCACGAGGGTACGGGCGGACACTCTCCCCTCTCGTTGCTATGCCATCACCATGGTCTTGCGTGTTCGTAGGAAATTTTTTGAAATTACTACGTTCCCCAACAGCCACTTCCGATTTTTCCTTGTGGAGAGTTGCTATGCAGGATCTTCTTCGATGTGGAAATGATGAGATGCTTGAGATCTTGGAGTATGGTTACCATGTGGTTGATCCAAAGAATCCTACACCAAGAGAAATTTATGACAAGAATCTCAATGACACTGCAACCATGTGCATAAGGAGAGGTATGGTTGAAAAGCAAAGGAGACCTTTCATACACATCACAAGTGCCAAGGAACTATGGGAAAGTATTATACGATCCAAGACCGGTACCTCCACCCTCCGGAGTGCTCAATATGAAATTGCCAAGGGGCAATTGCAAAACTTTTGTATGGAGAAAGGTGAAACTCCCAATCAACTCCTTGAGCGTCTCATGACTCTCACCGCTGACATTGAGTCGTATGAGTGTGACAAGACACAAGATGGATTCAACATGACTAAGCGGTTCCTTGTGGACAAGTTGCTTCGTGCTCTTGCCCCATATCACCATCAAATGGTGTGGGACATAAGACAACACTGATGTCTACTACACAACATTCTTCTTGTAGACGTTGTTGGGCCTCCAAGTGCAGAGGTTTGTAGGACAGTAGCAAATTTCCCTCAAGTGGATGACCTAAGGTTTATCAATCCGTGGGAGGTGTAGGATGAAGATGGTCCCTCTCAAGCAACCCTGCAACCAAATAACAAGGAGTCTCTTGTGTCCCCAACACACCCAATACAATGGTAAATTGTATAGGTGCACTAGTTCGGCGAAGAGATGGTGATACAAGTGCAATATGGATAGTAGATATAGGTTTTTGTAATATGAAAATATAAAAAAAGCAAGGTAACTAATGATAAAAGTGAGCACAAGCGGTATTGCAATGCTAGGAAACAAGGCCTAGGGTTCATACTTTCACTAGTGCAAGTTCTCTCAACAATAATAACATAATTAGATCATATAACTATCCCTCAACATGCAACAAAGAGTCACTCCAAAGTCACTAATATCGGAGAACAAACAAAGAGATTATGGTAGGGTACGAAACCACCTCAAAGTTATCCTTTCTGATCTATCTATTCAAGAGTCCGTAGTAAAATAACACGAAGCTATTCTTTCCGTTCGACCTATCATAGAGTTCGTACTAGAATAACACCTTAAGACACAAATCAACCAAAACCCTAATGTCACCTAGATACTCCAATGTCACCTCAAGTATCCGTGGGTATGATTATATGATATGCATCACACAATCTCAGATTCATCTATTCAACCAACACAAAGAACTTCAAAGAGTGCCCCAAAGTTTCTACCGGAGAGTCAAGACGAAAACGTGTGCCAACCCCTATGCATAAGTTCATGGTGTTGGGGAACGTAGTAATTTCAAAAAATTTCCTACGCACACGCAAGACCATGGTGATGGCATAGCAACGAGAGGGGAGAGTGTCTGTCCACGCACTGTGAGACCGAAAGCGAAGCGTTATAACAACGCTGTTGATGTAGTCGTGCGTCTTCACGATCCGACCGATCCAAGCACCGAACGTCACGGCACCTCCGAGTTCGCACACGCTCAGCTCGATGACGATCCCGGACTCGATCCAGCAAAGTGTCGGGATGAGTTCCACAACGACGGCGTGGTGACGATGATGATGCTCCGCCGACGCAGGGCGCCTAAGCTCATGACGATATGACTTCTCCGGCGCGGGGCTTCGCTAAGCTCATGACGATATGACCGAAGTGGAATATGGTGGAGGAGGCACCGACACGGCTAAGGAACGATCCGTAGATCAACTTGTGTGTCTGGGGTGCCCCCTGCCCCGTATATAAAGGAGGGAGGGAGG
Organism: Aegilops longissima; assembly: GCA_021605205.1. Classification (NCBI taxonomy): domain Eukaryota; kingdom Viridiplantae; phylum Streptophyta; class Magnoliopsida; order Poales; family Poaceae; genus Aegilops; species Aegilops longissima. The sequence goes on along the minus strand of CM038676.1, from coordinate 55,132,244 downwards.
AGGAGGCCGGCCCTAGGAGGAGGGCGCGCAAGGGGAGTCCTACTCCCACCGGGAGTAGGACTCCTTCTTCCTAGTCCAACTAGGAGAAGGGGAAAGGGGAAGTGGAGAAGGAAGGAGAGGGCTGCGCCCAAACCCCTTCAATTCGGACTGGGCTTGGGAGGCGCGCGCCACCTCCTGGCTCCTTCCCACTAAGGCCCATTAAGGCCCAATACTCTTCCCCGTATTCCTGTAACTCCCGGTACTCGAAAAATACCGAATCACTCGGAACCTTTCCGAACTCCGAATATAGTCGTCCAATATATCGATCTTTACGTCTCGACCATTTCGAGACTCCTCGTCATGTCCCCGATCTCATCCGGGACTCCGAACTCCTTCGGTACATCAAAACTCATAAACTCATAATATAACCGCCATCGAAACCTTGCGTGCGGACCCTACGGGTTCGAGAACTATGTAGACATGACCTAGAACTATTCTTGGTCAATAACCAACAGCGGAACCTGGATGCTCATATTGGCTCCTACATATTCTACGAAGATCTTTATCGGTCAAACCGCATAACAACATACGTTGTTCCCTTTGTCATCGGTATGTTACTTGCCCGAGATTCGATCGTCGGTATCCAATACCTAGTTCAATCTCGCCACCGCAAGTCTCTTTACTCGCTCGTAATGCATCATCCTGTAACCAACTCATTGGTCACATTGCTTGCAAGGCTTATAATGATGTGCATTATCGAGAGGGCCAGAGATACCTCTCCGACAATCGGAGTGAAAAACCTAATCTCGAAATCGCCAACCCAACAAGTACCTTTGGAGACACCTGTAGTACTCCTTTATAATCACCCGATTCGTTGTGACGCTTTGGTAGTACCAAAGTGTTCCTCCGTAAACGGAGTTGCATAATCTCATAGTTACGGGAACATGTATAAGTCATGAAGAAAGCAATAGCAACATACTAAACGATCAAGTGCTAGGCTAACGGAATGGGTCATGTCAATCAGATCATTCTCCTAATGATGTGATCCCGTTAATCAAATGACAACTCATGTCTATGGTTAGGAAACATAACCATCTTCGATTAACGAGCTAGTCAAGTAGAGGCATACTAGTGACACTCTGTTTGTCTATGTATTCACACATGTATTATGTTTCCGGTTAATACAATTCTAGCATGAATAATAAACATTTATCATGATATAAGGAAATAAATAATAACTTTATTATTGCCTCTAGGGCATATTTCCTTCAGTCTCCCACTTGCACTAGAGTCAATAATCTAGTTCACATCGCCATGTGATTTAACATCAATAGTTCACATCGACATGTGACCAACACCCAAAGGGTTTACTAGAGTCAGTAATCTAGTTCACATCGCTATGTGATTAACACCCAAAGAGTACTAAGGTGTGATCATGTTTTGCTTGTGAGATAATTTTAGTCAACGGGTCTGTCACATTCAGAGCCATAAGTAATTTGCAAATTTCTATGTCTACAATGCTCTGCACGGAGCTACTCTAGCTAATTGCTCCCACTTTCAATATGTATCTAGATTGAGACTCGGAGTCATCTAGATTAGTGTTAAAACTTGCATCGACGTAACCCTTTACGACGAACCTTTTTTCACTTCCATAATCGAGAAACATATCCTTATTCTACCAAGGATAATTTTGACCGCTGTCCATTGATCTACTCCTAGATCACTATTGCACTCCTTGCCAAGCTTAGTGGTAGGGTATGCAATAGATCCGTACACAACATGACATACTTTATAGAACCTATGGCTGATGCATAGGAATGACTTTCATTCTCTTTCTATCTTCTGCCGTGGTCGGGTTTTGAGTCTTACTCAATCTCACACCTTGTAACACAGGCAAGAACTCTTTCTTTGACTGTTCCATTTTGAACTACTTCAAAATCTTATCAAGGTATGTATTCATTGAAAAACTTATCAAGCGTCTTGATCTATCTCTATAGATCTTGATGCTCAATATGTAAGCAGCTTCACCGAGGTCTTTCTTTGAAAAAACTCCTTTCAAACACTCCTTTATGTTTTGCAGAATAATTCTACATTATTTCCGATCAACAATATGTCATTCACATATACTTATCAGAAAGGCTGTAGTGCTCCCACTCACTTTCTTGTAAATACAGAGCCTTTCCAAAAGTCAGATAAAATCATATGCTTTGATCAACACATCAAAGCGTATATTCCAACTCGAGATGCTTGCACCAGTCCATTGATGGATCGCTGGAGCTTGCACATTTTGTTAGCACCTTTAGGATTGACAAAACCTTCGGTTGCATCATATACAACTCTTCTTTAAGAAAACCATTAAGGAATGCAGTTTTGACATTCATTTGCCGATTTCATAAAATGTGGCAATTGCTAACATGATTCGGACAGACTTTTAAGCATCGATACAAGTGAGAAAATCTCATTGTATTCAACATCTTGAACTTTGTCTAAAACCTTTTTCGACAAGTCTAGCTTTGTAGATAGTAACACTACTATCAAGATCTGTCTTCCTCTTGAAGATCCATTTATTTAACATGGCTTCTTGATCATCGAGCAAGTCAATCAAAGTCCATACTTTTGTTCTCATACATGGATCATATCTCAGATTTCATGGCTTCAAGCCATTTCGCGAATCTGGGCTCATCATCGCTTCCTCATAGTTCGTAGGTTCATCATGGTCTAGTAACATGACTTCCGAACATGATTACCGTACCACTCAGTGCGGATCTTACTCTGAAGACCTACGAGGTTTGGTAGCAACTTGATCTGAAGTTTCATGATCATCATCATTAACTTCCTCACTAATTGGTGTAGGAATCACGGAACTGATTTCTGTGATGAACTACTTTCCAATAAGGAGAAGGTATAATTACCTCATCAAGTTCTACTTTCCTCCCACTCACTTCTTTCGAGAGAAACTCCTTTTCTAGAAAGTATCCATTCTTAGCAACGAATGTTTTGCCTTTGGATCTGTGATAGAAGGAGTACCCAACAGTTTCCTTTGGGTATTCTATGAAGACGCACCTTTCCGATTTGGGTTCGAGCTTATCAGGTGAAAACTTTTTTACATAAGCATCACAACTCCAAACTTTTTAAGAAACGACGGCTTAGGTTTACTGCTAAACCATAGTTCATACGGTGTCGTCTCAACGGATTTAATGGTGCCCTATTTAATGTGAATGCAGCTGTCTCTAATGCATAACCCCAAAACGATATTGGTAAATTGGTAAGAGACATCATTGATCGCACCATATCAAAATAAAGTACGGTTACGACGTTCGGACACACCATAACGTTGCGGTGTTCCAGGTGGCGTGAGCTGTGAAACTATTCCACTTTGTTTTAATTGAAGACCAAACTCGTAACTCAAATATTCATCTCCACGATCAGATCACAGAAACTTTATTTTTCTTGTTACAATGATTTTCTACTTCACTCTGAAATTCTTTGAACTTTTTCAACTATTTCAGACTTATGTTTCATCAAGAAGATATACCCATATCTGCTCAAATCATCTTGTGAAGGTCAGAAAATAACGATACTTGCCACGAGCATCAACACTCATTGGATCGCATACATCGGTATGTATTATTTCCAATAAGTCAGTATCTCGTTCCATTGTTCCGAATAACGGAGTTTCAGTCATCTTGCCCAAAAGGCACGGTTCGCAAGCATCAAATAATTCATAATCAAGTGATTCCAAAAACCCATCAGCATGGAGTTTCTTCATGCGATTTACACCGATATGACCCAAACGGCAGTGCCACAAATAAATTGCACTATCATTATTAACTTTACATCTTTTGGTTTCAATATTATGAATATGTGTATCACACGATCGAGATCCAACAAACCATTTTCATTGGGTGTATGACCATAGAAGGTTTTATTCATGTAAACAGAACAATAATTATTCTCTAACTTACATGAATAACCGTATTGCAATAAACATGATCAAATCATATCCATGCTCAACGCAAACGCCAAATAACATTTATTTAGGTTCAACACTAATCTCGATAGTATAGGAGTGTGCGATGATGATCATATCAATCTTGGAACTACTTCCAACACTCATCGTCACTTCCCTTCAACTAGTCTCTGTTTATTACAGAACTCCTGTTTGAGTTACTAATCTTAGCAACCGAACAAGTATCAAATACTCAGGGGCTACTATAAACACTAGTAAAGCACACATCAATAACCTGTATATCAAATATACCCTTGTTCAATTTGCCATCCTTCTTATCCGCCAAATACTTGGGGTAGTTCCGCTTCGAGGACCAGTTCCATTGCAGCAAAAGCACTTAGTCTCGTGCTTAGGTCCAGACTTGGGCTTCTTCACTCGAACAACAACTTGCTTGCCGTTCTTCTTGAAGTTCCCTTCGCTCTTTGCCCTTTTCCTTGAAACTAGTGGTCTTGTCAATCATCAACACTTGATGCTCTTTTCTTGATTTCTACCTTCGTCGATTTCAGCATCACGAAGAGCTTGGGAATTACTTTTGTCATCCCTTGCATATTATAGTTCATCACGAAGTTCTAGTAACTTAGTGATGGTGACTAGAGAATTCTGTCAATCACTATCTTATCTGGAAGATTAACTCCCACTTGATTCAAGCGATTGAAGTACTCCGACAATCTGAGCACATGCTCACTAGTTGAGCGATTCTCCTCCATCTTTTAGCTATAGAACTTGTTGGAGACTTCATATCTCTCAACTCGGGTATTTGCTGAAATATTAACTTCAACTCCTGGAACATCTCATATGGTCCATGACGTTTAAAACGTCTTTGAAGTCCCGATTCTAAGCCGTTTAAGCATGGTGCACTAAACTATCAAGTAGTCATCATATTGAGCTAGCCAAACGCTCATAACGTGCATCTGCTCCCCGCAATAGGTCTGTCACCTAGCGGTGCATCAAGAACATAATTCTTCTGTGCAGCAATGAGGATAAACCTCAGATCACGAATCCAATCCGCATCATTGCTACTAACATTTTTCAATACAATTTTCTCTAGGAACATATCAAAACAAACATATAAAAGCATAGGGAAGCAACAACGCGAGCTATTGATCTACAACATAATTTGCAAAATACTACCAGGACTAAGTTCATGATAAATTTAAGTTCAATTAATCATATTACTTAAGAACTCCCACTTAGACAGACATCTCTCTAGTCATCTAAGTGATCACGTGATCCAAATCAACTAAACCATAACCGATCATCACGTGAGATGGAGTAGTTTTCAATGGTGAACATCACTATGTTGATCATATCTACTATATGATTCATGCTCGACCTTTCGGTCTCCGTGTTCGAGGCCATATCTGCATATGCTAGGCTCGTCAAGTTTAACTCGAGTATTCTGCGTGTGCAAAACTGGCTTGCACCCGTTGTAGATGGACGTAGAGCTTATCACACCCGATCATCACGTGGTGTCTGGGCACGACGAACTTTGGCAACGGTGCATACTCAGGGAGAACACGTCTTGATAGTTAGTGAGAGATCATCTTATAATGCTACCGTCAATCAAAGCAAAATAAGATGCATAAAGGATAAACATCACATGCAATCAATATAAGTGATATGATATGGCCATCATCATCTTGTGCTTGTGATCTCCATCTCCGAAGCACCGTCGTGATCACCATCGTCACCGGTAGCGACACCTTGATCTCCATCGTAGCATCATTGTCGTTTACGCCATCTATTGCTTCTCGACTATCACTACCGCTTCGATGATAAAGTAAAGCAATTACTGAGCGTTGCATTTCATACAATAAAGCGACAACCATATGGCTCCTGCCAGTTGCCGATAACTCGGTTACAAAACATGATCATCTCATACAATAAAATATAGCATCATGTCTTGACCATATCACATCACAACATGCCCTGCAAAAACAAGTTAGACGTCCTCTACTTTGTTGTTGCAAGTTTTACGTGGCTGCTACGGGCTGAGCAAGAACCGTTCTTACCTACGCATCAAAACCACAACGATAGTTTGTCAAGTTGGTGCTGTTTTAACCTTCGCAAGGACCGGGCGTAGCCACACTCGGTTCAACTAAAGTGAGAGAGACAGACACCCGCCGGTCACCTTTAAGCAACGAGTGCTCGAAGCGGTGAAACCAGTCTCGCGTAAGCGTCGCTGTAATGTCGGTCCGGGCCGCTTCATCTCACAATACCGCTGAACCAAAGTATGACATGCTGGTAAGCAGTATGACTTATATCGCTCACAACTCACTTGTGTTCTACTCGTGCACATGACATCAACGCATAAAACCAGGCTCGGATGCCACTGTTGGGGAATGTAGTAATTTCAAAAAATTTCCTACGCACACGCAAGACCATGGTGATGGCATAGCAACGAGAGGGAGAGTGTCCCGTCCACGCACTCGTGAGACCGAAAGCGAAGCGTTATAACAACGCTGTTGATGTAGTCGACGTCTTCACGATCCGACCGATCCAAGCACCGAACGTCGGCACCTCCGAGTTCTGCACACGCTCAGCTCGATGACGATCCCGGACTCCGATCCAGCAAAGTGTCGGGATGAGTTCCGTCAACGACGACGGCGCAGTGACGACGATGATGCTCCACCGATGCAGGGCTTCGCCTAAGCTCCGCGACGATATGACTTCTCCGGCGCAGGGCTTCGCTTAAGCTCATGACGATATGACCGAAGTGGAATATGGTGGAGGGGGCACCGACACGCTAAGGAACGATCCGTAGATCAACTTGTGTGTCTGGGGTGCCCCTTGCCCCGTATATAAAGGAGGGAGGGAGGAGGAGGCCGGCCCTAGGAGGAGGCGCGCCAAGGGGAGTCCTACTCCCACCGGGAGTAGGACTCCTTCTTCCTAGTCCAACTAGGAGAAGGGGGAAAGGGGGAAGTGGAGAAGGAAGGAGAGGGGCTGCGCCCCAAACCCCTTGTCCAATTCGGACTGGGCTTGGGAGGGGCGCGCGCCACCTCCTGGCTCCTTCCCACTAAGGCCCATTAAGGCCCAATACTCTTCCCCGTATTCCCGTAACTCCCCGGTACTCCAAAAATACCGAATCACTGGAACCTTTCCGAACTCGAATATAGTCGTCCAATATATCGATCTTTACGTCTCGACCATTTCGAGACTCCTCGTCATGTCCCCGATCTCATCCGGGACTCCGAACTCCTTCGGTACATCAAAACTCATAAACTCATAATAAAACTATCATCGAAACCTTAAGCGTGCGGACCCTACGGGTTCGAGAACTATGTAGACATGACCTAGAACTATTCTTGGTCAATAACCAATAGCAGAACCTGGATGCTCATATTGGCTCCTACATATTCTACGAAGATCTTTATCGGTCAAACCGCATAACAACATCGTTGTTCCCTTTGTCATCGGTATGTTACTTGCCCGAGATTCGATCGTCGGTATCCAATACCTAGTTCAATCTCGTCACCGCAAGTCTCTTTACTCGCTCAGTAATGCATCATCCTGTAACCAACTCATTGGTCACATTGCTTGCAAGGCTTATAATGATGTGCATTACCGAGAGGGCCCAGAGATACCTCTCCGACAATCGGAGTGACAAAACCTAATCTCAAATACGCCAACCCAACAAGTACCTTTGGAGACACCTGTAGTACTCCTTTATAATCACCCAGTTACGTTGTGACGTTTGGTAGTACCAAAGTGTTCCTCCGTAAACAGGAGTTGCATAATCTCATAGTTACAGGAACATGTATAAGTCATGAAGAAAGCAATAGCAACATACTAAACGATCAAGTGCTAGGCTAACGGAATGGGTCATGTCAATCAGATCATTCTCCTAATGATGTGATCCCGTTAATCAAATGACAACTCATGTCTATGGTTAGGAAACATAACCATCTTCGATTAACGAGCTAGTCAAGTAGAGGCATACTAGTGACACTCTGTTTGTCTATGTATTCACACATGTATTATGTTTCCGGTTAATACAATTCTAGCATGAATAATAAACATTTATCATGATATAAGGAAATAAATAATAACTTTATTATTGCCTCTAGGGCATATTTCCTTCACATGGAACCCGCAAGTTGATCACCAAACATACATCAAGTAGATCACGTGAATATCCCATTGTCACCACAGATAAGCACGGCAAGACATACATCAAGTGTTCTCAAATCCTTAAAGACTCAATCCAAAAAGATAACTTCAAAGGGAAAACTCAATCCATTACAAGAGAGTAGAGGGGAAGAAACATCATAAGATCCAACTATAATAGCAAAGCTCGCGATACATCAAGATCGTACCACCTCAAGAACACGAGAGAGAGAGAGAGAGAGAGAGAGAGAGAGAGAGAGAGAGAGATCAAACACATAGCTACTGGTACATACCCTCAGCCCCGAGGGTGAACTACTCCCTCCTCGTCATGGAGAGCACCAGGATGATGAAGATGGCCACCGGTGAGGGATCCCCCCTCCGGCAGGGTGCCGGATCGGGTCTAGATTGGTTTTCGGTGGCTACAGAGGCTTGCGGCGGCGGAACTCCCGATCTATTGTGCTCCCGATGTTTTTAGGGTATATGGATATATATATATATATATATATATATATATATATATATATATATATCTGAAAGAAGTCGGTCAGCGGAGCCACGAGGGGCCCACGAGGGTGGAGGGCGCGCATTGGGGGGGGGGGGTAGGCGCGCTCCCCTGCCTCATGCTCTCCTCGTTGATTCCCTGACGTGTACTCCAAGTCTCCTGGATTGCTTCCGTTCCAAAAATAACTCTCCCGAAGGTTTCATTCCGTTTGGACTCCGTTTGATATTCCTTTTCTGTGAAACAATGAAACAAGGAAAAAAACAGAAACTCGCACTGGGCTTTGGGTTAATAGGTTAGTCCCAAAAATAATATAAAAGTGTATAGTAAATCCCATTAAACATCCAAGATGGATAATAGAATAGCATGAATACTTAATAAATTATAGATACGTTGGAGACGTATCAGCATCCCCAAGCTTAATTCCTGCTCGTCCTCGAGTAGGTAAATGATAAAAGAAATAATTTATGAAGTGTGAATGCTAGCAGGTGCACAAGTTTGATCAATGGTAATTTCAATCACCTTTTCTAGCATCATCATATGTCATAACAGTAGCTCAACTCATAGAACTTTTCATGATCAAGTAACAAACTATTCACGTGTTAAAGTATAGATCATAAACTTTCTTGAAAACTAACAAACCGTGTTATCAGTCATCAAAAAACTGCAATTCATCTTATTTTCAGGAAGAGTCTATGTCAGAGCTTTGATTCAGCAAACTTCACATACTCAACTATCATTTAGTCTTCCATGATTGCTACAACTCAAAGCATATTTTTAGAACAAATAGTATTCATCGAACACAGAGAAAGATAGGGGCTTAATGTTTCGCCTCCCAACCTTTTACCTCAAGGGTAATGTCAACAATAATAGTTCATGATCAAATATATTTGAATGGCCATATATGCTTAGATCTTTCCATCACATGATGCTTGCCAACTAAAGAGTGGGTTGGAATGAGAAGGAATACTACTGACTCTTGCATAAAAGTAAAAGATAGGCCCTTCGCAGAGGGAAGAAGGGATTTGCAGAGGTGCCAGAGAAGGTAAAACAGAGATGAAAATAATTTTGAGAGGAATGCTTTCATTGTCAACATAACGACCAAGAGTTCCCAATATCTTCCATACTAGATACATCATAGGCGGTTCCCACGCAGAAAGGTAAAATTTTTACTCCCCCTCCACCAACATTCACACTCCATGGCTTGTCCGAAAGAACGGGTGCCGTCCAACTATCAACATTCCTGGGGGAGTTTTGTTTAAATTATTTGCGATTTTGTTTTTAATCTTTTGATCATAGGACTGGGCATCCCAGTTACCAGCCATTTTCTCGTGAATGATGAGCGGAGTCCACTCATCGTGAGAATAACCCACCTAGCATGGAAGATACTGACAGCCCCTAGTCGCTACATGAGCGATTCGGGCATACAAAACAGATTATTATTTGAAGGTTTAGAGTTTGGCACATGCAAATTCACTTGGAACGGCAGGTAAATACCGCATATAGGTAGATACGGTGGACACCCATGGAAGAAACTTGGTTCAAGGGATTTGGATGCACAAGCAGTATTCCCGCTTAGTACAGATATTTTGGCTAGCAAAGGATTCTAAATAGCAAGCACCACATGTTAGAGGATCCATAACAATATAACTTCTATACAAATATACCCAAGCATAACTCATTATGTTGTCTTCCTTGTCCAACTTCAACTAATTTGCTCAGGTTTGAAAATAATTAATGGGGCTCACAATCATAAAAGATGTCCAAGATAGTATATTTATATGTGAAATCTCTCTTCCTTAAATATTCTTTCATGAATTGTTCAAGTGACCAATACAATGTTTGCTAACTTTCAAAAAATTTACCACCTCTACTTCTTATATGTGAAGGCATTACTCCCCATGGGAAAGGCATATGAAACATATATAATTTCAGATTTATGACATTCAAATCATTCAACCATTTACTCATAGGATATAAGTGAAGCGCACGAGTAAATGACAAACTACTCCAAAAAGATATGAGTGAAGATCAATGAGTAGTTAAATAACTATGTAGCTATGTGAAGACTCTCTCTCATTTAAGAATTTCAGATCTTGGTATTTTATTCAAACAGCAAGTAAAACAAAATAAAATAAAATGACGCTCCAAGCAAAACACATATTATGTGGTGAATAAAAATATAGCTCCAAGTAAAGTTACCGATGAACGAAGACGAAAGAGGGGATGCCATCCAGGGCATCCCCAAGCTTAGGCTCTTTGTTGTCCTTTAATATTACCTTGGTGTGCCTTGGGCATCCCCAAGCTTAGGCTCTTGCCACTCCTTATTCCATAGTCCATCGAATCTTTACCCAAAACTTGAAAACTTCACAACACAAAACTCAACAGAAAACTCGTAAGCTCCGTTAGTATAAGAAAATAAATCACCACGTAGGTACTGTTTTGAACTCATTCTAAATTAATATTGGTGTAATATCTACTCTATTCCAACTTATCTGTGGTTCATACCCTCTGATACTACTCATAGATTCATCAAAATAAGCAAATAACACATAGAAAACAGAATCTGTCAAAAACAGAACAGCCTGTAGTAATTTGTATCAAACGTATACTTTTGGAACTCCAAAATTTCTTCCAAAATACGACGGCCTAGATAATTTGATTATTGATCTACTGCAATTGGAATCAGTATTTTATCACTTTCTGGTGATTTTTAACAATTGTTTTCGTGGGCAGAAAGTTTCTGTATTTTTCAGCAAGATCAAATAATTATCATCCAAGAAGATCCTATAGGTCTTACTTGTCACAGACACTAATTAAAACATAAAACCACATCTAACCAGAGGCTAGATATATTATTTATTACTAAGAAGGATCAAAAGGCAAAGAATTAAAATAAAATTGGGTTGCCTCCCAACAAGCGCTAACGTTTAACACCCCTAGCTAGGCATGATGATTTCAATGATGCTCACATAAAAGATAAGAATTGAAACATAAAGAGAGCATCATGAATAATATGACTAGCGCATTTAAGTCTAACCCACTTTATATGCATAGGTATTTTGTGAGCAAAAAGCTTATGGGAACAATAATCAACTAGCATAGGAAGGCAAAACAAGCATAACTTCAAAACTTTAAGCACATAGGGAGGAAACTTGATATTATTGCAATTCCTACAAGCATATATTCCTCCCTCATAATAATTTTCAATAGCATCATGAATGAATTCAACAATATAACCAGCACCTAAAGCATTCTTTTCATGATCTACAAGCATATAATTTTTATTACTCTCCACATAAGCAGATTTCTTCTCATGAGGAATAGTGGGAGTATCATAAGGGACTCGAATACTATAAATTGTTTCCACATTAAAAGAGTAATATTCAGAAAAAGGGTAATCATAATCATGACAAGTTTCATAAATATAATCATCACTACTTTTTATAGCATCAGTTTCATCACAATAATCATCATAAGTAGCAACTTTGTTCTCATCATAATCAATTGAAACCTCTTCCAAGATAGTGGAATCATTACCAAATAAAGTCATGACCTCTCCAAATCCACTTTCATAATTATCATAAGATTCATCACCCTCCAAAATAGTGGGATCATTGCTTCCTAAAGTTGACACTCTTCCAAACCCACTTTCATCAATATAATCATCATAAGTAGGAGGCATGCTATCATCATTATAAATTTGCATATCAAAACTTGGGAGACTAAAAGTATCATCTTCATTAAACGTAGCATCCCCAAGCTTGGGACAAACATTAATTGCAGCAAATCTATTATCAAAAACAGCATCTTCATCAAACATAGCATCCCCAAGCTTGGGCCTTTGCATATCATTAGCATCATGGGTATTCAAAGAATTCATACTAACAATATTGCAACCATGCTCATCATTCAAAGATTTAGTGCCAAACATTATAATGCATTGTTCTTCTAACACTTTGGCACAATTTTCCTTTCCATCATACTCACGAAAGATATTAAAAAGATGAAGCGTATGAGGCAAACTCAATTCCATTTTTTTTAGTTTTCTTTTATAGACTAAACTAGTGATAAAACAAGAAACTAAAAGATTCGATTGCAAGATCTAAAGATATACCTTCAAGCACTCACCTCCCTGGCAACGGCGCCATAAAAGAGCTTGATGTCTACTACACAACCTTCTTCTTGTAGACGTTGTTGGGCCTCCAAGTGCAGAGGTTTATAGGACAATAGCAAATTTCCCTCAAGTGGATGACCTAAGATTTATCATTCCGTGGGAGGTGTAGGATGAAGATGGTCTCTCTCAAGCAACCCTGCAACCAAATAACAAGGAGTCTCTTGTGTCCCCAACACACCCAATACAATGGTAAATTGTATAGGTGAACTAGTTCAGCGAAGAGATGGTGATACAAGTGCAATATGGATAGTAGATATAGGTTTTTGTAATCTGAAAATATAAAAACAGCAAGGTAACTAATGATAAAAGTGAGCACAAGCGGTATTGCAATGCTAGGAAACAAGGCCTAGGGTTCATACTTTCACTAGTGCAAGTTCTCTCAACAATAATAACATAATTAGATCATATAACTATCCCTCAACATGCAACAAAGAGTCACTCCAAAGTCACTAATAGCGGAGAACAAACGAAGATATTATGGTAGGGTACGAAACCACCTCAAAGTTATCCTTTCCGATCTATCTATTCAAGAGTCCGTAGTAAAATAACACGAAGCTATTCTTTCCGTTCGATCTATCATAGAGTTCGTACTAGAATAACACCTTAAGACACAAATCAACCAAAACCCTAATGTCACCTAGATACTCCAATGTCACCTCAAGTATCCGTGGGTATGATTATATGATATGCATCACACAATCTCAGATTCATCTATTCAACCAACACAAAGAACTTCAAAGAGTGCCCCAAAGTTTCTACCGGAGAGTCAAGACGAAAACGTGTGCCAACCCCTATGCATAAGTTCATGGAACCCGCAAGTTGATCACCAAAACATACATCAAGTAGATCACGTGAATATCCCATTGTCACCATAGATAAGCACGGCAAGACATACATCAAGTGTTCTCAAATCCTTAAAGACTCAATCCGAAAAGATAACTTCAAAGGGAAAACTTAATCCATTACAAGAGAGTAGAGGGGAAGAAACATCATGATCCAACTATAATAGCAAAGTTCACGATACATCAAGATCGTACCACCTCAAGAATACGAGAGAGAGAGAGAGAGATCAAACACATAGCTACTGGTACATACCCTCAGCCCCGAGGGTGAAATACTCCCTCCTTGTCATGGAGAGCGCCGGGATGATGAAGACAGCCACCGGTGAGGGATCCCCCCTTCGACAGGGTACCAGATCGGGTCTAGATTGGTTTTCGGTGGCTACAGAGGCTTGCGACGGTGGAACTCCCGATCTATTGTGCTCCCCGATGTTTTTAGGGTATATGGATATATATATATAGGCGAAAGAAGTCGGTCAGGGGAGCCACGAGGGGCCCACGAGGGTGGAGGGCTGTAACATCCCAGATTTTCAATTTGGAATGTTATACCTAGATCATCACTTGCATATCAGATTTTATTGCATTTTGGCCCGATCCTAGAAATTTCGCGCAACTCAAGGACCCACGGAGAGAGTTGGAGATCTCGTTATTTTCATATTTGAGTTTTCTCAAATTTTGAAAATAGGATCATTTGATTTTATTTATCTTATCTTCAATTATTCCTACTGACAAAATATGAGAGAGGGAATAAAATGACTTTCCCAAAATAAAGAAATATTGAAGATTTAATTAAAAAATAAAATAAGTTTTTATTTGGAGTTTTTCGCTATTTTATTAAAATTTAGGAAAAATTGCATGTTTTCAAAAACTGCATTTTAAAGCCAAGAAAATGTTCACCTCGTCCTAAATATTTCATTTAGGCGATGAAAATTTGTTTTGGCATTTTTAGATTTTTATTTATTTTTCTAGAATTTTTCTGAGTCTCGGCGAAATTGTTTTAAAAACGCTCAAGACTCGATCGGGCCAAGGCTCAACCAGCCGGCCACCGCCGCCGCCTCCTCAAGACTGGCTCGGGACCGAGTCCCGAGCGAGCCGCCGCCGCCGCCCGAGTCCGGAGGGACTCCGCCTCATGCCCCTCGCCCAAGCCAGCCGGCCGACCCCTATAAATTGCCACCCCCCCTTGAGCCCACACCGCCGCCCCCATGCCCATGCCGCCATGCCGCCGCCGCCGCGCCGCGCTCTGAGTCGCCGCCCGCACCACCCGCCTCCTCGAGAGACCACGGAGTTTCACGGAGCCCGAGCCGAGGTAGCCGCCGCCGCCGGTTTTCTGAGAAAAATCGCTTCGGTTTTTTTTAGAAAAACACTAGTTTTCATTTTTTTTTATAGATCGGTTTTTCTCCGATTTATTTATTTAGCGAGCGTTCGCTCGTTCGTTCATTTTAACGAACGTGTTCATCGTTTAGATCCAGTTAATGAACGTTCGTTCGTTAAGCTGTTCGTCGTTTTTCTTTTTCTCGGGTTTATTTCGCGATTTTTCTGATCGCAATTTCTGGTCCAAATTTCGATCTAGTATAACTTTCCGCTCGTTTATCGGAATCAGGCGATTCAAGCGCCTAGAGTTTCGTCTCGAAACCCTCTTTCCGAATAATCAACTCAAACAAGTTTTTGCCTCTGTAAAATTTGACTTAGGTCCAGATTAGTAAAACGAAACCTGTTTCTTTCGCCGTTTGACTTTCATTGCTTCGTTTGATTTGATTCTTTTTGCAAACCGGAGTTCTTAAGTTGAACTTTCTGGTTAGATCTTTTATTTGAGTTTTACCTGTGCATTAGTTGAGTACTTATTGTGTTCTTGTTTGTTTGCGATAGAGTACCTGGAGTGCGCCGCTTGCTACTTTGAGTCCCTAGGTTTCACGGATCATCAGCGAGGCAAGTAACACTTTGATCATATTCCCTTTCATACCCAGTTTTTATGCGTTAGATCAATCCTCAAACATTGCATGATTAGGATCTAATTAAACTGTGGGTTTTGGGAAAGTAGTTGAGGTAGTACCTATTACCTGCTTTATTATCAAACCCTTGGGAGTTACTTCTACGTTTGCTTATATTGCCATGCTATGCTAGTAGACGTGGATTGGGTGAGTGTATCCATGACAGATGTGAGATTGTTAATTAATGGTTTATTTAAGGTGGCAACTTAAACACACATCTGGGTGGATTGAGGTACCTGGGTATTCCAGGATTGCCTGTTTCTTTTGGACCGCCACCCAGGCTCAAAGGGATCATGATATTATTCCTGCTAGAAACTTCCGTGTGCAGCCACAAGCTACTATGGGCTCTAGCATAGTTGGTTAGGTCATGCGAACTCTTACAGTGGTAGACTAGCAGATGTAGAGGGATGTAGGTGTAACTGTCTACCCGTTAGTAAGGTGCTAGCGCTTCTGAAAGACTATGTCTCGGTCATCCGTTTCTCAAACACCTTGTAGTGCGAGAATCCCAACGGAGGAGATCGAGTCTTGTAGGAAAAAGTGCACAAACCTCTGCAGAGTGTAACAAACTAATCATGGTTAGCCGTGTCCCTTGTTATGGACATCTTGAGTGTCTAGTACTTGGATTATCATGTGAATCTCATCATGTTACTTTAATTAATATTGTTGGGTTTTTAATGATGATGCTTAATTGGGATTGAGAATGCTGTCAACCATTCTCAATGTTTAACAACCACCATGATAGTTAAATAAAATTTATTCCTTTACAGTAGGAAAAAATTGGCTTTATGCAAAACTGTAACCATAGAGCTTTCCACCAGCCATATATGCATGTAGTATAGCATTACTCTATCATATTGCTCTCTAAGTGTTACATTGCCAGCATATTCCATGTGCTGGCCCGTTTTCGGGCTGCAACGTTCATGTTGCAGACTTTTCAGACGACGAGTAAGGTGCCTTAGGTCGTGGTTCTATACTCAGTGATGCCGTTGGAGTTGATGGACTCGCTTATCTTCCAAGCCTTCCGCTGTTATCGTTATTAGATGGCCTTAAGCCATATTTATTGCAATAAGTTCTCTTTTGAGACACTCGATGTAATAAGTGTGTGATTGCTACTCTGTTATAAATCCGTCAAGTCATCGTGCGTGTCAAGATTCTCGATCCGTGGATGACAACGATGCACGAGATCGATCGCTTGAGGTCTGGTCGCTACAAGGGCGCGCCTGGGGGGTAGGCGCGCCCCCTGCCTCGTGCTCTCCTCGTTGATTCCCTGATGTGTACTCCAAGTCTCCTGGATTGCTTCCATTCCAAAAATAACTCTCCCGAAGGTTTCATTGCGTTTGGACTCCGTTTGATATTCCTTTTCTGCGCAACACTGAAACAAGGAAAAAACAGAAACTGGCACTGGGCTCTGGGTTAATAGGTTAGTCCCAAAAATAATATAAAAGTGTATAGTAAAGCCCATTAAACATCCAAGATGGATAATATAATAGCATGAATACTTCATAAATTATAGATACGTTGGAGACATATCAAACACCATGCCTTCAAGGAAATGACTACATATGACATCATATCCACTTTCCAACTATTTGAAGAGTCGAAGGCAAATGCTACAAAACATCTTGCCATGCATGGTACTCCAACATCAAAGATCAATCTTGCATTGAAGGCTAAGCATGTATGTGAAGATGAGCAAAGTGAAGAAGAAGAAGAAGAAGATGATGATGATGAATATGGTGATGAGGTTGAATCCGATGAGGGCCCTTCATATGAAGACATGGCTCTCTTTGTCAAGAAGTTTAGCGTGGGAAAATTCAAGGGAAGATTTCAAAAGAAGAAAGTAAGAAAATGCTACAACTGTGAAGAAACCAACCACTTCTCAAACGAGTGCCCCTATGAGAAGAGAGAGGATAAACCAAGATTTCCTAAGACCTTTCCCAAGAAGAAGTTGCCAAATCCTTTGAACTCCAAGCTCAAGAAGAGAGATGGGAAAGCAATGGTTGCTCAAGAAGAATCCGATCCAGATGATGTTAGTGGTGTTGCCAGAGTTGCTCAAGATTCTCAAAACACATTGAGGCTAGTCAACAAGAGTGGTGATGTTGTCACCTACAACTACATGAAGAACTACAAGGGCAACGCTCACAAGTGCCTCATGGCGAAGGCCGTGGTGGAAGATGGAGAGGACCAACACTCTCCTGACAAGGTCAAGGTAACCCCACGATCAAACCCTCCTCTTTTCACTCCTACTACTCCTAGTGATGAGTACCTTGATGCAGAGGATAGTTATGACGATGATGATATAAATGATCCTATGCTTGCTAAACTAAATAAGTTCATGTGCTCCCTTAAAGGAAAGAAGCTCACTATGTTTCGTATGCTTATGGAGATGGTGAGTAAGCACACCATTTCCATTAAGGAACTTGAAACCCTCGTCACCGAGGAAAAGGAAAAATATGAAATCCTTGAGCGGAAAGTCCAATATGAGGAAGCACGAAATGATGAACTATGCTTAAAAATTTGTGCAAACATTGATGTGCATACTAAAGATCTTGCCTCCTTGAAAAAGGTTATTGACTCTTGCGAAGAGTTGATGAATGATAAAAGTAAGCTTGAGAAGTCTAATGCTTCTCTCTCTAACGATTGTGAGCTCCTATCTGTGTTCCTCAAGACTAAGGAAGAAGAGCTAACCCTTCTTACAAAGAGTTTTGAGACACTCAAGCTTAGTTATCTTGAAACTCTAGCCAAGGCTTACTCTTCTCCTATTATCAATGTTGATGCTTGTTCTACTAACTCTAGTAGTGATCTAGCATCTATTCTTGAGGAGAATCGTTTTCTCAAGGTTCAAATCGAAAAAGGGCTCATGACATGTTGATACGTCTCCAACGTGTCTATAATTTTTGATTGCTCCATGCTACTTTATCTATTGTTTTGGACTATAATGGGCTTTATTTTCCACTTTTATATTACTTTTGGGACTAACCTATTAACCGGAGGCCCAACCTGAATTGCTGTTTTTGCCTTTTTCAAGATTTCAAAGAAATGCAGAATATCAAACGGAGTCCAAACGGAATGAAACCTTCTAAACGTGATTTTCTCACGAACGTGATCCAGGAGACTTGGACCCTACGCCAAGGCATAGAAGAGGCGGTCACGAGGGTGGGGGCGCCCCCCGTGGGCGCGCCCCCTGCCTCATGGGCCCCTCGAAGCTCCACCGACGTACTCCTTCCTCCTATATATACCTACGTACCCCAAACGATCAGGGAGGAGCCAAAAACCTAATTCCACCGCCGTACCTTCCTGTATCCACGAGATCCTATCTTGGGGTCTGTTCCGGAGCTCCGCCAGAGGGGGCATCCACCACGGAGGGCTTCTACATCAACACTATCGCCCCTCCGATGAACACTACAAGAAATATGTCAACTAGTGACCTTCTGTCAGTGACCCTGGAAGAATTGGTCATAGATCTATGACCATTTCAGAACAATTGGTCAAAAGCTGTTAGGGGCTCCAAACCCTAAACCATTGCGACCATTTTGGTCGAAGGTCGTAATTTCCTTACACTAAATGATCACAAAGCAAACAATTGCTAGTCCGCTGCCTTATTTCTAGTTGTTAACGACCAATATAGATGGTCATAGCCTTGTAGATTGTGGTGGGTTGTGATGACTAGGCGCCATCTCATCAGTTTGCCTATGTGTCATGTCCATGTGGCAGTTTTGCCCTAGGTTGTGAAGCAACCTATATTTCTGTTATTCCAAAAATTCCCAAAAAATTCTCATAAATGTTTTGGATCATATCTTCATCAAATATGTCAAAACCATTCCTTGCCTAGTTCAAAAATAATTCGAAAATATTCATTTTCCTATTGAGCAGCACTTTGTGAAGGAAGTACCACTTTGGCATGTCCAAATGGTATCCATTTTCTACAGTGCTTTTCTATGCCCAAATAAACATCCTCCACCAAATGCCAGCTCAATCCATTCATTATTTTGAGCCCAGCTTCAACATTCAGATTTATGTCCAAAGTGGTACTTTGTAAAGCAAGTACCACCTAGGCTCCTCCTTTTGAGGTGAAAAATTTGTGAAGACGGTCTCCTTAGTAACCGATCATCCTCACCAAAACTCACGCCCATTAGCCATGTGCATTTCTGCACATAAATCAAACACTTGGCTGCTTATTCATGTTTGAGCATCGATCGGTCTCCTCGTGAGAATCTTATGTTGTGATTTTCTTCCTAGCACCTACAGGGAGTGCCCAACCCACTAGACATGCCTAGGCCGCCCAGAACACATGGCAACGCCACGGTCACGCGGTGACCACACGGCGGGCATGCGAGCTTACGCGCTCTAGTGTTGGGGCCCTCGGCCACCGTCCAAACCTCGATGTCTCGCCATCAAACCATGTATTTATGATTAAATAGATACTTATTTACCTAGAAATTATTTTTGGAAAAAATAAAGAGCAAACTATGAGGCAGCTGCAGTTCAAATTTGACCCGCTTCCAGCTGAATCGACGAGAATTTGTCTTTTTCACCAGAGGTGGATCAAATTTTTTGACACCCAACCATTTTGTCAATTGTTCATTAAATATGGCCTAGTATTTTATAAAATTGATTAGGTCCAATTTTGCAACAAATATATGGTAGGTCCTTCACAAAAAAAAACTCATTTCAGGCACTCGGAAAGTGGAAAATGGTTTTTTCGTCCAAATAAAATGAAAACTTCCTTAGGCATTGTTTGCCATTCCAATATGCACCATTGTGCACAATATGAGATCATTTGAACAAACTATGCCATGAATGTGGCCATAAGATTGATCATTTGGCTTGAAAGCCATGAATCTTCACACTTGATAGCTCATTTCTGAGAACACTTTTTTAAAATAATTACCGTATTACAAGTTTATTATTTTTCCTGGAAACTTGGTCACATATAATGACACACCGCTGAAGGTTTTCCAATTTTTGATTTTTTTTGAATTTTTTATGCCTGTTTCAAAATGCGGTCAAAACAACAGGCTTAACCGTTCCTAGCTAGTGGTTGAATCTTGGATTTTTTTGGTGTTTCTCTGATTAAATAGATACTTATGTACCTAGAAATGATTTTTGGAAAAAATAAATAACAAACTATGAGGCAGCTTCAGTTCAAATTTGACCCGCTTCCAGCTGAATCGGCGGGAATTTGTCTTTTTCACCAGAGGTGGATCAAAACTTTTTACACCCAACCATTTGGTCAATTGTGCATTAAATATGGCCTAGTATTTTATAATTAGGTCCAATTTTGCAACAAATATATGGTAGGTCCTTCACAAAAAAAACTCATTTCAGGCACTCGGAAAATGGAAAATGGTTTTTCGTCCAAATAAAATGAAAACTTCCTTAGGCATTGTTTGCCATTCCAATATGCACCCTTGTGCACAATATGAGATCATTTGAACAAACTATGCCATGAATGTGGCCATAAGATTGATCATTTGGCTTGAAAGCCATGAATCTTCACGCTTGATAG
The DNA here is from genome assembly GCA_021605205.1 of Aegilops longissima. Classification (NCBI taxonomy): domain Eukaryota; kingdom Viridiplantae; phylum Streptophyta; class Magnoliopsida; order Poales; family Poaceae; genus Aegilops; species Aegilops longissima. The sequence goes on along the minus strand of CM038676.1, from coordinate 55,111,137 downwards.
CTCATTTCTGAGAACACTTTTTTAAAATAATTACCGTATTACAAGTTTATTATTTTTCTTGGAAACTTGGTCACATATAATGACACAATGCGAAGGTTTTCCAATTTTTGAATTTTTTGAATTTTTATGCCTGTTTCAAAATGCGATCAAAACAACGGCTTGACCGTTCCTAGCTAGTGGTTGAATCTTGGATTTTTTTGGTGTTTCTCTGATTAAATAGATACTTATGTACCTAGAAATGATTTTTGGAAAAAATAAATAACAAACTATGAGGCAGCTTCAGTTCAAATTTGACCCGCTTCCAGCTGAATCGGCGGGAATTTGTCTTTTTCACCAGAGGTGGATCAAAACTTTTTACACCCAACCATTTGGTCAATTGTGCATTAAATATGGCCTAGTATTTTATAAAATTGATTAGGTCCAATTTTGCAACAAATATATGGTAGGTCCGTCACAAAAAAACCTCATTTGGGGCACTCGAAAAATGGAAAATGAATTTTCTATGCAAAGAAAATGAAAAGTTCCTTAGGAAACATTGCTTGCCATTCCAAGATGCACCCTTGTGCACGATATGAGATCATTTGAACAAACTATGCCATGAATGTGGCCATAAGATTGATCATTTCGCTTGAAAGCCATGAATCTTCACGCATGATAGCTCATTTATGAGAACACTTTTTTAAAATAATTTCCGTATTACAAGTTTATTATTTTTCTTGGAAACTTGGCCACATATAATGACACAATGCGAAGGTTTTCCAATTTTTTGAATTTTTTTGAATTTTTTATGCCTGTTTCAAAATGCGATCAAAACGGCGGGCTTGACCGTTCCTAGCTAGTGCTTGAATCTTGGAAATTTTTTAATGTTTCTCTGATTAAATAGGTACATATGTACCTAGAAATGATTTTTGGAAAAAATAAATAGCAAACTATGAGGCAGCTGCAGTTCAAATTTGACCCGCTTCCATCTCAATCGGCGGGAATTTGTCTTTTTCACCAGAGGTGGATCAAAACTTTTTACACCCAACCATTTGGTTAATTGTGCATTAAATATGACCTAGTATTTTATAAAATTGATTAGGTCCAATTTTTCAACAAATATATGGTAGGTCCGTCACAAAAAAACCTCATTTGGGGCACTCGAAAAATGGAAAATGAATTTTCTATGCAAAGAAAATGAAAAGTTCCTTAGGAAACATTGCTTGCCATTCCAAGATGCACCCTTGTGCACGATATGAGATCATTTGAACAAACTATGCCATGAATGTGGCCATAAGATTGATCATTTCGCTTGAAAGCTTTGAATCTTCACGCATGATAGCTCATTTATGAGAACACTTTTTAAAATAATTTCCGATTACAAGTTTATTATTTTTCCTGGAAACTTGGTCACATATAATGACACAATGCGAAGGTTTTCCAATTTTTTGATTTTTTTTAATTTTTATGCCTGTTTCAAAATGCGGTCAAAACGGCGGGCTTGACCGTTCCTAGCTAGTGGTTGAATCTTGGAATTTTTTTGATGTTTCTCTGATTAAATAGGTACTTATGTACCTAGAAATGATTTTTGGAAAAAATAAATAGAAAACTATGAGGCAGCTGCAGTTCAAATTTGACCCACTTCCAACTGAATCGGCGGGAATTTGTCTTTTTCACCAGAGGTGGATCAAAACTTTTTACACCCAACCATTTGGTCAATTGTGCATTAAATATGTCCTAGTATTTTAGAAAAATTATTTGGTCCAATTTTTCAACAAATATATGGTAGGTCCTTCACAAAAAAACTCATTTCAGGCACTCGGAAAATGGAAAATGAATTTTCTGTGCAAAGAAAATGAAAACTTCTTTAGGAAACATTGTTTTCCATTCCAAGATGCACCCTTGTGCACAATATGAGATCATTTGAACAAACTATGCCATGAATGTGGCCATAAGATTGATCATTTCGCTTGAAAGCTTTGAATCTTCACGTATAATAGCTCATTTCTGAGAACACTTTTTTAAAATAATTTCCGTATTACAAGTTTATTATTTTTCCTGGAAACTTGGTCACATATAATGACACAATGCGAAGGTTTTCCAATTTTTTGATTTTTTTTGAATTTTTTATGCCTGTTTCAAAATGTGGTCAAAACGGCGGGCTTGACCGTTCCTAGGTAGTGCTTGAATCTTGGAAATTTTTTGATGTTTCTCTAATTAAATAGATACTTATGTACCTAGAAATGATTTTTGGAAAAAATAAATAGCAAACTATGAGGCAACTGCAGTTCAAATTTGACCCGCTTCCAACTGAATCGGCGGGAATTTGTCTTTTTCACCAGAGGTGGATCAAAACTTTTTACACCCAACCATTTGGTCAATTGTGCATTAGATATGTCCTAGTATATTAGAAAAATTATTTGGTTCAAATTTGCAACAAATATATGGAAGGTCACTCACAAAAAAACTCATTTTGGGCACTCAAAAAATGGAAAATGTATTTTTTGTTATTTGAGGGAACAATACTACTACTTATGAGGAACCTTAACCAACATTGTCAAAAAAAGAGAAGGAAACTTACCGCCGGTTGTCGTGGTGCTGCGTTGGATCTCCCCGACGCTGCAACGGAGCTTCGTGGGGCGCCATGGTGCTGCGCTGGAACTCTTGAAGCACCGTTGAGAGATGCAATGGAGCTTCATGGTGATGTCATCGGTGCTGCGTTGAAGCTTTTTCACGCTCGGTGTTGTCGTGACATATTGATGTGATTGAAGGACCACCAATGGACAAATCAGGCGGCTAGCTAGGAGGATGATTTCTAGGAAAAATCATCTGGCTGACTGGTAGTATCTACCTATTGTCAATCAATTACAACCAATTTAGAAGGTCATAACATCATCAAAGTCAATACTTCGTTCTGATTGGTCTATTGGCATGTCACGCGGATCAAGCATCACAGACCGTCTGATACTCCCAGATCCAACGGCCCACACCCACGCACCCTCTCACCCCTCGTCCTACCCGCAGCCCAACCACCCAAACCCTAACTCCCCTCCCACTCCAGCCGCCGCTGCCCCCTTCTCCCCCCCAGATCCAATCCTGCCCGCGTCCTCCCGCCCCGGCCTCCATCTCCATTCCTGCCCGTGTCAGCCACCTCCCTCCGGCGGACTGCCTCACCGCCGCCGCCCCCCACCGGCGAACTCCCTCTCCTCCCTCCTTCTCTCCCTACCCAGATCAAGCAGCTCCACCTCCCCCTCACGCTCCCATCCACTGACCCTGTTCATCCTGGGAAGGAAGGAGCGAGCTCCCAGGCCGGATGCGTGCTCCTTGCAGCTAGCTGATCTCGCACCTGGCCGTCGCCAAGCGATTCTACGCCGCGCAGCTCGGCCACGTCGGTACCCTCCCTCCCCCTCCTCTCGGGATCGATTGGATCGAATCGCTCAACGCCCGGTTTCGTGATTGATTGATTGATTAGTTGGTTGGTTGGCTGATTGATTTGCCGGTTCTTGCGTGCGGGCAGGCGCAGATCGGGTGGGGATGGACGAGCTTGACATGGACGGCGACGAGAACGTGGGCAGGCCCGACTTTGCCTGCCCCTACTGCTACGAGGACCACGACATCGCCTCCCTCGTCGCCCACCTCGAGGAGGACCACCCCTTCGAGCCTCACGCCGCGGTCAGTCCCGATTAACCTCCTCCTCCTCCTCCTCCTCCTGCTTGGGTTGTTATCTAGAGATCCATGGAGTACGTAGTATATCTTTGAGCGGGTGGCCTGTAACAAGAACGAGAGCCCTCTTGTTCAGGGGTAGGGGCGTTGACCTGGACGACCCAATGAGTCCTCCTCCTTTTGTTTCATCTCTTGATGGACACCTTGGGAATTCCTAGTGTAAATTTGGTTTATGTAATGCTCGGTGAGGTCGGCAAATGATTTTAGATGTGCACAAGGGGTGCAAACTTGGATCAATTGCGTTTAGAGCTTGGGCCTGTAAGTATTCTTCAGGATTATGGAACATAATAACCGCTCCTTATGATCCTGGATTAGTAGTTTGGGCAGGGAGACCTTGGCTGGGCTTTACTTGTTGTGCTCGCAGCCTCTCAAACCAAATTATTCTTGTCAATGTCCCTTGACCGGGCAGCAGGAAGAGCCTTTATTTCTCCGATTACATGCAATAGGGTATCAACGCCTGCCATCTTGAAGCAGTGCTTCTGCTCGCTTTGTTGTTGAAGTAGAGTTCTTGTGTCACCGCTTGCTGTTTCATCAATTGGTGAAATGCTCTGCATGACCTTTTGGGAGATGCTCAAGAAATGCTTTGTTTGATTGAAACAGTTTCAAGTCTGCTGTGCTTGGTTAATAGTTTATGGACACATATTTCTGGACTCGAATGTAAAACCTGCTTGATCCTAACTGCCATTGCCATGCACTACAGAGATGTATTTCTCTTGGATTTATGTCTACAGAAGCTGCATGTAGAATTCTGGTCTCTTACCTTTTTCATAGAAAGTAAAAGGGAAAAGGTTAATTTTATCTATTAACATGGCCATACTAGAAGGTTAATTTTTTTGAAACAGATATCAAGGGTAATTTGAGTTGTTCGTCATCTCCAAAAGCTAAACTGCTGTAGTTCTGCTGACCAACCTGCGTGTTTAACTTCAGGTGTGAGGAGGAGCCTGTGGCTGAGACTGCATCAGCATAGATGTTGTAACCCATCACAGCGAGTGTCGGCCTCTGTTATGGCCAATGCAGCAGTAACTCAGGACACCATTCATGCCTCGCTGCCACTTCTACATTTTCTCTCTCTGTTCTAGTTATTTATGTGATTTATTCCCGGTACTTGTTGTTGTTGTACATGTTTGATTTGGACAGCTACAACTGAAATTATTATGATGCCATATTTTTGATATTACTCTATGTTCACCAAGTTATTGAGTTGAAGTTGTCGTTGTTTCTTGTCAAGATTTTCTTAGCCTGAATACATGGTTATGTTTTTGTGTACTTGCTGCTGTTGTCTCTGTTGGATGGACAGCATCCCAAAGACAAGTACTTGCTAGGTTTTACCTGTTCATGCAAATCTTGTTGGGTGTTGCAAGTTGCAACACTTGGATTATTTATTAATATAACCCAGCAGCGACACTTCCATTTTGCTCAAGGGTAGTGTTTGGGCCAGCATATATAAATGATATGGTTGCTCACTTTAATATGTGTGTTGGCTCAAAACTGTCAAAATATGTGGATTACTACTGTAGTATTATGCTGTCTACTTCTTTTAACCATGGAGTCTACTGCTCTTAACATAGCTCTGTTTTCACCTTTAGGCTCCAAGTAGATCTGAAAGTCAGCCTCTCCAATTTTCCTTGGAGTCTACTGCTCTTAACATAGCTCTGTTTTGGAGAGAGCACGCGGTTGGGTACGTGAATTTAGAGAAATACTATGGGGCCAGAGCGAGTGTTAACGTGTGGTCACCCAGGATAGGCGACCCATCTGAGTTCAGCCTGTCACAGATCTGGGTCATCTCCGGCTCCTTCAGCCACGATCTCAACACCATTGAGGCTGGATGGCAGGTACATGAATGATAGAGAAGATTCTTGATCTTGAAACAACGGCATTGTACTATGTGCAGAAAGAACATGAATGAAATCCTTGTCACTTCATTTTCAGGTAAGACCGGAGCTGTATGGAGATAGTAATGCTAGGTTCTTCACTTACTGGATAGTAAGTATTGTTTGCACTAAAAAAATGGTCGCCTTTTGCCTGGTCTCATTGCCCCGGATTCAGTTTAACTAAACGTGCATTTCGCAGACTGATGCGTACCGAGAGACGGGGTGCTACAACCACAACTGTCGTGGGTTTGTCCAGACGACCAACAAGATAGCCATCGGCGCGGCTATCACGCCACAATCGGTGTACAACAGGAGGCAGTTTGATATTAATCTGATGATATGGAAGGTAAATGCCATTTCAGAATCACTACTGTAATTTTCATTTTTCAAGAAGAATTGGTTGACCTGCATGGCAAATGCATGATGATTAGGAATATGATCATGTCTCCTGTAGAATTGGATTTCTCTGGGCGTTCCGTAAACTGAATTTGGTTCACTTAAAAAACGGCACTACCTGACAGTTTTGGGCAGCGAGCTTCTAACTGAAAAACGAGTTTGTTATGCTCATAATTTCAAGTTGGCCTCTACATATGAGTTGTAAAGCATGCTCTAAGGTTTCCATAGAGTACTCGTTTGCTTCGTTTGGATGTATGGTTTGAGAGCAGCCGTCTATTTAGTTTGCTGTCCAGAAATATAGTACAGTTTAATGTCGGTGGCGGTCTTGTCTTAGATAGATTTTGTAGTGTATTAATCCCACTGGGTAGAGTGGCCTACTTGCAAACTTTTATTGACTCGTTGGTTGCTGATTACTTTCGAGCGAGTAGCACATGTCTCAAGCAACTGTAGTATTCCTTTCCCTGAATTGCTCCCTTGTTTTGTTGTGGCCGTATGCTCCGTGGTCAATGATGCGTGCTGTATACATATTAAAACCAAAATTGGAGTTGTTTCAGTTGTGCATATTAGAACTGAATTATGCTCTGTTTTGCTGTAGTTGTATGCTCTTATTGCTAAATTGTTTAGTGGGTTGTTCAAACTAAACTCGTCCAGTCAGCTTGCTATGATGTATTGTATATTACTGTACTTCATGTCAGGACCCCGATTCCAAGTCACATCGACCTAGCCGGTAACACCTCATATCACTTTGCGGCCTCACGCATGGTATTCCCACGGGTGTCGCCTTACCATGGCCCGGACCGTTTAGCGCTTTTGGCTCACGATATGATAGTGTCGCTAGCATCCATATGACAAAGAACCCGGGCCGACATGGCTAGTCGTGAACCCAAAGCGGCGCTAACCCATGGGGACAGGCATACATGAATCACATCGAGCATGTCGGTCATCAACGTATGAATTCGGGCTGTAGCACTGGTGTCGTGGATTTGTCACGGCAGATGTCCTTAGTGTCAGGACTTAGTCGTGAGGCCAACGCATCTATGTGGTAGCTTGAGAGGGGTTGAGCGGAATTGAGAGACGCAACACAAGACAGGGATTTAGACAGCTTCGGGCATCATCCGGTAAAAACCCTACATGCTGTTTGAGGCTAGGTCTCATTATCATCACGAGGGAGTCGCCGTAAACCGGCTCTCCTCTTTGTGTCTAGCCCTAAGATTTTTTCTTCTTTCTTGTAGCTTGTCCCTCTTTGGGGAGCCCTGCCCCTCCTTATATATGTTGAAGGGGCGGGTTACATGTAGAGTCCTATTATGATTAGGACTAGTCTATCTCTAATGCAAACCGGATACAAGTCCAGGTCTTAACTCCTTGTAAGGCAAATATTCCTCATGCCTTTCCTCTTAAACCGGCCCACAATAGTTGAACCGCATTCATGAACCGCCAGACGGGCCACCGGTCTTATCGCTCTTGACCCGTCCGCCGGTCACCAAAGTGAGTTACAACGTCTGGCGGGTTCTTTGGTAAATTGCCGTGTCCGGGCGGGTCACCAGATGAATATCGCCAAGTGCCGCGGACCTCAAATAAATCGCCAAGTCCGCCGGGTTAACTTCCGCCGGTTTACACCAAGGGTATATCCCGACATTAGCCCCCAAGTTTAGCTTGGTTTTATCCATGGTAAACTTATGCTGCAAAATAAACACCAGAACAAATTTGGCAGGTTATGCTCCGGGTTAAGAATTCTTGTAAATCGGCACCTGATCATCCTTAATTCCTTGTCATTTCCTCCTTCTAGAAAATCCGGGTCAATAACCAGCTTCATACTCAAATTGTTGATGTTGGCTTCTTATAGAAAAAATATTGTGAAGAATAATCCACTGGAGTCGGCTTCCAAAGCGCCGGTTTAAGAAATATTGGTCTTGAAATACTCATCTGATATTCAACCGGTTTGAAGATGCAGAACTTGCCGGTTTTATCATTGCTAAAGACTGTCGGGTTATAAAAACTTGATAATTTCAAGTCATGATTGTTGCAAACACCGGTTCATGATTGTTGCCAACGCCGGTTCATGATTATTAATGACGCCGGGTTGCAGCCACAGGGTCATAATGATTGGTGACGCCGGGTCAACCTAGTTTGCTCAATCAGAGAATTTGAAAATATTTCTTTGATAATAATATAATACCTGTAGCCCCCAAGTGCCGGGTTGTCATGCTTGCAGCAACCTGGGACTTGTAATTGTCTTATACTCATAAAAACTTCAACCAGTGTAGCCCCCAAGGGCCGGGTCATTATGCAATAATGAGCAGGGACTTTGTAGGTATAATCATGTAGATTTGAGCAATGATGTGTAGCCCCCAAGGGCCGACTCATTATAATGTGATGAGTCGGGTCTTCAATAATATGAGCAAAAAATTACTTTGCATTAGCCCCCAAGTGTCATGGTGCATGCTTGCAGCGACATGAGACTTGTGAATTTGATGTAATTTCAACTGGAATAATGTAGCCCCCAAGTGTCGGGTCGCAAGCCAGCAGCAACTTGGGACTATTCCTTTCATTGTAGAATAAATCATATCCATTGATAATATGATAGCCATTGCGCTAAAGCGACTTTGAAAACCTTAATCATAATACTGGCTATTGATAACCATAAAAAATCCAGCCATGTTGGCTATTCAAGGTAATATAATCCGGTATGAAAAACCTTATTCATTTAATATCATAATGAAAATTCAGCCAAGTTTGGCTATTTGAATAATATAACCCAATGATTTATAAGCGCATGATTCCAATGGCGCAATCCAAATATATACTGGAGACTTATAGTCCAAAGCCAGGTCGGGTTAACAAACACCGGATAATTTATCATCATATACTGGCGACTTATCGTCTTAAAGCCAGGCCGGTTTAATAGACACCGGATAATTTATCATCATGCTTTATTCAACCTGTTTCTGCATACAACAAGTTTAAAGTGTCCTAGCGGTTTACCGCCGGACGGGTCATAATGCCCAACATATAACCCAGGTTTATAACCAAGGCTACACTTAAGAATAATCAAATATGAAATATGTCATACCGGTTTACTCCATAATAGGATGGTAACAGAAAATCAAACCGGGCAGATAGTCTCCGGATTAGGATTTGACCGTGTTCCGCCAATTTGTAATTGACAGTTTGAAACGGATTAACAATGTCGGTTTAAAAACGCAACAAAAATCAAATAACAGTTATGAAAAAATATGGAAGCAAAGGCAATGATAAAAATGTTTGCAAAAAGAGGCTTTACTGAGCCGATCAGATGGTGTTACCATGGTCGGACACGACCAAGCTCCCAATAAGGTGTAGCTATGGTTCAAGTCAGCCAGGTCCCCAACTGAAACCGTGGCATTATGCCGATCAAGTGGCGTGGCAATGGTTCGGGTTCGACCAAGCCCCCAAGTGACTCTATGGCCTTAGGCCGATCAAGAGGCGGATCGGTTCAGACTTGACCATGTCCCCAAGTGATCTGGTGGCTTTCGCCTATCAAAAGGTGTTGCATTGGTTCGGACATGACCAAGCCCCCAAGTGATGTTGTGGCACTAGGCCGATCAAGAGGCGTGGCTATGGTTCGGATACGACCAAGCCCCCAAGTGATCAATAATATGATAAGCCAATAAGGCATGATACCCATGTTTGAACCGCACATCATGGCAGCAGGTCCTCTTTGACACCCTTTAACTTTTTGCAAGAGATAAATCCTTCTTGAACCGGATGTTAAACCGGATATTGAGAGCTTCAAAGCTTTGTGGGGGACACCTTTCCCTTGAACCGGATTTTAAACCGGAATCTTTATTTTCAGCCGGAAATTTTCTGACGGCCTTTAAACTCGAGCTTGCGAGAAGTTAATTCCTTTTTGAACCGGAAATTCTTAAACCGGAATTGAGAGCCTTCAAAGCTTTGTGGGAGACAAATTTCCCTTGAACCGGGTTGTAAACCGGATATTCGAGAGCTTCAGTGAGACTGACTTCCCTTGAGCCGGATTTTCAACCGGATCCTTTACGATGATCTTGAGCGTCTTCATTGAACCGGGATTTACTAACTGTCATATACTTTCTAAGCCGGAAATTTTCTGACGGCCTTCAAATAACAGTAGCCTCCGGGTCCGGGTTATCTTTCCCTCCATCGTTCTGGGGTTCTTTAAATTTGCTAAAACCGGCAAGACTTGCTGAGTCATGTCATCGTAGCCCCCGAGTCTCAAGGTGACTCGAGGAGTTGGCTTGAAACCCTCCATATTTGACCGTGATGTAAACCGGCATAACTTTCATATCATTGGTGTTGATAGCACAATGTGAATCCACAGAAGGTTGAGGTGACTGCGGCGGGTTATAAATGGTCCCGTGTGAGCCGTGTCAGCAACTCGGCCAATGGTTCCTTCCAACTGGCGATTTGAAGTTAACAAGAACTGTAATGGCAGCGACTTGTGTGCCTGCTTATTGAGCCATCCAGTGCAGACGGCGGTTGACGATAATCTGCCTCCAATTTGAAAGAAAACCGGGCTACCCAAGCTGTGACTTGCTCATATCCAATAACAGCTCATGAGATAGGTGCGGCCAGGTGTGCTGATGTAGAACAGGCCGTGAGAGACGGACAACAAAGACGACCGCGGCTTCAGAGGCAACACAGATAGCTGAGTCGGGCGTGGTGTTTATAAGCCGGCGTGGACGGGCGAGTTAGCCACATCATGTTGATGTAGTGAACAATTGTCCTGTCTCAAAAACATCACAAGCCAGAGTAATTGTCCCTTGACAAAAATAATACGCGCTAATAAAATAGACCTTAGATGGATATCACCTCATATGTTAGGCCGAAAATTATCTGCGGCGGCGTTGATGATCACCATGGTGATGCTGAAATCAATCACGGCTGAACCGGCCGCAGTATGGTAAGCCGGCGCGGACGGGTGAGTCGGCCGTGACGTCTGTAAGCCGGCGTAGACAATAAGTCGGCCGCATGCGCGGACGGATGTAAACCGAACAGCGGGGGCGGAGATTTGCATGTGTATCCATCGAGCAGCATGGCCCGAAAGAACGCCAGTGCAAAATTATGCTGGCACGCGCTCCATGTCCACGGTATAACAATACCTTTTTCATAAATAACTATCCTGCATAAAAGCATTGCAGATCATGGCAAAGATAAATTGTTCTTTGACAAAAAACAATATGTGTTAAAAATAGACTCGGATGGTTATCACCTGGCATTTTTTTTATTGGATGATACTGACGGCGCAAGCCAAGTTTAGATAGCCAGACCAAACAAGCATCAAGGTTTGTGTTTATTGCCTCTGATCAACGTGCATGCCTGCTCGTCGGGCAGCTTTACTGACACTGATGCGGCGTCTTTGATGTAAACCCAAATGACAGGAGCGACCAGATTAAGAGAACAGCTCACTAAAACCCATGCTCCTTTTTGTGTTTGGTATAATGGTCTTTGAACCAATCATGCGTACATGCACTTCTCCTCCATGTGAATGTTCCAATGGAAAGAAAATTAGACTTGACCAGTACTCCCTGTGCCCAGTATATAGTACGTGTAGCTTCACACACAAATACCAATCAGTGACCATCTACTCCAAGCAATGCACGCTCGACGGGTGCATGTCCTGGAACAAGTGCTTGTGAACCAGGCGAAGCACCCGGCCTTGGGCAGGACAGCCAGACGGAGTCGAGCCATCAAGCGGGCGGCTCGGGAACGGGCGTCCAGGCGCAGCAGCCAAGGCAGGGCAGAACCCGTGGACAAACTGCGAGGGGAGGCAGGGACGCGAGGCCAGCCAAAGGCAGAGGTGGACCACCGCGGCAAAGGCAGGCCGTGGGGACGGCAGCGTGAAGGCTGAAGCGGGCTTGGTGCTGAGGCCAAGGTAATCCGGCAGCAGCCGCGAAACCCACGGGGTAGGAGCAGAGCCGGCCAAGGCGGCTCGTGGGGAAGGTAGTGGTGATCCGGCGATGGAACCAGCGAGGCTAAGCAGCAGCAGTAAAGGCCTGATGCAAGCGGCTTGGAGCATTCAACAGTAGATGCAGAAACCGCAGAAGGTCATGGCAATTCTGCAGAGGCGAGCAGCAGCAACTCCGGTCAACGGCGGCTTGCGGCGTACGAGGTGAGTGCGGTTCGGTCGGCGGCAGCTTGGAGCAAAAGGCGCGCGCAACACGGGGGAACCTGGTGGTTCGGCGACACTCGGACGGGTGGAGCGGCACGCACAGGGAGAAGCGACCCCGGCTTCGAGAGGAGCAGCAAAGCTGCCAGGCGTAGCTGCAGCCACGGTGGCAGGCTCGAGAGGCTCAACCCGGCAGCAGAGGTAACTCGCCGGCGACTCACGCGCAGGGGAGGAGTAGCGCGGGGCCGCCATGGCGGGGGCGGTTTAGTCCGTAGTGGCGAATTAGGGGCAGCAGTCCGGGTCAACACCCGGTGGCGGATTGAAGTAGAAAACATGGCAGCGCGGCCACAGCCAGTGACTATGACGGTTTGCGAGGGTGTTTCCAGGCCGGTCTAAGGCAGCGATTTGCAGGTGGGGAGGTTGACGAGGGCAGCTTGAAACAGCCGGCCGGCGAGGCGCGATTGAACCGACGACGTTTGGAGAGGCGCGGCTGCGGGCCGGCGATGGCGACTTAGAAGGAGTGATGCGCGACTGAATCGGCATCAGGTTGGAGAGGCGCGGCTAAACCGGTGGCAACCCAGGGACGGTCATGGCGGAGAGCAAGACGGAGCAGAAGGCGCACGCAGCCCGGGGGAACCTGACGGTTCAATGACCCATGACCGGGTGGAGCGGTAGCAAAATGGCGAGGCGGCACCGGTCTTCGAAGAGAACAACGAAGCGGTGAGGCGGGGCTCCAGCCACAGCGGCCGTTTGGAGAAGCGCCAGCACGGCGGGGCCACGGCCGAGTAGTAGTCGGAAGCACGTTCGGTGGCGGTGGCTCCAAGTCGAAGAGGAGTGGCAGGGCGCTAGTCACAGCCGGAGGTGCGAGAGTGGAGTGGCCAGCCGGAGCCCGCTTGCGAGCGGAGGCGGGACGGACGGCTCATGGCATAGCTGAGAAGGCGAGGCGGCTCAGCACTGCAGCAACACGCGGCGGCCAAAGCAAAAGCAGGGCCGCAGGGTCTGAAGGCAGCCGGCGGAGGCGAAACTGGTCGGTAGCGGTCCAGGCACGGCAAAGGCAGCGCCCAACTTTGGAGACGGCGGTCTTCCGCGGTCCGGAGGCAAGGCGGCTCGTCGGCCACATAGGCGTACTGAAGGCGGGGTGCTCGACCATGGTAGCAGAGGCGACCAGGCAACGGGCAGCTCGGCCCGCAGCAGTAAGCCACGGGAGCAATGGGACGAGGCCACGGTGGCAGCGCCCTGTGGCAAGAACGGCGGCCTGAGGCCAAGGCAAACGGCGGCTTGGTGATGGAGTGACGACGAGGAGGCGCGTCGGTGACTCACGGCCAGGGCAGCTAGCTCGGAGGCAGAAACACGGCAAAGGCAAAACGCAGCACAGGTCCGAGTCCTTCTCCGGGTAGTACTCGGTAAATTAATTGATTTTTTTATCTTCACGTGGTGCTTGACCCTGATGCACGTAATATGCAGCAGAAGCGGACCCATGATTTGATGTGCTGATAGTAGCAGTTTGTCTCAACCCTCTCGTCGGTCGCAGCAGAAATCTTCTCGGTCGAAACTTGCAAATCACCCAATCAAAAGGAATCCTCTGAACTCCTGTCGGACTCGGCGACTTGCGGTAATGCAAAGGCAAAAATTAATCTTCGACGGATCACCAAAGACGGGTGCGGCGAACGGATCGCAAAACCCTAAATTTCTTTCATCTCAAATCTTCGTATATGCTCTTCTGACTGCTCGTTGTTGATGCAGATCCTTTCTTTATCTGAAAAAATTTATGAAACTCTTCGATCCCTGGAAAAGGTCCCTTCAAGTACTCAACACCACCGTGCGCTCGCCCCACGGTGGGCGCCAACTGTCGTGGATTTGTCACGGCAGATGTCCTTAGTGTCAGGACTTAGTCGTGAGGCCAACGCATATATGTGGTAGCTTGAGAGGGGTTGAGCGGAATCGAGAGACGCAACACAAGACAGGGATTTAGACAGCTTCGGGTATCATCCGGTAAAAACCCTACATGCTGTTTGAGGCTAGGTCTCATTATCATCACGAGGGAGTCGTCGTAAACCGGCTCTCCTCTTTGTGTCTAGCCCTAAGATTTTTTCTTCTTGCTTGTAGCTTGTCCCTCTTTGGGGAGCCCTGCCCCTCCTTATATATGTTGAAGGGGCGGGTTACATGTAGAGTCCTATTATGATTAGGACTAGTCTATCTCTAATGCAAACCGGATACAAGTCCAGGTCTTAACTCCTTGTAAGGCAAATATTCCTCATGCATTTCCTCTTAAACCGGCCCACAATAGTTGAACCGGCATTCATGAACCGCCAGACGGGCCACCGGGTCTTGTCGCTCTCGACCGTCATTGGGTCACCAAAGTGAGTTACAACGTCTGGAGGGTTGCCGGTAAATTGCCGTGTCTGGCGGGTCACTAGATGAATATCGCCAAGTGCTAGCGGGACCTCAAATAAACCGCCAAGTCCGGCCGGGTTAACTTCCGGCCGGTTTACACCGCGGGGTATATCCCCGACAACTGGGCTGACAGGACTCCGGTATCCCGGGCTGTAGCAGGCTAGGCAGGACTCCGAATATCACCGCGTGACATTTCCCCGAAGGGATAGACATAGGAACGAAGTGAAACACATGCCGCCAGTCAAGTGTCCAAGCAGTAGTGCTGGGCTAGCGGGACTCGGTGAACCGGCTGTAGCGGACTATTATCGCCGTAAGCACGAGACTACATTTCCCCATATGAGAGGCTGCCAAGGATAAACAACTAGTTTGTCGGATCCCACTCATACCAAGCATTTCAATCATACACGCAATATGCCCGATATGAGTACATACAACATGGCATCACAACAAAACTCTACAACTCAAAGTACTTTATTTAAGAGGCTCGAGGAGCCATACATAACATATCCATACGGTAGGGGTCACATGACCCAACACTCAAGTCATACAAACATACAAGCACATGCGGAAGCAAACTAGTCTGAGTACGCACTCTAAAAAGAAAGAAATCTTGTTGAAGCCCTTCTATCTACAAAGGCCCTTCACAAGCCTTGGATCACCACCGGGTGGCTAGTTCACTAAATCGATGTCAAGGTCTACATAAAACCCATCGGAGGGGGCAGTGTTGTCGTCTGAGAACATTAATTAAGCAAACATGAGTACGGAGGTACTCAGAAAGTCTTACAACAGAATCCTATCATACATGCACATTCTCAAGAAGGTGGTGGAATTATTGCAGCAAGCCAGCTTTGACTCTTGGCTAAACTATCCTACACGACACCACTTGAAAAGCATTTTTCGCACACGAGTCCACTAATCACCATCACAATACTCCACCGTGGATCCTCTCTCGTCAACCCACGAGAGGGCCATCCGCGGCACTCACACTTATCTTGAGGCTTTTAGTAGTATCCATTTACTTGTCTATGAACCGTATAGGTGACCAAGTAGTCCTTTACATGACGCCGCTATTCAATAGTTTTATACCCCGCAGGGGTGTACTTCTTCACGCTCTCACCACTTACCGCCGTTTACGACATGTACTCGGCAACCTTCAAGCGGAAGCCCAACGTGGGTGTCGGCCACGACCGACTAAACACACGAGTCCCGAGTCCGTTTTTATCGCCTATTCGGGTTCCATCCGCAGGAGTCCGCCGAGGTTTCCACTAACGACCCCGAACGATGTGTGCAGGGTTCCCGAGACACCAAACGGGCGAATCGGTACAGACCACGTGCCTACCGCAACACAGCCCACCCCTAAGGTCAGCGCTGCGTGCGGGCCCCAGCATGCTACAAACACCAGAAACTACTTGCAACCCCCGGACTGAGGACAAGAGTGGTTAATAAGACGAGAGGGTCCATCGGTTTCGGGCCCAATGCGTGGTAGTAGCTAAGTCTTAAATCACACACACAGATCTCAGTTCTTAGGGACGGCTTCAATGAAACAACCCACCATGTACTCCTACATGGCCTCTCATCGATACCTTTACCAAAACGTGTTCATCACTTTCACTCTCGAACCCGACACAACCTTTCACTCCAGTTCATCATCCCGATGAGCCAGACCTGACACAACTCTAAACATAGCAAGCATAGCATGGTAGGAATCACAAACATGGCTCAATCAACTCCTACACATACTAGTGGGTTTCATCTAGTTACTGTGGCAATGACAGGTCATGCAAAGGAAGTGGGTTCAACTACCGCAGCACACAACAGTTTGAATCGCGTTGTCTTAATGCAAGAAACAAGAGCGTGAAGCGAGAACATGGGTTTGTATCGGAATGATCAATGGTTGCTTGCATGATGTAGTGGTGGTAGGATACGCCTTCGACGGATATTCGGGTTATCCTCGAGGCGTAACCTATCACAAAAGACATACCGAAAATAAACACACATGGCAATATGCAACAATATGATGCACGCTATGACATGGCAATATGAATGTGTGTTGGCCTAATGCAAGCTGGAACAAATAGGGATGAACTCATTTGAATCAAAGATTCAAATGTTAGCTCATTTAACATAGCCATAAAGGTGCATTATCTTAATCTGCTTAAACAGCAAGGTTAACTTGTTCTATCATGCATGAAACCTTTACCACTGGATAGAATGGATTTTTCTGATCATTTTTCATATATAAATCTTTGCATTTGGAGTTACAGATCAATTTCTATGAATTTTTGAAGTTTGAACTATTTTCTGGAATTTCCTATAACAGAATAATTCCAGTAATTCATTTACTGCGTCAGCAATGCGTCAGGATGACGTCAGGGGTCAACGGGGACGTCCAGGTCAAACCTGACTGGTGGGTCCCATGTGTCAGTGTAATTAGTTTAACTAAATATTAATTAAAACTAATCCTGATTAGTTAACAGGGCTGGGCCCCACTTGTCATTGGCTCAGGAGAGTCAACCAGGGCACGCCCTGGTCAAAGTCAGGGTCAACTACACCGGCGTTTAGCCGCCGGCGAGCCAGACGCGGCGGCGAGAGTGGGTTTGGCCGTTCCGGCAGCCAAATGAATCGCGGAGGGTGTCTATGTGTAGCTGGGAACAACCCGCAGCTCTTGGTGGCGTTGGTTGGGCTCGGGGTGGCCGGAAACGCCGCCGGCGACGACCTAGGCGGATGACGAACTCGTGGCTACGGTGTGCGGTGAGGAGCGTGAAGTGGTGGGTTAGACGCTACGCGGTGCGGTGAGCATGTTGGACACCGAGGGGTGACCGGTGGATGGCCGGGAGCACGTCGGCGACGAGCTCCGCGGCGGCGCGTGCTGGTGAGCTCCGTGCGGTCGCTACACGGCTCGGGAGCGAGAAAGGAAAGGAGGGGAAGGTAGCTAGGCTCACAGAGAACTAGAGGAAGCACACGGCGCGGTCGGGGACGAGTTGGTGCGGCAGCGACGGCGGGGTCGGGCGAGGTCGGTGCAGAGGACTCGGGCCACGCGAGCGCTCGGGGCTCGGCTAGCTCGAGGTAGAGGAGGGCGACGGAGCTGCTAGACACGACGGGATGGCGCAAGGACGACGAAGGGCGCGACTACGGCGACGGTGCGGCTGCGGTGGCGTCGGCCATGGCGTGGGAGAGCGAGGGGGAGGAGCTGGGGAGGAGCTGGGGAGGAGGAGAGGTGTCTGAGGGCTCGGGGGGAGAGAGAGAGAGCGTTTCGCGTCGCAGCTCGGTGAGGAAAGCGGCGAGGCGGCGGCCAGCTGCGTGGCACGCATGCGGTGCTCGCCGTCGAGCACACTGCTCGCTGCTGGCCAAGCCAAGCAGCTACATGGCCTTGGCGGGCTGGGCTGGGCAGCAGGTGGGCAGTTGGGTGGTGCTGTAAGTTTTATATTTCTGTTTCCTTTTTCTATTTTCTCAGTAACTTTGTGGACTTTCTAAAATACTTAAACAACTCCAAAATTCACCAAACTGCACTGGTCCTTAGTTGGAATATTTCCAACATGGAACATTTTAGTTTGGGATTATTTGGGCATTTGCAATATTTTATCTAATTTTAAATGCCCAAACTCAAATACTTATGATTTAATTCAAAGACCTTAGGATGACCTAGAAAATTGTGCACCACTTTTGGCAGAGGCTCTGAACCAAAGCAAAGGTGATGAGCATTTTAGAAGGGCATTTCAGGTTCATTGAAAATAATTTTAGTAAGCCCTGGTTGGATTCAAAAGGGGTTCTGGGGGTTCTGTCTTCCCCATTTCAAATTTCAGATGAAAGTTAAACATGATGCACACACTGATGCATGGACTAGCTAGGATGTGACACTTCAGACGTCTTGTAGAATTTGGTGTGGCAATACATCTGAAGTACAGTAATATACAATACATCATAGTACAGTAATATACAATATCTTGCTATGAAAGATTGTAGAATTCTTTTAGTTGCTGCTTCTCATGTATACATCAGTTGTTGTGATTACATCTTCATCACATTATAGACATCTGCATTTCTGTGAAATTTTGTTAAATATATATTTTCTAGATTGTCTATACACTAAACCAGGAGGTTTGAATATCTACTCCAGGAATGAAGATGGTACTCTAATGCCTTTGTGTTCACCTTTTACAGGAGCTCCGGGCCTAGGAAATTTCAAGTTCGAAGCGGCGTGTAGCCCTAGCAGCAAAGATTTGTTCTGTTTGACTGTAATAAACTGTAAATATTATAGTACTGTAATAGTAGGCATATCTGGGTTGTAATAGACTATGCACAGATTGTAATAGACTATGTACAGGAGCTCCAGGCTTAAGAAATTCTACATTTTTTCTGTTCCATTTAAAATATAGATTATTTGTGTGATTTGAAGACGTGTGAAATGGAAACCTGATTAGTGGGCCCATTTGTGAAAATAATCTAAACAATGCTCACATTTTGACATGTGGGACCAATATAGGAGATTATGACAAGTGGGACCCATCTGACTTGTGGGACCAGATTGAAAATTATATACTGAAAAACTAAAAAGTCCATGGATCGGTCGGATCGTGAAGACGTACAACTACATCAACCGCGTTGTTATAACGCTTCCGCTTACGGTCTACGAGGGTACGTGGACATACACTCTCCCCTCTCGTTGCTATGCCATCACCATGATCTTGCGTGTGCGTAGGAATTTTTTTGAAATTACTACGTTCCCCAACAGAATTTAGCAAGGAAGTGCGGAATGTAATGGATAACACGGAATGCAGAGATGTTCATCCGTATGACATGGTATAAAACTGCCATATATATACCAACGGTCATACACACCATTCATAGTTTAGTACAAGCCCGACGGAGTACAACTACAGTGAAAGGCGTTACATCTCATCGGAAGCATTCCAAACTCCTATACATTATTTTTCTACACTTCCGAATGATACACACTAAGTCATATTCCACAGGTCACGCAGACGGTGGAAATACAACTATTACAATACTAGGGATACTACTACTAACTCAGACAGCTCCGTAGTAGTCCTCATAAAAGTCACCACCCAAGCCTGGAAGTGGAACATGATCATCCGGGAACAGACGGTCCTGTGGAGCTTGCGGACCATAGGGACTCGGATGTGGCCGTGGTCCAACAAACGGCGGCCAGACGAGGTCCACGAGGAGGGTGATGCCTCCTACCTCACGCCACTCCATAAAGTCCGCAGACCAGCCCGCACAGGTACAAGTCCCTCATGTCCATGTATCCGGCTTGCACGGCAGTGCAAACCGAGTCGAGTGGCCCAAAGGATCGAGGCGGGCATTAAAGAGCTCCATACGCAAGGCCCGGTTTTCACGGTCCTCGTCTTCCAGCATCTCTGTAGTGGTGCGGAGGAGAGAGTCCTCATGGGATGCGTCGCTGTACATACCCTCAAGGTAGCCATGCGCCCCAGGGAGGGATGCTGGCATGTAGCGGAAATCGGTGTTGCACAGCAAGGCAGTTCTGGCTCGAATAATAGTCATCATTGAGTAGGATGCATCCTGCACGGACATCCCAATGGTGATCCCAAGTCCATAAGAACAGTGGAGCGGTTCAGTAGCTCCGGGATAAGATGGATATATCCTGACCATGCACAGATATTGGCTTTGATTAAAATCTCTAAACTGCTCCTCGAAGGTATATTCGGGATACCATCGGTAACCGGTCTCGACCATCACCCGAACCAGCATGGCCGTGTGACCACACACATCAATGCAGCGGGTCAAACGAACCACTTGGTTCTGGGAACGGGTGGCCATCTGAAAGCACAGCCACAATGCAAAGACATTAGAATTTCTAGGGAAAAACGGGTAGCATAACATCTGTAAATGCTCAAAAACAGATTTGAGACATTCAAAATCAGATTGCAAAACCCCTCAACAACATCATATCAAGGTTCTGGTTCAACTGGTAGCATACTAAAAAGTAATAGAAACTGAATCGAGATCAGTAACCAACAATCCTATAAGTTACTACGGATTAGTAACACGTGAACCGATAGAGAGAAGAGAGCCTAGTCCTGTACCCACGTAGAATGAGAAGAGGATGACTCAGATTAGAGGGCATAAGGTAAAGGAGTAAAAAGAGCCTTACGTTCCTCCCACAATCAATTCCCTACATATAACTAAAGCATTTCTAGACTCAACATCGACCAGTTTGGCTTAGCGAACCTACAGCAGTCCGGCTCGATGCCAACGCTGTCGGGACCCGATTCCAAGTCACATCGACCTGGCGGTAACACCTCATATCACTTTGCGGCCTCACGCACGGTATTCCCACGGTGTCGCCTTACCATGGCCGGGACCGTTTAGCCTTTTGGCTCACGTATATGATAGTGTCGCTAGCATCCATATGACAAAGAACCGGGCCGACATGGCTAGTCGTGAACCCAAAGCGGCGCTAACCCATGGGGACAGGCATACATGAATCACATCGAGCATGTCGGTCATCAACGTATGAATTGGGCTGTAACACCGGCTACAGACTCCGGTATCCCGGCTGTAGCAGCTAGGCAGGACTCGAATATCACCGCGTGACATTTCCCGAAGGGACGTACATAGGAACGAAGTGAAACATATGCCGCCAGTCAAGTGTCCAAGCAGTAGTCTTTGGGCTAGCAGGACTCCGTGAACCGGCTGTAGCGGACTACTATCGCCGTAAGCACGAGACTACATTTCCCCATATGAGAGGCTGCCAAGGATAAACAACTAGTTTGTCGGATCCCACTCATACCAAGCATTTCAATCATACACGCAATATGCCCGATATGAGTACATACAACATGGCATCACAACAAAACTCTACAACTCAAAGTACTTTATTTAAGAGGCTCGAGGAGCCATACATAACATATCCATACAGGTAGGGGTCACATGACCCAACACTCAAGTCATACAAACATACAAGCACATGCGAAGCAAACTAGTCTGAGTACAGACTCTAAAAAGAAAGAAAGCTTGTTGAAGCCCTTCTATCTACAGTGGCCCTTCACAAGCCTTGGATCACCACACGGGTGGCTAGTTCACTGTCGATGTCAAGGTCTACATAAAACCCATCGGAGGGGGTGTTGTCGTCTGAAAACATTAATTACAAACATGAGTACAGAGGTACTCAGAAGTCTTACAATGTAATCCTATCATACATGCACATTCTCAAGAAGGTGGTGGAGTTATTGCAGCAAGCCAGCTTTGACTCTTGGCTAAACTATCCTACGTGACACCACTTGAAAAGCATTTGTCGCACACGAGTCCACTAATCACCATCACAATACTCCACCGTGGATCCTCTCTCGTCAACCCACGAGAGGGCCATCCGCGGCACTCACACTTATCTTGAGGCTTTTAGTAGTATCCATTTACTTGTCTATGAACTGTATAGGTGACCAAGTAGTCCTTTACCGCGGACGCGGCTATTCGAATAGTTTTATACCCTGCAGGGGTGTACTTCTTCACACACGCTCTCACCACTTACCGCCGTTTACACGACATGTACTCGGCAACCTTCAAGCGGAAGCCCAACGTGGGTGTCGGCCACGACCTGACTAAACACACGAGTCCCGAGTCCAGGTTTATCGCCTATTCGGGTTCCATCCGCAGGGAGTCCGGCCGAGGTTTCCACTAACGGCCCCGAACGATGTGTGCAGGGTTCCCGAGACACCAAACGGGCGAATCGGTACACCGGGCCACGTGCCTACCGCAACACAGCCCACCCCTAAGGTCAGCGCTGCGTGCGGCCCCCAGCATGCTACAAACACCAGAAACTACTTGCAACCCCCGGACTGAGGACAAGAGTGGTTAATAAGCCGAGAGGGTCCATCGGTTTCGGGCCCAATGCGTGGTAGTAGCTAAGTCTTAAATCACACACAGAGATCTCAGTTCTTAGGGACGGCTTCAATGAAACAACCCACCATGTACTCCTACATGCCCTCTCATCGATACCTTTACCAAAACGTGTTCATCACTTTCACTCTCGAACCCGACACAACCTTTCACTCCAGTTCATCATCCCGATGAGCCGACGACACAACTCTAAACATAGCAAGCATAGCATGGTAGGAATCACAAACATGGCTCAATCAACTCCTACACATACTAGTGGGTTTCATCTAGTTACCGTGGCAATGACAGTCATGCAAAGGAAGTGGGTTCAACTACCGCAGCACACAACAGTTTGAATCGCGTTGTCTTAATGCGATAAACAAGAGCGAAGCGAGAACATGGGTTTGTATCGGAATGATCAATGGTTGCTTGCATGATGTAGTGGTGGTAGGATACGCCTTCGAGACGGATATTCGGGTTATCCTCGAGGCGTAACCTATCACAAAAGACATACCGAAAATAAACACACATGGCAATATGCAACAATATGATGCATGCTATGACATGGCAATATGAATGTGTGTTGGCCTAATGCAAGCTGGAACAAATAGGATGAACTCATTTGAATCAAAGATTCAAATGTTAGCTCATTTAACATAGCCATAAAGGTGCATTATCTTAATCTGCTTAAACAGCAAGGTTAACTTGTTCTATCATGCATGAAACCTTTACCACTGGATAGAATGGATTTTTCTGATCATTTTCATATATAAATCTTTGCATTTGGAGTTACAGATCAATTTCTATGAATTTTGAAGTTTGAACTATTTTCGGAATTTCCTATAACGAATAATTCCAGAATTCATTTATCGCGTCGAAATCGTCGAGATGACGTCGAGGTCAACGGGGGCGTCCAGGTCAAACCTGACTGGTGGGTCCCATGTGTCAGTGTAATTAGTTTAACTAAATATTAATTAAAACTAATCCTGATTAGTTAACAGGGCTGGGCCCCACCTGTCATTGGATCAGGAGAGTCAACCAGGGCCCGCCCTGGTCAAAGTCAGGGTCAACTACACCGGCGTTTAGCCGTCGGCGAGCCAGACGCGGCGGCGAGAGTGGGTTTGGCCGTTCCGGCAGCCAAATGAATTGCGGAGGGTGTCTATGTGTAGCTGGGAACAACCCGCAGCTCTTGGTGGCGTTGGTTGGGCTCGGGGTGGCCGGAAACGGCGCCGGCGACGACCTAGGCGGCCGCCGGAGTTCGGGTGATGACGAACTCGTGGCTACGGTGTGCAGTGAGGAGCGTGAAGTGGTGGGTTAGACGCTACGCGCTGCGGTGAGCATGTTGGACACAGAGGGGTGACCGGTGGATGGCCGAGACCACGTCGGCGACGAGCTCCGCGGCGGCGCGTGCGAGTGAGCTCCGTGCGGTCGCTACACGGCTCGGGAGCGAGAAAGGAAAGGAGGGGAAGGTAGCTAGGCTCACGGAGAACTAGAGGAAGCACACGGCGCGGTCGGGGACGAGTTGGTGCGACGGCGACGTCGAAGGAGATCTCCGGCGACGGCGGGGTCGGGCAAGGTCGGTGCAGGGGACTCGGGCCACGCGAGCGCTCGGGGCTCGGCTAGCTCGAGGTAGAGGAGGGCGGCGGAGCTCTTAGACACGACGGGATGGCGCAAGGACGACGAAGGGCGCGACTACGGCGACGGTGCGGCTGCGGTGGCGTCGGCCATGGCGTGGGAGAGCGAGGGGGAGGAGCTGGGGAGGAGGAGAGGTGTCTGAGGGCTCGGGGGGAGAGAGAGAGAGCGTTTCGCGTCGCAACTCGGTGAGGGAAGCGGCGAGGCGGCGGCCAGCTGCGTGGCACGCATGCGGTGCTCGCTGTCGAGCACTGCTCGCTGCTGCTGGCCAAGCCAAGCAGCTTCATTGGCCATGGCGGTGGGCTGGGCAGGCAGTGGGCAGTTGGGTGGCGCTGTAAGTTTTTATATTTCTGTTTCCTTTTCTATTTTCGTAACTTTGTGGACTTTCTAAAATACTTAAACAACTCCAAAATTCACCAAACTGCACTGGTCCTTAGTTGGAATATTTCCAACATGGAACATTTTAGTTTAGGATTATTTGGGCATTTGCAATATTTTATATAATTTTAAATGCCCAAACTCAAATACTTATGATTTAATTCAAAGACCTTAGGATGACCTAGAAAATTGTGCACCACTTTTGGCAGAGGCTCTGAACCAAAGCAAAGGTGATGAGCATTTTAGAAGGGCATTTCAGGTTCATTGAAAATAATTTTAGTAAGCCCTGGTTGGATTCAAAAGGGGTTCTGGGGGTTCTGTCTTCCCCATTTCAAATTTCAGATGAAAGTTAAACATGATGCACACACTAATGCATGGACTAGCTAGGATGTGACAACTCACCCCCACTCAAAAGAATCTCGTCCCGAGATTTAGGATCCGCTATTGAAAAAGGTGGGATACTCAAGTCGAAGACGATCCTCCCTTTCCCAAGTTGCTTCTTGCTCGGAATGGTTTAACCATTGAACCTTTAGAAACTTGATATTCTGACGTCGAGTGGTACGCTCGGCTTGATCAAGAATACAAACGGGATATTCTCGATAGGTGAGGTTATCTTGGAGATCAAGCGTTTCATGGTCCACTCCACGGATAGGATCCGAGAAGCAACGCTGAGTTGGGAAGCGTGGAAGACATCATGGACTCGGAAAGATGCGAGGTAGTTCCAATTGGTAGGCAACTTCTCCTCGTTTGGCAAGAATGCGAAAGGGTCCAATGTAACGAGGAGCCAACTTGCCTTTGATACCGAATCGATGGGTTCCCTTCAAAGGAGTAACCCGAAGGTAAGCCTTCTCGCCAATTTCATAAGCCATAGGCTTATGCTTGCGGTCATATTGGCTCTTTTGACGAGATTAGGCTGTTTTCAATTTCTCACGAATAACGCGAACCTGCTCTTCTGCTTCCTGAATCATATCCGGGCCAAAGAGTTGTCTCTCCCCGGTTTCTGACCAGTTAAGAGGCGTTCGACATTTCCGTCCATAGAGAACTTTGAAAGGAGCTTTGCCCAAGCTAGCTTGATAACTATTGTTATAAGCGAACTCGGCGAATGGAAGGCATTTCTCCCAATTCATGCCGAAAGAGATGACAGAAGCTCGAAGCATATCCTCCAGGATTTGATTGACTCGTTCTACTTGACCACTTGATTGAGGATGGAAGGCGGTGCTAAAGGAGAGACAAGTTCCCATAGCATTTTGGAAACTTTCCCAAAATCGAGAGGTGAAGAGACTTCCACGGTCTGAGTTAATCTCCAATGGAACACCATGAAGAGACACTATTCGAGAGATGTACAAGTCAGCTAGCTGGCTAGCGGTTATACTCTCACGAACGGGTAGGAAGTGGGCTACACAACGAAGATTGCATTATTCCCTCTCTTGGTCCTGGGAAACCCGGTAATGAAATCCATACCGATTTTATCCCATTTCCATTCGGGAATAGCCAAAGGTTGAAGGGTACCAGCAGGTCGTTGATGTTCTGCTTTAACTCGACGACAGACGTCGCAATTAGCAATGTATTGATCGATTTCTCTCTTCATCCTAGTCCACCAAAACCTCTGGCGTAGGTCTTGATACATTTTAGTACTACCGGGATGAATGGTGAGAGGAGATTCATGAGCTTCCTTAAGGATCAATCGCCTTAGGTTGCGCACCTTGGGAACCACTAGACGGTCTCCAAAGAACACGACACCTTGTTCATCAAGGGAGAAACAATCTGCAACTCCTTTCTTGATGTTTCTCTTGATGCGGGAAATTCCCGGATCTACCTTCTGTGCCTTGATGATCTGATCCGTAAGGGTAGGTTTCGCCACCAGGGTGGAAAGGGATCCTCGAGGAACAATGTGAAGGTTAAGCTTACAAAATTCCTCGTGGAGAAAAGGTTGACTTTGCTGTAACATCAGATTGTTACAATAAGATTTGCGACTTAGTGCGTCAGCCATGACATTGGCTTTGCCTGGGGTGTAAGATATTCCTAAGTCATAATCTGTAATCAACTCGACCCAACGTCTTTGCTTGAGATTCAAATCCGGTTGGGTGAAGATGTATTTTAGACTTTGGTGATCAGTGTAAATTTCGCAACGATTACCAAGAAGGTAATGTCGCCAGGTTTTTAGTGCATGGACCACTGCTGCAAGTTCTAGATCGTGTGTGGGATAGTTATCCTCATGTGGGCGAATCGCTGAGAAGCGTGAGGCAATCACATGACGATCTTGCATGAGTATGCAACCTAGTCCTTGTCGCGAGGCGCCGCAATAGATAATAAAGTCCTTAGAAAAATCTGGTGGAACAAGTACGGAGCAGATGTCGCGCGTCTTTCAGTTCTGAAAGCTGAACTCAGCCTTTGTGGCGTCCATTCGAACTTCTTATCTTTCTTGAGGAGTTCGGTTAGAGGTTTAGCAACTTTGGAGAAATTCTCGTGAAGCGGCGGCAATAGCTCGCTAGACCGAGGAAACTCCGAACTTGCTTGACCGATTCAGGTGGAGTCCAGTCAAGGACGGCTTGAACTCGCTCGGGATTGACAGCAATGCCCTTACCAGAGATTACATGGCCTAGATAGGTCACTTCTGGTAACCAGAATTCACACTTAGAGAATTTGGCATAAAGGCGGTGCTCTCGAAGTTTCATCAATACTAGCCTTAGATGTTCAGCATGTTCTTCCTCATTCTTGGAGTAGATGAGTATATCATCGAGGTATACCACGACGAATTTATCCAAATACTCCATGAAGATTGAGTTCATTAACCGAGAGAAGGTGGCTGGAGCATTGGTTAACCCGAAGGACATGACGGTGTACTCGTATTGGCCATAAGGAGTAACAAAGGCCGTTTTAGGAATGTCCCCGTTCTTGATTTTGATTTGATGGTAGCCCAACCTCAAATCCATCTTGGTAAAGACTGAGGATCCAGCGAGCTGATCATACAGGTCGTTGATCCTGGGGAGCGGATACTTGTTCTTGATAGTGACCAAATTGACAGGTCGATAATCCACAACCATCCGATCCGTTCCATCCTTCTTCTTGACGAAGAGGACGGGGCAAGCCCATGGAGATGAACTAGGACGGATGAAACCCTTTTGCAAGGACTCATCGAGTTGTTTCTTAAGCTCGGCTAGTTCTAGGGGTGCCATCTTATTAGGTCTTCTAGAGATTGGAACGGTTCCGGGAACAAGATCTATCACGAACTCGACATCCCTGTCAGGTGGAACACCTGGCAGTTCTTCTGGAAAAACATCCGGAAAATCACGGACTACCGGAATATCTTCGAGGTCTGGAAGGGGGTTGGCATTTAAGGAGTATAGTTGACGCTTAGACACTCGGGTTAAAACATTAACCGTCTTGCCCGAAGGATGGGTGAGTTGAACAGTTCTAGTAGAGCAATCAATCTTAGCATAATGGGCTGACATCCAGTCCATACCCAAGATGATGTTTATGTCCGAGGACTTGAGAGCTATTAGAGATGCAAGAAAGACTAATCTGTCGACAAGAATTTCATTCCATGACTTATTCTAGAGGTTTGCCATCTAGAACCGTGAGTCTGAATTTCCATGGAGGTGTGCATGTCACGAGAATGTGGTGTTGTGTAATCGAGCATAGCTCTCGAAAATAAATGAATGAGATGCTCCAAGATCAAAAAGAACAGTTGCGGATGACAATTAACAAGGAGCGTATCGAGAACGCGTTGGGATCCTCATGGGTTTCCTCACCTGAAACATAGTTGACGTGGCCACGGCGCAAAGGCAGCTGGTTTAGCGTGAGCACCTTTCTGCTGGCTTACCACGGCCAATGACTTTCCGATCCGACCGGGTTGTTCAGGGACACTCACGAATGTAGTGGCCCGTCTCTCCACACTTGAAACAGGTTATCATGTTGGGGCATGGAGCAGCATTAGCAGCGGGGCCACCATAAGTCTTGGGAAGTACATACTGCTGGTTGGGGCGAGGCGCCTCAAAGGATGGCCTCGGAGTGAACCTGGGTGGCAGAGCAGTGTTTGGAATCCAAACCCGGCGCTTCTGAGATCCAGAGCCGGATGAAGAACCAAAGTCACGGGAGTGCTTGCGTGAAGCTTCAAAGTCAGACTGTCCAGTTTCAGCACTGATAGCCTTGTTGACTAACTTCTGGAAGGAAGTGCACTCGTGCAGACGAAGATCACGGCGAAGCTCGGGGCTAAGTCCCTTGCGGAACCTTGCCTGCTTCTTGGCGTCGGTAGAAACCTCTTCAGGAGCATAACGTGCTAGATTCCCAAACTCACGGCTGTATGTATCCACAGTCAGTCTACCCTGGGTGAAATTGCAGAATTCTTCCCTCTTACGATCCATGAGACCTTCCGGGATGTGATGCTCACGGAAAGCGGCACTGAATTCAGCCCAAGTAGTGATTTGGCCAACCGGGCGCATAGCCTCATAATTCTCCCACCAAAGGCTAGCAGGGCCTTCGAGGTGATAGGCGGCAAAGGTAACCTTATCAGCTTCAGCCACGTTGGCAGAACGTAGCTTGTGGGTGATGCTGCGAAGCCAGTCATCCGCATCGAGAGGCTCAACGGAATGTTTGAACTTCGGTGGATACAG
Organism: Aegilops longissima; assembly: GCA_021605205.1. Taxonomy (NCBI): domain Eukaryota; kingdom Viridiplantae; phylum Streptophyta; class Magnoliopsida; order Poales; family Poaceae; genus Aegilops; species Aegilops longissima. Next base: position 55,082,173 of record CM038676.1, on the reverse strand, counting down.
CTTGACAAAGTCATTGAGTGACCCCAGATCATTCCTTGGATGGCGTGCGGTATTCTGCTCAATCCGCTCCAGCAAGCGATTGATCTCACGCTTGTTGCGTTCTGCCTCCAACATAACCTCGGCCAAAGATGGCGGTTGAGGCAGATTTACATTCCTAGCTGCGCTGGCTTCTCCCTGCTCCGGGGCAGCAGGATTGTTGCGGGTGTTGACCATCCTAGGAAACAAAACAACGGTTTAAACCAGGATGGCAGAATTTGAAGGAAATATGCCCTAGAGGCAATAATAAAGTTATTATTTATTTCCTTATATCATGATAAATGTTTATTATTCATGCTAGAATTGTATTAAACCGGAAACATAATACATGTGTGAATACATAGACAAACAGAGTGTCACTAGTATGCCTCTACTTGACTAGCTCGTTAATCGAAGATGGTTATGTTTCCTAAACCATAGACATGAGTTGTCATTTGATTAACGGGATCACATCATTAGGAGAATGATGTGATTGACTTGACCCATTCCGTTAGCTTAGCACTTGATCGTTTAGTATGCTGCTTATGCTTTCTTCATGACTTATACAAAGTTCCTGCAACTATGAGATTATGCAACTCCGTTTACGGAGGAACACTTTGTGTGCTACCAAACGTCACAACGAATCGGGTGATTATAAAGGTACTCTCAGGTGTCTCCAAAAGTATATGTTGAGTTGGCATAAATCGAGATTAGGTTTTGTCACTCCGATTGTCGGAGAGGTATCTCTGGGCCTTCTCGGTAATACTCATCACCTAAGCCTTGCAAGCATTGTAACTAATGAGTTAGTTATGAAATGATGTATTACGAGCGAGTAAAGAGACTTGCGATAACGAGATTGAACTAGGTATTGGATACCGACGATCGAATCTCGGGCAAGTAACATACCGATGACAAAGGGAACAACGTATGTTGTTATGCGGTTTGACCGATAAGGATCTTCGTAGAATATGTAGGAACCAATATGAACATCCAGGTTCCGCTATTGGTTATTGACCGAGAATAGTTCTAGGTCATGTCTACATAGTTCTCGAACCCGTAGGGTCCGCATGCTTAACGTTACGATGACAGTTTATTATGAGTTCATAAGTTTTGATGTACCGAAGTTTGTTCGGAGTCCCGGATGTGATCACGGACATGACGAGGAGTCTCGAAATGGTCGAGACATAAAGATCGATATATTTGAAGCCTATGTTTGGACTTGGAAGGTTCGGATGAAATCGGGATTTTACCGAACACCGGGGTTACGGAACCTTCCGGGGTCAATGGGCCTTGATGGGCCATAAGGGAGAAGAGGAGGGCCGGCCAGGCAGGCGCGCCCTCCCCTAGTCCGGATAGGACAAGGAGAGGCGCGCGCCCCTTCCTCTTCCCCTCCCCAAGTCCTAATCCAACTAGGAAGGGGGAGTCCTACTCCGGTGGGAGTAGGACTCCTCCGCCCGCCTCCCTAGGGCCGGCCGCACCCCCTTGCTCCTTTATATCTGAGGCGGGGGCACCCATGACACACAAATTGATCTATGGATCGTTCCTTAGCCGTGTGCGGTGCCCCCTCCACCATATTCCACTTCGGTCATATCGTCATGAGCTTAGGCGAAGCCTGCGCCAGATAGAGTCATATCGTCGCGAGCTTAGGCGAAGCCCTGCGTCGGTGGAGCATCATCATCGTCACCACGCCGTCGTCTTGACGGAACTCATCCCCGACTTTGCTGGATCGGAGCCGGGGATCGTCATCGAGCTGAGCGTGTGCTGAACTTCGGAGGTGCCGTCGTTTGGTACTTGGATCGGTCGGATCGTGAAGGCGTCGACTACATCAACCGCGTTGTTATAACGCTTCGCTTACGGTCTCACGAGGGCGTGGACATACACTCTCCCTCTCGTTGCTATGCCATCACCATGATCTTGCGTGTGCGTGGAAATTTTTGAAATTACTCGTTCCCCAACAAAGGTATCGAGCCTGGTTTTATGCGTTGATGTCATATGCACGAGTAGAACATAAGTGGGTTGTGGACGATATAAGTCATCTGCTTACCAGCATGTCATACTTTGGTTGGCGGTATTGTGAGATGAAGCGGCCGGACCGACATTACAGCGTCGCTTACGCGAGACTGGTTTCACCGCTTCAAGCACTTTCGTTGCTTAAAGGTGACCGCGGGTGTCTGCTTTCTCACTTTAGTTGAACCGAGTGTGGCTCGCCCGTCCTTGCGAAGGTTAAAACAGCACCAACTTGACAAACTATCGTTGTGGTTTTGATGCGTGAGGTAAGAACGGTTCTTGCTCAGCCCGTAGCAGCCACGTAAAACTTGCAACAACAATGTAGAGGACGTCTAACTTGTTTTTGCAGGGCATGTTGTGATGTGATATGGTCAAGGCGTGATGCTATATTTTATTATATGAGATGATCATGTTTTGTAACGAAGTTATCGGCAATCGGCAGGAGCCATATGGTTGTCGCTTTATTGTATGAAATGCAAAAGCCATGTAATTGCTTTATTTTATCACTAAGCGATGGCGATAGTCGTAGAAGCAATAGTTGGTGAGGCGACAATGATGCTCGATGGAGATCAAAGTGTCGCGCCGGTGACAATGGTGGTCATGACGGTGCTTGAGATGGAGATCACAAGCACAAGATGATGATGGCCATATCATATCACTTATATTGATTGCATGTGATGTTTATCCTTTATGCATCTTATCTTGCTTTGATTGACGGTAGCATTATAAGATGATCTCTCACTAAAATTATCAAGAAGTGTTCTCCTGAGTATGCACCGTTGCTAAAAGTTCGTAGTACCCGGACACCACATGATGATCGGGTGTGATAAGTTCTCGTCCATCTACAACGGGTGCAAGCCAGTTTTGCACACGCAGAATACTCAAGTTAAACTTGACGAGCCTAGCATATGCAGATATGGCCTCGGAACACGGAGACCGAAAGGTCGGCGTGAATCATATAGTAGATATGATCAACATAGTGATGTTCACCATTGAAGACTACTCCATCTCACGTGATGATCGGTTTTGGTTTAGTTGATTTGGATCACGTAATCACTTAGATGACTAGAGAGATGTCTGTCTAAGTGGGAGTTTTTTAATATGATTAATCGAACTTAAATTTATCATGAACTTAGTACCTGATAGTATTTTTCTTTGTCTATGTTTACTATAGATAGATGGCTCGTGCTGTTGTTCCGTTGAATTTTAATGCGTTCCTTGAGAAAGCAAAGTTGAAAGATGATGGTAGCAATTACGGACTGGGTCCGAATTTGAGGATTATCCTCATTGCTGCATAGAAGAATTACGTCCCGAAGCACCGCTGGGTGCCAGCTCCTGCTGCAGGAGCAATGCCGAAGTTGTGAGCGTCTGGCGAGCAAAGTCGATGACTACTCTATAGTTCAGTGTGCCATGCTTTACGGCTTAGAACCGGGTCTTCAACGACGTTTTGAGCGTCATGGAGCATATGAGATGTTCCAAGAGTTGAAGTTAATATTTCAAGCAAATGCCCGGATTGAGAGATATGAAGTCTCCAATAAGTTCTATAGCTGCAAGATGGAGGAGAATAGTTACGTCGGTGAGCACATACTCAAAATGTCCGGGTATAATAATCACTTAATTCAGCTGGGAGTTAATCTTCCGGATGATAGTGTCATTGACAGAATTCTCCAATCACGCCACCAAGCTACAAGAGCTTCGTGATGAACTATAATATGCAAGGGATGACTAAGACAATTCTGAGCTCTTCGCAATGCTAAAAGCAGCGGAGGTAGAAATCAAGAAAGAGCATCAAGTGTTGATGGTCAACAAGACCACTAGTTTCAAGAAAAGGGCAAAGGGAAGAAGAAGGAAACTTCAAAAGAACAGCAAGAAAGTTGCTGCTCAAGAGAAGAAACCCAAGTCTGGACCTAAGCACAAATCGAGTGTTTTACCGCAAGCGATCGACCTTTGGAAGAGGAACTGCCCCAAGTATTTGGCGGATAAGAAGGATGGCAAGGTGAACAAAGGTATATGTGATATACATGTTATTGATGTGTACCTTACTAGAGCTCGTAGTAGCACTGGTATTTGATACTGGTTACATTGCTAATATTTGCAACTCAAAGCAGGGACTACGGAATAAGAGAGCACTTGCAAAGGACGAGGTGACGATGCGCGCGTGGGAAGCGGTTCCAAAGTCAATGTGATCGCGATCGGCACGCTACCTCTACATCTACCTTGAGGATTAGTTTTAGACCTAAATAATTGTTATTTGGTGCCGCGTTGAGCATGAACATTATATCTGGATCTTGTTTAATGCGAGACGGTTATTCATTTAAATCAGAGAATAATGGTTGTTCTATTTATATGAGTAATATCTTTTATGGTCATGCACCCTTGAAGAATGGTCTATTTTATTGAATCTCGACGGTAGTGATACACATATTCATAATGTCGAAGCCAAAAGATCAGAGTTGATAATGATAGTGCAACTTATTTGTGGCACTTGCCGTTTAGGTCATATCGATGTAAAAGCATGAAGAAACTCCATACGGATGGACTTTTGGAATCACTTGATTATGAATCACTTGGTACTTGCGAACCATGCCTCATGGGCAAGATGACTAAAACACCGTTCTCCGGTTGTATGGAGAGAGCAACAGATTTGTTGGAAATCATACATACAGATGTATGTGGTCCGATGAATGTTGAAGCTCGTGGCGGATATCGTTATTTTCTCACCTTCACAGATGATTTAAGCGGATACGGGTATATCTACTTAATGAAGCATAAATCTGAAACATTTGAAAAGTTCAAAGAATTTCAGAGTGAAGTTGAAAATCATCGTAACAAGAAAATAAAGTTTCTACGATCTGATCGTGGAGGAGAATATTTGAGTTACGAGTTTGGTCTACATTTGAAGCAATGCGGAATAGTTTCGCAACTCATGCCACCGGAACACCACAGCGTAATTGTGTGTCGAGCGTCGTGTCGTACTTTACTAGATATGGTGTGATCTATGATGTCTATTTCGATTTACCGCTATCGTTTTGGGGTTATGCTTTAGAGGCGGCCGCATTCACGTTAAATAGGACACCGTCAAAATCCGTTGAGACCACACCTTATGAACTATGGTTTGGCAAGAAACCAAAGTTGTCGTTTCTGAAAGTTTGGGGTTGCGATGCTTATGTGAAAAAGCTTCAACCTGATAAGCTTGAACCCAAATCGGAAAAATGTGTCTTCATAGGATACCCAAAGGAGACAATTGGGTATACCTTCTATCACAGATCCGAAGGCAATACATTCGTTGCTAAGAATGGATCCTTTCTAGAGAAGGAGTTTCTCTCGAAAGAAGTGAGTGGGAGGAAAGTGGAACTTGATGAGGTAATAATACCAGCTCCCTTATTGGAAAGTAGTTCATCACAGAAATCGGTTTCTGTGACACCTACACCAATTAGCGAGGAAGACAATGATAATGATCATGAAACTTCAGATCAAGTTGTCACTTGAACCAGTAGATCAACCAGAATAAAATCCGCACTGAGTGGTACGGTAATCCTATTCGGAAGTCATGCTACTAGATCATGGTGAACCTACGAACTATGAAGAAGCGATGGTGAGCCCAGATTCCAAAAATGGCTTGAAGCCATGAAATCTGAGATGGGATCCATGTATGAGAACAAAGTATGGACTTTGGTTGACTTGCCCGATGATCGACAAGCCATTGAGAATAAATGGATCTTTAAGAAGAAGACCGACGCTGATGGTAATGTAATCTGTCTATAAAGCTCGACTTGTTGCGAAAGGTTTTCGACAAGTTCAAGGGGTTGACTACGATGAGACTTTCTCACCCGTAGCGATGCTTAAGTCTGTCCGAATCATGTTAGCAATTGCTGCATTTTATGATTATGAAATTTGGCAAATGGATGTAAAACTGCATTCTTGAATGGATTTCTAGAAGAAGAGTTGTATATGATGCAACCAGAAGGTTTTGTTGATCCAAAAGGTGCTAACAAAGTGTGCAAGCTCCAGCGATCAATTTATGGTGCAGTGCAAGCCTCTCGGAGTTGGAATAAGCGCTTTGATAGTGTGATCAAAGCATATGGTTTTATATGACTTTTGGAGAAGCTTGTATTTACAAGAAAGTGAGTGGGAGCTCAGAGCATTTCGATATTATATGTGGACGACATATTATTAATTGGAAATGATATAGAATTTCTGGATAGCATAAAGGATACTTGAATAAAAGTTTTTCAATGAAAGACCTCGGTGAAGCTGCTTACATATTGGGCATCAAGATCTATAGAGATAGATCAAGGCGTTTAATTGGACTTTCACAAAGCACATACCTTGATAAAGTTTTGAAAAAGTTCAAAATGGATCGAGCAAAGAAAGGATTTTACCAGTATTACAAGGTGTGAAATTGAGTCGACTCAATGCCCGACCACAGCAGAAGATAGAGAGAAATGAAAGATGTTCCTATGCTTCAGCCATAGGCTCTATCATGTATGCAATGCTCTGTACCGGACTGACGTATGCTTAGCAATAAGCTTGGCAGGAAGGTACCAAAGTAATCCAGAGTGGATCATCGACAGCGGTCAAGAACATCCCGAAATACGAAAAGGACTAAGGATATGTTTCTCGTATATGGAGGTGACAAAGAGCTAGTCGTAAATGGTTACGTCGATCCAAGCTTTGACACTGATCCGGACGATTCTAAATCGCAAACCGGATCGTGTTTTATTAAGCGGTGGAGCTGTCGGTTGGTGCAGTTCTAAACAAAGCGTCGTGGCGGGATCTACAAGTGAAGCGGAGTACATAGCTGCTTGGAAGCAGCAAATGAAGGAGTCTGGATGAAAGAGTTCATTTCCGATCTAGGTGTCATACCTAGTGCATCGGGACCAATGAAGATCTTCTGTGACAATCTTGGTGCAATTGCCTTGGCAAAGGAATCCAGATTTCACAAGAGGACCAAGCATATCAAGAGGCGCTTCAATTCCATTCGGGACCAAGTCCAAGTGGGAGACATAGAGATTTGCAAGATACATACGGATCTGAATGTTGCGACCCGTTGACTAAGCCTCTTCCAGAGCAAAACATGATCAGCACCAAGACTCCATGGGTGTTAGAATCATTACCGTGTAATCTAGATTATTGACTCTAGTGCAAGTGGGAGATGAAGGAAATATGCCCTAGAGGCAATAATAAAGTTATTATTTATTTCCTTATATCATGATAAATGTTTATTATTCATGCTAGAATTGTAATAAACCGAAACATAATACATGTGTGAATACATAGACAAGCAGAGTGTCACTAGTATGCCTCTACTTGACTAGCTCGTTAATCAAAGATGGTTATGTTTCCTAAACCATAGACATGAGTTGTCATTTGATTAACGGGATCACATCATTAGGAGAATGATGTGATTGACTTGACCCATTCCGTTAGCTTAGCACTTGATCGTTTAGTATGTTGCTTATGCTTTCTTCATGACTTATACAAAGTTCCTGCAACTATGAGATTATGCAACTCCGTTTACGGAGGAACACTTTGTGTGCTACCAAACGTCACAACGTAATCGGGTGATTATAAAGGTACTCTCAGGTGTCTCCAAAAGTATATGTTGAGTTGGCATAAATCGAGATTAGGTTTTGTCACTCCGATTGTCGGAGAGGTATCTCTGGGCCTTCTCGGTAATACTCATCACCTAAGCCTTGCAAGCATTGTAACTAATGAGTTAGTTATGAAATGATGTATTACAGGAGTAAAGAGACTTGCCGGTAACGAGATTGAACTAGGTATTGGATACCGACGATCGAATCTCGGGCAAGTAACATACCGATGACAAAGGGAACCACGTATGTTGTTATGCGGTTTGACCGATAAGGATCTTCATAGAATATGTAGGAACCAATATGAACATCCAGGTTCTGCTATTGGTTATTGACCGAGAATAGTTCTAGGTCATGTCTACATAGTTCTCGAACCCGTAGGGTCCATGCACGCTTAACGTTACGATGACAGTTTATTATGAGTTCATAAGTTTTGATGTACGAAGTTTGTTGAGTCCGGATGTGATCATGGACATGACGAGGAGTCTCGAAATGGTTGAGACATAAAGATCGATATATTGGAAGCCTATGTTTGGACTTGGAAGGTTCGGATGAAATCGGGATTTTACCGAACACCGGGGTTCTGGAACCCTCCGGGGTCAATGGGCCTTGATGGGCCATAAGGGAGAAGAGGAGGGCGGCTAGGGCAGGCCGCGCCCCTCCCCTAGTCCGAATAGGACAGGAGAGGGGGCGCCCCTTCCTCTCCCCCTCCCCAAGTCCTAATCCAACTAGGAAGGGGGGAGTCCTACTCCCGGTGGGAGTAGGACTCCTCGGCAGCCTCCCCTAGGGCCGGCCGCACCCCTTGCTCCTTTATATCTCAGGGGCGGGGGCACCCATGACACACAAGTTGATCTCGGATCGTTCCTTAGCCGTGTCGGTGCCCCCTCCACCATATTCCACTTGGTCATATCGTCATGGAGCTTAGGACGGTCTGTGGAGCTTGCGGACCATAGGGACTCGGATGTGGCCGTGGTCCAACAAGCGGCGGCAGCGAGGTCCACGAGGAGGTGATGCCTCCTACCTCACGCCACTCCATAAAGTCTGGCAGACCAGCCCGCTTGAAGGTACAAGTCCCTCATGTCCATGTATCCGCTTGCACGGCAGTGCAAACCGAGTGAGTGGCCCAAAGATCAGGCGGGCATTAAAGAGCTCCATACGCAAGGCCAGGTTTTCACGGTCCTTGTCTTCCAAAGATCTCTGTAGTGGTGCGGAGGAGAGAGTCCTCATGGGATGCGTCATTGTACATACCCTAAAGGTAGCCATGCGCCCGGGGAGGATCTTGGCATGTAGCGGAAATCGGTGTTGCACAGCAAGGCAGTTCTGGCTCGAATAATAGTCATCATTGAGTAGGCTGCATCCTGCACGGACATCCCAATGGTGATCCCAAGTCCATAAGAACAGTGGAGCGGTTCAGTAGCTCCGGGATAAGATGGATATATCGTGATCGTGCACAGATATTGGCTTTGATTAAAATCTCTAAACTGCTCCTCGACGGTATATTCGGATACCATCGGTAACGGTCTCGGTCATCAACGTATGAATTCGGGCTGTAACACCGGCTCGACAGACTCCGGTATCCCGGCTGTAGCGAGCTAGGCAGGACTCGAATATCACCGCGTGACATTTCCCGAAGGGACAGACATAGGAACGAAGTGAAACATATGCCGCCAGATCAAGTGTCCAAGCGGTAGTCTTTGGGCTAGCGAGACTCCGGTGAACCGGGCTGTAGCGGACTACTATCGCTCGAAGCACGAGACTACATTTCCCCATATGAGAGGCTGCCAAGGATAAACAACTAGTTTGTCGGATCCCACTCATACCAAGCATTTCAATCATACACATAATATGCCCGATATGAGTACATACAACATGGCATCACAACAAAACTCTACAACTCAAAGTACTTTATTTAAGAGGCTCGAGGAGCCATACATAACATATCCATACAGGTAGGGGTCACATGACCCAACACTCAAGTCATACAAACATACAAGCACATGCGGAAGCAAACTAGTCTCGAGTACGACTCTAAAAAGAAAGAAAGCTTGTTGAAGCCCTTCTATCTCAAAGGCCCTTCACAAGCCTTGGATCACCACCGGGTGGCTAGTTCACTCGTCGATGTCAAGGTCTACATAAAACCCATCGGAGGGGGCAGTGTTGTCGCCTGAAAACATTAATTAAGCAAACATGAGTGCGGAGGTACTCGGCAAGTCTTACAACAGAATCCTATCATACATGCACATTCTCAAGAAGGTGGTGGAGTTATTGCAGACAAGCCAGCTTTGACTCTTGGCTAAACTATCCTCTGCCGACACCACTTGAAAAGCATTTGTCGCACACAGAGTCCACTAATCACCATCACAATACTCCACCGTGGATCCTCTCTCGTCAACCCACGAGAGGGCCATCCATGACACTCACACTTATCTTGAGGCTTTTAGTAGTATCCATTTACTTGTCTATGAACTGTATAGGTGACCAAGTAGTCCTTTACATCATGACGCCGCTATTCAATAGTTTTATACCCCGCAGGTGTACTTCTTCACACGCTCTCACCACTTACCGCGTTTACCGACATGTACTCGGCAACCTTCAAGCGGAAGCCCAGCGTGGGTGTCGGCCACGACCGACTAAACACACGAGTCCCGAGTCCAGTTTATCGCCTATTCGGTTCCATCCGCAGGAGTCCGGCCGAGGTTTCCACTAACGGCCCGAACGATGTGTGCAGGGTTCCCGAGACACCAAGCAGGCGAATCGGTACACCGGCCACGTGCCTACCGCAACACAGCCCACCCCTAAGGTCAGTGCTGCGTGCGGCCCCAAAGATGCTACAAACACGAAACTACTTGCAACCCCTGATGAGGACAAGAGTGGTTAATAAGCGAGAGGGTCCATCGGTTTCGGGCCCAATGCGTGGTAGTAGCTAAGTCTTAAATCACACACACACAGATCTCAGTTCTTAGGGACGGCTTCAATGAAACAACCCACCATGTACTCCTACATGGCCTCTCATCGATACCTTTACCAAAACGTGTTCATCACTTTCACTCTCGAACCCGACACAACCTTTAACTCCAGTTCATCATCCCGATGAGCCAGACCTGACACAACTCTAAACATAGCAAGCATAGCATGGTAGGAATCACAAACATGGCTCAATCAACTCCTACACATACTAGTGGGTTTCATCTAGTTACTGTGGCAATGGCAGGTCATGCAAAGGAAGTGGGTTCAACTACCGCAGCACACAACAGTTTGAATCGCGTTGTCTTAATGCAGTAAACAAGAGCAGAAGCGAGAACATGGGTTTGTATCGGAATGATCAATGGTTGCTTGCATGATGTAGTGGTGGTAGGATACTGCCCTTCAGACGGATATTCGGGGTTATCCTCGGAGGCAGAACCTATCACAAAAGACATACCGAAAATAAACACACATGGCAATATGCAACAATATGATGCATGCTATGACATGGCAATATGAATGTGTGTTGGCCTAATGCAAGCTGGAACAAATAGGGATGAACTCATTTGAATCAAAGATTCAAATGTTAGCTCATTTAACATAGCCATAAAGGTGCATTATCTTAATCTGCTTAAACAGCAAGGTTAACTTGTTCTATCATGCATGAAACCTTTACCACTGGATAGAATGGATTTTTCTGATCATTTTCATATATAAATCTTTGCATTTGGAGTTCTGAGATCAATTTCTATGAATTTTTGAAGTTTGAACTATTTTCGGAATTTCCTATAATGAATAATTCCATAATTCATTTATCACGTCGACAATGCGTCGAGATGACGTCGAGGGGTCAACGGGACGTCCAGTCAAACCTGACCGGTGGGTCCGATGTGTCGATGTAATTAGTTTAACTAAATATTAATTAAAACTAATCTGATTAGTTAACGTGGCTGGGCCCCACCGTCATTAGCTCGGAGAGTCAACCAGGCCCGCCTACAGGTCAAAGTCAGTCAACTACACGGCGTTTAGCACGGCAGCGAGCCGACGCGGCGGCGAGAGTGGGTTTGGCCGTTCCGGCAGCCAAATGAATCGCGGAGGGTGTCTATGTGTAGCTGGGAACAACCCGCAGCTCTTGGTGGCGTTGGTTGGGCTCGGGGTGGCCGGAAACGGCGCCGGCGACGACCTAGGCGGATGACGAACTCGTGGCTACGGTGTGCGGTGAGGAGCGTGAAGTGGTGGGTTAGACGCTACGCGGTGCGGTGAGCATGTTGGACACCGAGGGGTGACCGGTGGATGGCCGGGAGCACGTCGGCGACGAGCTCCGCGGCGGCGCGTGCTGGTGAGCTCCGTGCGGTCGCTACACGGCTCGGGAGCGAGAAAGGAAAGGAGGGGAAGGTAGCTAGGCTCACAGAGAACTAGAGGAAGCACACGGCGCGGTCGGGGACGAGTTGGTGCGGCGGCGACGGCGGGGTCGGGCGAGGTCGGTGCAGAGGACTCGGGCCACGCGAGCGCTCGGGGCTCGGCTAGCTCGAGGTAGAGGAGGGCGGCGGAGCTTCTAGACACGACGGGACGGCGCAAGGACGACGAAGGGCGCGACTCTGGCGACAGTCTTGGCTGCAGTGGCGTCGGCCATGGCGTGGGAGAGCGAGGGGAGGAGCTGGGAGGAGCTGGGAGGAGGAGAGGTGTCCGAGGGCTCGGGGAGAGAGAGAGCGTTTGCGTCGCAGCTCGGTGAGGAAAGCGGCGAGGCGGGCCAGCCAGCTGCGTGGCACGCATGCGGTGCTCGCCGTCGAGCACTGCTACTGCTGGCCAAGCCAAGCAGCTTCATTGGCCTGGCAGTGGTGGGCTGGGCAGCAGGTGGGCAGTTGGGTGGTGCAGTAAGTTTTATATTTCTGTTTCCTTTTTCTATTTTACGTAACTTTGTGGACTTTCTAAAATACTTAAACAACTCCAAAATTCACCAAACTGCACTGGTCCTTTGTTGGAATATTTCCAACATGGAACATTTAGTTTAGGATTATTTGGGCATTTGCAATATTTTATATAATTTTAAATGCCCAAACTCAAATACTTATGATTTAATTCAAAGACCTTAGGATGACCTAGAAAATTGTGCACCACTTTTGGCAGAGGCTCAACCAAAGCAAAGGTGATGAGCATTTTAGAAGGGCATTTGTGGTTCATTGAAAATAATTTTAGTAAGCCACTGTTGGATTCAAAAGGGGTTACTGGGGTTCTGTCTTCCCCATTTCAAATTTCAGATGAAAGTTAAACATGATGCACACACTAATGCATGGACTAGCTAGGATGTGACACTTCAGACGTCTTGTAGAATTTGGTGTGGCAATACATCTGAAGTACAGTAATATACAATACATCATAGTACAGTAATATACAATATCTTGCTATGAAAGATTGTAGAATTCTTTTAGTTGTTGCTTCTCATGTATACATCGGTTGTTGTGATTACATCTTCATCACATTATAGACATCTGCATTTCTGTGAAATTTTGTTAAATATATATTTTCTAGATTGTCTATACACTAAACCAGGAGGTTTGAATATCTACTCGAGAATGAAGATGGTACTCTAATGCCTTTGTGTTCACCTTTTACAGGAGCTCCTGCCTAGGAAATTTCAAGTTCGAAGCGGCGTGTAGCCCTAGCAGCAAAGATTTGTTCTGTTTGACTGTAATAAACTGTAAATATTATAGTACTGTAATAGTAGGCATATCTGGGTTGTAATAGACTATGCACAGATTGTAATAGACTATGTACAGGAGCTCCAGGCTTAAGAAATTCTACATTTTTTCTGTTCTATTTAAAATATAGATTATTTGTGTGATTTGAAGACGTGTGAAATGGAAACCTGATTAGTGGGCCCATTTGTGAAAATAATCTAAACAATGTTCACATTTTGACATGTGGGACCAATATAGGAGATTATGACAAGTGGGACCCATCTGACTTGTGGGACCAGATTGAAAATTATATACTGAAAAACTAAAAAGTCCATGGCCCAAAATATAAAAAGGCCAAATTGTTGGGCCAGGCCCATGTAGCTAGACAAAATTCACAGAAAAAATATACAGTAAAAAGGCCGAATTGTTGAGCTAAGCCCATGTAGAAAACCGAAATGGACCGGGCTGAATCTTGTGCCACATCAGCTTGCCACGCTGGATGCCTACGTGGCCTAGGGAGGTTGCTAGTGACCAAAACGCCACAGTGGACATATTTTGGTCATAAACGTCTGCGACCATTCCAGAAAAAGGTCGCTATAGTCAGTTTACGACCACCAGCTTTTGACCTTCTGTTTTTGGTCACAAAAAGGTCGCAAATGAAAAACCATGACCTTTCAGTGACCAATAGTGGTGGTCACAAGTTGACATATTTCTTGTAGTGGAAGTGTGAGTAGTTTACTTCAGACCTTCGGGTCCATAGCTAGTAGCTAGATGGCTTCTTCTCTCTTTTTAGATCTCAATACAATGTTCTCCCCCTCTCTCGTGGAGATCTATTCGATGTAATCTACTTTTTGCGGTGTGTTGTTGAGACCGATGAATTGTGGGTTTATGATCCAGCTTATCTATGAATAATATTTGAATCTTCTCTGAATTCTTTTATGTATGATTGATTTATCTTTGCAAGTCTCTTCGAATTATCCGTTTGGTTTGGCCAACTAGATTGGTAGTTCTTGCAATGGGAGAAGTGCATTGCTTTGGGTCCAATCTTGCGGTGTCCTTACCCGAAGGATGTAAAGGGTTGCAAGGCACGTATTGTATTGTTGCCATCGAGGATAACAAGATGGGGTATTTATCATATTGCATGAATTTATTCCTCTACATCATGTCATCTTGCTTAAGGCATTACTCTGTTTTTAACTTAATACTCTAGATGCATCTTTGGATAGCGGTCGATGAGTGGAGTAATAGTAGTAGATGCGAATCGTTTGATCTACTTGTCACAGACGTGATTCCTATATACATGATCATACCTAGATAACCTCATAACTATGCTCAATTCATCAATTGCTCAACAGTAATTTGTTCACCCAATCGTAGAATATTCATGCTCTTGAGAGAAGTCACTAGTGAAACCTATGGCCACCGGTCTATTCTCATCATATCAATCTCCATCACTTTTATACTTGCTTTGTTTTTACTTTGCCTTTTACTTTTCACTTCGCATCTTTATACCAAAAATACCAAAATATTATCTCTATCAGATCTCACTCGTAAGTGACCGTGAAGGATTGACAACCCCTAATCGCGTTGGTTGCGAGTAACTATCGCTTTGTGCAGTACGAGGGACTTGCGTGGCCTCCTCTTGGATTGATACCTTGGTTCTCAAAACTGAGGGAAATACTTACGCTCTCGTGCTGCATCATCCTCTCCTCTTCGGGGAAAACCAACGCAAGCTCAAGACGTAGCAAGAAGGATTTTTGGCGCCGTTGCCGGGGAGTCTACGCAAAAGTCAACATACCAAGTACCCATCATAATCCCTATCTCTCGCATTACATTATTTGCCATTTGCCTCTCGTTTTCCTCTCCCCCACTTCACCCTTGCCGTTTTATTTTCCCTCTCTTTCCCAATCTCCTTCTCTTTTTCCCTTTGCCTTTTTCCTCGTCTGTTTGTTTGCTCGTGTGTTGGATTGCTTGTTTGTCGCGATGGCTCAAGATGCTACCAAATTGTGTGACTTCACCAATACCAATAATAATGATTTCCTTAGCACTCCGATTGCTCCTCTTGCCAATATTGAATCTTGTGAAATCAATACTGCTTTGTTGAATCTTGTTATGAAAGATCAATTCGCCGGCCTTCCTAGTGAAGATGCCGCTACTCATCTGAATAGCTTCGTTGATTTATGTGATATGCAAAAGAAAAAGATGTCGATAATGATGTCGTTAAATTGAAGCTATTTCCTTTTTAAGCTTAGAGATCGTGCTAAAGCTGGTTTTCATCTTTGCCTAAAAATAGTATTGATTCTTGGAACAAGTGCAAAGATGCTTTTATCTCTAAGTATTTTCCTCCCGTTAAGATCATCTCTCTTAGGAACGATATTATGAATTTTAAGCAACTTGATCATGAACATGTTGCACAAGCTTGGGAGAGAATGAAATTAATGATACGTAATTGTCCTACTCATGGTTTGAACTTGTGGATGATTATACAAAAAAATTATGCTGGATTGAATTTTGCTTCTAGAAATCTTTTAGATTCGGCCACGGGAGGCACTTTTATGGAAATCACTTTAGGAGATGCTACTAAACTCCTATATAATATTATGGTTAATTATTCTCAATGTCATACTGAAAGATCTACTAATAAAAAAGTGCATGCTATAGAAGAAATCAATGTTTTGAGTGGAAAGATGGATGAACTTATGAAATTATTTGCTACTAAGAGTGTTTCTTCTGATCCTAATGATATGCCTTTGTCTACCTTGATTGATAATAATAATGAATCTATGGATGTGAATTTTGTTGGTAGGAATAATTTCGGTAACAACGCGTATAGAGGGAATTTTAATCCTAGGCCTTATCCTAGTAATCCTTCTAATAATTATAGAAATTCCTACAACAACTCTTATGGAAATTTTAATAAGTTACCCTCTGAATTTGAGAGTAGTGTTAAAGAGTTTATGAATTCACAAAAGAATTTTAATGCTTTGCTTGAACAGAAATTGCTTAAAGTTGATGATTTGGCTAGGAACGTTGATAGGATTTCTCTTGAGATTGATTCTTTAAAACTTAGATCTATTCCTCCTAAGCATGATATCAATGAGTCTCTCAAAGCTATGAGAATTTCCATTGATGAGTGCAAAGAAAGAACTGCTAGGATGCGTGCTTCCAAAGATGCCTTTATTAAAGCGTGTTCTTCTAATTCCTATGATAATCAAGATGAAGATCTAAAAGTTATTGATGTGTCCCCTATTAAATCTTTGTTTTGCAATATGAATCTTGATGAAACTGAATATGATCTTCCTTTACCTAGAAGGCGTTCTAAGAATTCAGAGTTTTTAGGTCTGGATGATGAAATTGATAAAAGTGGGATTGAAAGAAACAAAAATCTAGATATTGCTAAACCCACTTTATTGGATCTCAAGGAATTTAATTATGAAAATTGCTCTTTAATTGATTGTATTTCCTTGTTGCAAACCGTGCTAAATTCTCCTCATGCTTATAGACAAAATAAGGCCTTTAACGAACACATTGTTGATGCCTTGATGCAATCTTATAAAGAAAAACTTGAGTTGAAAGTTTCTATCCCTAGGAAACTCTATGATTAATGGGAACCTGCTATCAAAATTAAAATTAAAGATTATGAGTTTAATGCTTTGCGTGATTTGGGTGCTAGTGTCTCCACTATTCCCAAAACTTTGTGTGATTTGCTAGATTTCCGTGACTTTGATGATTGCTCTCTAAACTTGCATCTTGCGGATTCCACTGTTAAAAAGCCTATGGGAAGAATTAATGATGTTCTTATTGTTGCAAATAGGAATTATGTGCCCATAGATTTTATCGTTCTTGATATAGATTGCAATCCTTCATGTCCTATTATTCTTGGTAGACCTTTCCTTAAAACGATTGGTGCAATTATTGATATGAAGGAAGGGAATATTAGATTCCAATTTCCATTAAATAAAGGCATGGAACACTTTCCTAGAAATAAAATAAAATTGTCATATGAATCTATCATGAGAGCCGCTTATGGATTGCCTACCAAAGATGGCAATACCTAGATCTATCCTTGCTTTTATGCCTAGCTAGGGGCGTTAAACGATAGCGCTTGTTGGGAGGCAGCCCAATTTTATTTTTAGTTTTTTTTGTTTTTGCTCCTGGTTAGGAATAAATAATCCATCTAGCCTATGTTTAGATGTGGTTTTATATTTTAATTAGTGTTTGTGCCAAGTTAAACCTATTGGATCTTCTTGGATGATAGTTATTTGATCTTGCTGTAATTTCCACAAACTTTGCGCTCAGTGCCCGAATTGTTAAATATCACCAGAACGTGATAAAATACTGATTCCAATTGATTCTGATCAATAAACAAATTTTCCAGGTCGTATAATTTTGGTAGAATTTTTTGAGTTCCAGAAGTTTGCGTTAGTTACAGATTACTACAGACTGTTCTGTTTTTGACAGATTCTGTTTTGCGTGTGTTGTTTGCCTATTTTGATGAATCTATGGCTAGTAAAATAGTTTATAATCCATATAGAAGTTGTAATACAGTAGGTTTAACACCAATATAAATAAATAATGAGTTCATTACAGTACCTTAAAGTAGTCTTTTGTTTTCTTTCTCTAACGGAGCTCACGAGATTTCTATTGAGTTTTGTGTTGTGAAGTTTTCAAGTTTTGGGTGAATTCTTTTGATGGATTATGGAACAAGGAGTGGCAAGAGCCTAAGCTTGGGGATGCCCATGGCACCCCCAAGATAATCCAAGGACACCAAAAAGTCAAAGCTTGGGGATGCCCCGGAAGGCATCCCCTCTTTCGTCTACTTCCATCGGTAATTTACTTGGAGCTATATTTTTATTCACCACATGATAAGTGTTTTGCTTGGAGCGTATTGTATTATTTGCGGCTTTGCTTGTTAGTTTACCACAATCATCCTTTCTGTACACACCTTTTGAGAGAGCCATACATGAATTGGAATTTGATATAATACTCTATGTGCTTCACTTATATCTTTTTAGCTTGATAGTTTGCTCATAGTACTTCACTTATATCTTTTGAGCGTGATAATTTTTGCTCTTGTGCTTCACTTAGATCTTTTAGAGCACGGTGGTGGATTTGTTTTAAAGAAACTTGATCTCTCATGCTTCACTTATATTATTTTGAGAGTTGTTAATAGCATGGTAATTTGCTTAATGTTAATATACTTGGTATTCAAGATATGTGAAACTTTCTTTTGAGTGCGTTGAATACTAAGATAAGTTTGATGCTTGATAATTGTTTTGAGATATGGAGGTGATAATATCAAAGTCGTGCTAGTTGAGTAGTTGTGAATTTGAGAAATGCTTGTGTTGAAGTTAGCAAATCTCGTAGCATGCACGTATGGTTAAAGTTGTGTAACAAATTTGAAACATGAAGTGTATCTGGCTTGTGCATCCTTATGAGTGGCGGTCGGGGACGAGCGATGGTCTTTTCCTACCAATCTATCCCCCTAGGAGCATGCGCGTAGTACTTGATTTTTGATGACTTATAAATTTTTGCAATAAGTATATGAGTTCTTTTGACTAATGTTGAGTCCATGGATTATACGCACTTTTACCTTTCCGCCTTTGCTAGACTCTTGATGCACTGCATTGCCCTTTCTCACCTTGAGAGTTGGTGCAAACTTCACGGTGCATCCAAACCCTGTGATATGATACGCTCTATCACACATAAACCTCCTTATATCTTCCTCAAAACAGCCACCATACCTACCTATTATGGCATTTCCATAGCCATTCCGAGATATATTGCCATGCAACTTTCCACCGTCCGCTCATCATCATCATGACATACTTTACTTTTGTCATATTGCCATTGCATGATCATGTAGTTGACATCGTATTTGTGGCAAAGCCACCTTGTATTATTTTTCATACATGTCACTCTTGATTCATTGCACCATCCCGGTACACCGTCGGAGGCATTCATATAGAGTCATACCTTGTTCTAGTTTCGAGTTGTAATCCTTATGTTGTAATCAATAGAAGTGTGATGATCATCATTATTAGAGCATTGCCCAAATAAAAAAAAGAAAGAAAAAAAGAGAATGGCCAAAAAGAAAAAAAAAGAAAGGCCCAAAAAAAAGAAAATAAATAAAAAGGCAATGCTACTATCTCTTTTTCCACACTTGTGCTTCAAAGTAGCACCTTGTTCTTCATGTAGTGAGTCTCATATATTGTTCTTCAAAGTAGCACCATGTTTTTTATAGTAAGTCTCATAAGTTATCTTTTTATACTAGTGGGAATTTTTTGTTATAGAACTTGGCTTGTATATTCCTATGATGGGCTTCCTCAAAATGCCCTAGGTCTTCCGAGCAAGCAAGTTGGATGCACACCCACTAGTTTTCTTTTGTTGAGCATTCGTAGCTCTAGTGCATCCGTTGCATGGCAATCCCTACTCCTCATGTTGACATCAATTGATGGGCATCTCCATAGCCCATTGATTATCCTCGTCAATGTGAGACTTTCTCCTTTTTTGTCTTCTCCACACAATCCCCATCATCATATTCTATTCCACCCATAGTGTTATATCCATGGCTCACGCTCATGTATTGCGTGAAGGTTGAAAAAGTTTGAGATTATTTAAGTATGAAACAATTGCTTGGCTTGTCATCGGGGGTATAGAAGTTGGGAACATCTTTGTGTGACGAAAATGAAGCATAGCCTAACTATATGATTTTGTAGGGACGAACTTTCTTTTGCCATGCTATTTTGAGAAGACATGATTACTTTGATTAGTATGCTTGAAGTATTATTATTTTTATGTCAATATGAACTTTTGTCTTGAATCTTTCAGAGCTGAATATTCATACCATGATTAAGAAGATTTACATTGAAATTATGCCAAAGTATCACTCCGCATCAAAAAATCTCTTTTTATCATTTACCTACTCGAGGACGAGCAGGAATTAAGCTTAGATGCCTCGATACGTCTCCAACGTATCTATAATTTTTATTGCTCCATGCTACTTTATCTATTGTTTTGGACTATAATGGGCTTTATTTTCCACTTTTATATTACTTTTGGGACTAACCTATTGACCGGAGGCCCAGCCCGTAATTGTTGTTTTTGCCTTTTTCAAGATTTCAAGAAACAGAATATCAAACGGAGTCCAAAAGGAATGAAACCTTCGAAACGTGATTTTCTCACCGAACGTGATCCAAGAGACTTGGACCCTCACGCCAAGGCACGAAGAGGCGGTCACGAGGGTGGGGCCCCACGGGCGCGCCCCCTGCCTCGTGGGCCCCTCGAAGCTCCACCGACGTACTCCTTCCTCCTATATATACCTACGTACCCCCAAACGATCAGGGAGGAGCCAAAAACCTAATTCCACCGCCGTACCTTCCTATATCCACGAGATCCCATCTTGGGGCCTATTCCGGAGCTCCGCCGGAGGGGGCATCCACCACGGAGGGCTTCTACATCAACGTCATAGCCCCTCCGATGAAGTGTGAGTAGTTTACTTCAGACCTTCGAGTCCATAGCTAGTAGCTAGATGGCTTCTTCTCTCTTTTTGGATCTCAATACAATGTTCTCCCCCTCTCTCGTGGAGATCTATTCAATGTAATCTTCTTTTTGCGGTGTGTTTGTTGAGGCCGATGAATTGTGAGTTTATGATCCAGCTTATTTATGAATAATATTTGAATCTTCTCTGAATTCTTTTATGTATGATTGAGTTATCTTTGCAAGTCTCTTCGAATTATCCATTTGGTTTGGCCAACTAGATTGGTAGTTCTTGCAATGGGAGAAGTGCATTGCTTTGGGTTCAATCTTGCGGTGTCCTTACCCGGATGTAAAGGGTTGCAAGGCACGATTGTATTGTTGCCATCGAGGATAACAAGATGGGGTATTTATCATATTGCATGAATTTATTCCTCTACATCATGTCATCTTGCTTAAGGCATTACTCTGTTTTTAACTTAATACTCTAGATGCATGCTGGATAGCGGTCGATGAGTGGAGTAATAGTAGTAGATGCAGAATCGTTTCGATCTACTTGTCATGGACGTGATGCCTATATACATGATCATACCTAGATAACCTCATAACTATGCTCAGTTCTATCAATTGCTCAACAGTAATTTGTTCACCCACCGTAGAATATTCATGCTCTTGAGAGAAGCCACTAGTGAAACCTATGGCCCCCGGGTCTATTCTCATCATATCAATCTCCATCACTTTTATACTTGCTTTGTTTTTACTTTGCCTTTTACTTTTCACTTTGCATCTTTATACCAAAAATACCAAAAATATTATCTCTATCAGATCTCACTCTCGTAAGTGACCGTGAAGGGATTGACAACCCCTAATCGCGTTGGTTGCGAGTAGCTATCGCTTTGTGCAGTACGAGGGACTTGCGCGTGGCCTCCTCTTGGATTGATACCTTGGTTCTCAAAACCGAGGGAAATACTTACGCCATCTTGTGCTGCATCATCCTCTCCTCTCCGGGGAAAACCAACGCAAGCTCAAGACGTAGCACATGTGCCCAAGGGCAAAAGAACCTTAATGAGGTGTTGAGGCAACACAATGAAGTGTTTGCCAAAGAGGGACTCGGGTTTGACCCAAGCACAAGCAAGAAGAAGATGTCCTCTCAAAAGTGCACCACCCCGCTAAAAGAAACTTTTGTACGAGAAGGTCACAAGGAGAAAGGTAAGGTTGTTAGTGGGAAGGCCACAAGGGGCATGCCCACTCTCAACAAGCCAAAAGAGTTCATGCCTCCATCCTATGTACTTCATAAGACTAAGGGTGGAGAAGTTTATGCAAAGTTTGTTGGTCCTCGAAATGCATTTTGGTTTTATGCTATTTGGGTCCCTAAGACCCTTGTGACTAACTTGAGAGGTCCCATTGCAAAATGGGTGCCTCTAACCAAGTAATAATTGTGTGTAGGTTGCCTTCTCCGTTGGAGTAAAATGGGTGATTGATAGTGGATGTACAAATCATATGACCGGAGATAGCAAATTGCACTACGATTTCATGGAAGCTATTCAACCATTTATGAGCATTATGATTGGTGGAGGATCAAAAGGACAGGTACTCGGGTTGGGTAAGGTGGCTATCACAAATGACATGTCTCTTGCAAATGTCATGCTTGTCCAATCCCTTAAATATCATTTGCTTTTTGTTCGCCAATTGGCTTCTGTTGGTTATCATACACTATTTGGACTAACGGATGTGAAAGTCTTTAAGAGAGATACTCTCAAAGTGGCCTTTGTTGGAGAGTTGGATGGCAACCTTTACACGGTTGATTTCTCGAAAGAGAGCACATTCCATGCAACTTGTCTAATGGCCAAGGCCGACAAGGGGTGGCTATGGCATCACCGGCTAGCCCATGTCGGCATGAGAAATCTTCAAGATCTCTTAAAGGGTAATCACATCCTTGGACTAACAAATGTCTCTTTTGAAAAATATCGTGTGTGTAGTGCATGCATAGCCGGGAAGCAACATCAATCAAAGCACCCACCCAAGAATATTGTGTCTACTTCAAGACCCTTGGAGCTCCTTCATGTGGATCTCTTTGGGCCTCCGTCATGGGATAGTCTTGGTGGGAAAAAGTATGGGCTTGTCATTGTTGATGATTACTCAAGATATACATGGGTCTTCTTCCTCAAGTCCAAGGACGAGACGAAGATCACCTTCATTGATTTTGCCAAGCAATCTCAACGCAAGTTTGACAAAGAAATCTTAGCAATAAGAAGTGATAATGGCTCTGAGTTCAAGAACTACACCTTGGAAGAATTTCTTAGTGATGAAGGGATTGAGCATCAATATTCAGCTCCATACACTCCCCAACAAAATGGTGTAGCAGAAAGGAAGAACCGAACACTTGTGAAGATGGCAAGGTCCATATTGGATGAATACAAGTCACCACATAGTTTTTGGGCCGAGGCTGTCAACACCGCATGCCATGCATCAAACCGGCTCTTCCTCCGCAAAATATTGGAAAAGACTCCATATGAACTCCTAACCGGGAACAAGCCAAATGTCAAGTACTTTCGTGTATTTGGGTGTAAATGCTTCATCCTCAACAAAAGAGAACGGTTAGAAAATTTCAATCGAAAACCATTGAGGGCATATTTGTTGGCTATGGATCAAACTCTCACGTCTATAGAGTCTACAACAAATCCAATGGATGTGTTGTAGAAACTTGTGACGTGGTGTTCGATGAAGTTAATGGCTCCCATGGGGAGCAAGTTGATCTAAGTGATGTAGGTGAAGAAGATTCTTCTCAAGATATCTTGACCATGGGTGTTGGTGCACTTCTCCCAATGGAACAAGAACCTCATGATGATGAAGAAGAAGATGGAAGCTTCACACATCATCAAACTACATCAACACCCATACCACCACAAGCTCCTATTCACTACTAGGGAAAAGCCTAGCAGCAGGGCGGGTTTTAGGCCTCTCAGTAGCGCGGGGACTGGTGCTACTAATAAGGCGCTACAGCTAACTTATAGCAGTAGCGCCTGTTGTCCCACGCTACTGCTATACATGAATAGCTATAGCGCTCTTTAGGAAAGGGCGCTGCTGATATTATCTGCAGCGCTATTTACAAGGAGGCGCTACTGGTAAGGCGGCTCTACTGCTAAATTTTCCCCCTCGCTACTACTAGTTTTATTAGTTTTTTCCCTACATATTTGTTTTGTATTTGAATAGGCTTTATACAATAATCTTTAGCATATCATACACATACAAATGTAATCATAGCATATACATACAATTAGTCTCATTAAATCATGTCATCATCATAATCATCATCCAACACAAAGTGGTCTCTCGTCATCATCTCGAAAATAGCGATACAAGTCTCGATTACTTGCAAATACATCGTCATCCATCTAAACAATGATATACGCGAGAAGAGCTATCACTTTGAGTACATAAGTTCGTATCCCTCTCTCGCATTAGCGTGAACCTAAACTAAATACTGCCTGTCGCTCGGAAACCGGTACACCTGGGCCTGACACTCCGGCCACTCTTCGTATATATACTCCTGGCGTAGCACTTCTTCGCCATCTATGATCTATGCACCTGCATCGTCACATGAGTCGATGATATGCAACATATATAGTTGAGCAACAGAAAGAGACAGACTTGGCAAAAATAGAAACAACATATGATAAGCATAAATAACAAAGTTCATCATACCCAAAATGCCCTAACTAGAGTGATTTTCGCTAGTCGAGGAGGAGGACGGTTTAATTACATCACAAATAAAGTTTCACCGTGCATAACTCAAAGTTTTGTCATACAGAAAGTATGGACTAAACGGACACATTGTCATATATCGACAATCACTCCACCATGTCGTGCCATCCATCCATGTCAGGGAGATAGTCCTCGAGCTTAGTGAAAGGCTTCATGTCGAGACGCTGAGAGGCTATCCATGTTCGGACGTCTTCACGCGACATTTGTCCTTCTCCGTAGAACATCCCTGTTTTTCCGACGACCTCCTTCATGATGATTTGGGCAAGTTCGCGCTGGATGTTATAGAACTCAGCTCGAAGTCGATGGTCCTCGATATCTCCTATGTCCTTTGCCCATTGCAGAATATGGGCATCGCCGGATCTAGGTGACATGCGAAGGTTCTGGTGATCCCGTATGTACTCCAGCATGTGGTGTAGGACATAGAATCCATCATTAAGAGAATCGTTCGGTTGCTGGATGCAGCAGAAGTCGGTCTTATGGCTGAAGGCGACCCTGCCGCCCCTTCTCTTCTCGTCCCTGACCTCTCCACCCCTTGCTTGGTAGTAAAACATAGCACTGTCGAGAACATCCTTGATGTGGGTGTAATCCTTTTTGTGAATGTTGTTCGATGAGTCCAAGTAAAGAGCATGGGAGAATCGGGGGTAGAGGAAGATGAGGACGGCGCGCCCGCCATTGCGCAAAATAAGTACACCTTAAATTAATTAGCCTCCACCATGCAAATGAATGATTGAAATCGAAGGAAGGATAGTAGCGCAGATGACTTACACGGGATGATAAGGCACGAGAATCGCCTCCTTGTCCTTATTGGCGAGCATGAAACTGACGATGTAATCCCTCGAGTATTCACCGTGCTTTGCGCAGACTCCCAAGAAGTCCTCGTGCATGTAGTACGGGTCAGCGACACAGATATGAGGTATCTGCTCAACCCCGATGATGTAGTTCATGTGCAAGGCATAAAGGCGGACAAACGTAAAATCCAGCTTCTTCACGTGAAACATATTTAATATGTAATCGAATCGGAGGAAGAACTTATCCGTGGGGAAGCAGTCGACATACGACATTTGCCGTGGAACGTTAACCACGTAGAGTGGGTATCCTGGATCTTTCGAGGCGATGAGGCCTTTCTCTACCCGCAGCACATCGTCATGAAGTCTCCTTAGATCGCCGAATCTGGCCCGTAGCGCTGTTGCAGGTAGGATTGGTTGACCGGGGATATGCCATTTATCCGCATCGGGGATATCTATACGGTCCTGAAGCCGAGGCTGCTGAGGCGGCTGGATCATAGAATCAGCTTTTTTGCCTTTCCTCGCTCTCTTCCTAGACTTCTTTACTACCGGAAGGTCGTCCATAATATGTTGAGATGGCAATTCAGGCACCGACTCATGACACTCAAACCCTGAGGAGGCGCCAGTATAGACATACTGTTCAGCACCATCGTCATCCTCATCCTCATCCATGGCGACGTCATCAGCGACTAATGGAGCCTCCTCCTTACCCCGTCCGCTATCACCCAACCCGACACCCGACGCTAATTGGGTAGGTGGGGTGTTGATGTTCATACCTTGCTGAGGCTGCGTGCCCGTGGGTGTGCTCCCGGCCGCCTCCAGACGAAGCGGACTCTTTGGCCACAACAGGACCCACCCATTGCAACAATCACCAAGCCGCCGCGAGGTCTCGTAGTCATCCCCCACTAGTATTAGAGGAGGCAAATTCTCGTGGCCCGGTTTGACACTGGCCACGGAAACCTTGAAGACGTTCGGGGGGATCGGCCGGCTGTGGAACAATGGTTCCTTCGGCTCCATTATCGTCGCCTTCCCCACGTCCACCTTCTGGTCGCCGATGGTGTACAATATGGTGCATGGGGTTTTGTCGGCCTGGAAAGAAAAGTCTGCGACGTGAGACATCCGAAAGGCAACGAAAACGGGAGATTATACATTTATATTGAAGGGGCGGTGTGATGATACCGTGAGGGCGCCGAGCTCAGCCAAAGACGGCACCGCCGAAACACGTCCGGCAAGGGAGCCGATCGCGGAGCAGGTGCGGAGCGGTGCGGGAGCCGGTGCCGGAGCAGTGCTCCCAAGAAGTCAGCAAGGGAAAGTCCTCTGCATTTTTTCTGGATTTTTCCTTGTCCAAGTGAAACGGCCGCACCAAGGAAGTAGACAAATCTGCAACCACCTGTTTTATGGCAGCTACCGCTGTTATTG
Organism: Aegilops longissima; assembly: GCA_021605205.1. Classification (NCBI taxonomy): domain Eukaryota; kingdom Viridiplantae; phylum Streptophyta; class Magnoliopsida; order Poales; family Poaceae; genus Aegilops; species Aegilops longissima. The sequence continues at coordinate 55,055,470 of CM038676.1, read as the reverse complement.
ATCGTCTCGAGATGATTTCTTCTCAACCGCAATCTCAACCTTCTTGTCGATGTTTTCTTCAGTTAACCTCCGTCTTTCCTTTCTCTCCTCCGTGGTCTCACGGTAGTACTTCTTCCACGTGGCGTCGTCTCCGACACCGTGGACGCGTCCATACGATGGTCGAGTATCCACCGGTTGTCGTTTCAATATGTTCAACGCCGGTTGAATGGAGTGTCCCACTTGGCCTCGCCAATGCCTCGACGGCGAAGTCGCTTTGGCCGCAATCCTGTGCTGCTCTCTCGCAAAAGGCACAAGGATCGTTTACAAAATGACTAATGTGCAATGAATTGATCAGAAACTAAAATTACCAGCAGTCTCATGAACTCCGTAATGACCGGTTTTGTCTCGTAAACCTTCTTCACTGGGTCCCAACGGTGCCGGGCCCTGAGGACGTCACGCTCCTACCGGACGGTGAACTCCGCCAAGGGGTCTGGGATACCCAGACTCGCGGCTTTCGCGTCCTCCTTGGCCCATTTGGACCTCTTCCTGCTGTAACCACGGCTTCCGAGGTGGTGGCTCCCAATGTTCCTCTCTTGAAGCCCCTTCATGTACTTAGACTTTTTTTGGCAGCTTCGGCCTCGCAAGCCTCCTTGAATATTTGAAACTGCTCTTCCGTGATTGTCGGATTATCCTTTACAATCTCGGAGTAAGGTTCCTTCTTGTCGATGATCTTTGCTTTCACTCGATTTTTCCAGGCGGCCAACGCGTCGCTAAACTTGGTCATGGCGTGTTTGTTTATCTTCTTTATTGCCGGGTCCTCATCTGGATCTTCATAATCCTTCTCATTCCGGCCCGGGAACAAGAATATCTGGTGAAACTTCTTTAGGAGGGAGCTCCTCATATTTTCTATCTTCTGTAGTTTCTCATTGTTGATGGTGGCGATTGTCCGTACGATGCAGCCTATTTGATTGCCGTAGCACGAGCGCGCTTCCTCGGGTGCCTTTGGCTCAAAATTGTCGTCGTCCACCTCCGTGACCACCAGTCTAGTAGTCCTGAGTTTGTTAGGAAGCCGTTTCCTCTTTGCTTTCGATTCTACACCAGCTCCGCTCCCCGAGGCAGTGCCGGTCTCGGCCTCAGCCCGGTCTCGATGCTGGTCCGAGTCTCGGCCGTCTCAGCCTCAAGACCGGTCTGCGTGTCGGTCTCAATCCCGATGCCACCGTGGGCCCAGAACAACATCGGTTGATCGTCGGCAAGGCTAAAAATTCATCTCGCCGCCTTAGACGCCGTCGCAATCACCGTAACCCTGTCCTTCATCGCTGCTAGCCATGTTTCATATGATTAAATCTAGTCAATTAATTCTAGACATAATAAAATGAATAATGACATAAAAAGGCCTATTGTTTTGCAGAACGTTGACTCCTTCCCGTGCGGCAAATCCGGCACTCGATATGTCCTAGTTTGTAGCACAACTCATGCCGAAATTCACGGAAAATTTCGGCATGACCTTTGCTAAAAAGTGGACAAATCGAGAACATGAAATTTGCCGGAACGGAAATGAACCAACATTCTGGCAAAACATATATAGGCCACTCAGCTTCATTGAAACAACAAAGCCACTTGGGCACAATCGAACCACTTCAATGAAAAGATATAACGTGACCACTTCAATGAAAAGATATAATCAACAATAAAAGTCTAGGAAGGGATCATCTTTAAAATAAAACTTGCCTAAATAACCTAGATAATTAACATAATTAAACTAGTTAACCTAACTAGTTCTCTGTCAAAGCCCTAACTAAATTTTTGCACTAACCTAGATAATTAACCTAATTAAACTAGTTAACCTAACTACTTCTCTATCAAAGCCCTAAATAAATTTTTGCCCTAACCTAGATAATTAACATAATTAAACTAGCTAACCTATGCATGAGAGAGAGAGACGAGGGGTGGGGGCTTACAGAGGATGGCTCCGGTGGTGGCGAGGGAGGCAGTGGTGGCGAGGGAGGATCCGGTGGCATCGACGGAGGCTCCTTTGGCGTTGATGAGGCCGCGCGGCTCCGTGGCGTTGGGGGCGGCTCCGGTGGCGTCGACGGCGCACAGCTCTGGTGGCTCCGGGGGCGTCGACGTCGGTAAGAGACGGCGGCGAAGTGGGGCGACGGCGAATCGGGGAGACGGCGGCGTGGTGGGTCGAGAGATTTGGGGGCAAGTGGTGGCCGGGGGGAAACAATTTTTTGGTTAAGTCAAATTAGTGGTAGCGCGTTTCGCAAAACGCGCTATAGCTAAGGTAGCTATAGCGCTTTTTACAAAACGCTCTACTGCTATAGCTATGTAATTTTCTCCCTTTTTGATTTCCTTTTCTGTTTCTATAGCGGGGGTCTAGGAAACGCTGCAGCTACGTTAGCTATAGCGCCTCATTTAACACACGCCACAGCTATGCCTTTCTCTATTTTTTCGCTTTTTCATTTATTTTGCTTTACATTTTATTTTTTCTTTCTCCTTTTTCTGTTTCTTTCATTTTTATTTACTTTTCTATTTGTTTTTCATTTTATTTTATTTCCATTAGCAGTAGCGCTTTCTTTGAAACGCTACTGCTACTCATGCCCTAGCGGTAGCGCTTCCTCCAAGCCCGCCATCGCTATGCGTAGCCTATCGCTCCACCAATGGGAATATTAGTAGTAGCGCTTTTACGCCACACGCGCTAATGCTACAATTGTATCTGCAGCGCGGTTTTTTCTGAACCGCTACTGCTATCTAGCACTAGCACCCTTTTTTGACCCGCGCTGTTGCTAAATTTCTGTGTATAAGGTTTTCCCTAGTAGTGATTACTCAACCAATGCCCATAGTTCAACTATAAGTTGATGATCAAGTTCCCCTTCATGATAATCCTCAAGAACAAGATCATCCTCAAGGGCAAGAACAAGAGAGTACAATCATTGACAATGAACCTCAACAAATGCAAGAGGAAGAAGAAGATTTTCCACCACACATTAATGATCCATATGTTGAGGACGTGGATGATGGACATGAAGTTGAACCTCGTGAAACCTTAACCTCCATCATGCCTCGAGTGGCCGGTCGTGTTGATGTTGATAAAGTCCTCACCGGCATATCGGAAGGTAGAGTCACTCGTAAACAATTGACAAACTTTTGTGCTCACTTCTCGTTTGTGTCTAGTGTTGAGCCTCTCAGGGTACAAGAAGCGTTGATGGACAATGATTGGCTCATTGCTATGCAAGAAGAGTTGAATAGCTTTGAGCGCAACCAAGTGTGGTCATTAGTCAAGAGGCCAACTACGGAACATAACGTCATTGGAACAAAGTGGATTTTCAAGAACAAGCAAGATGAGAATGGTGTAATCATCCGCAACAAGGCAAGGTTAGTGGCACAAGGGTACTCACAAGTTGAAGGTTTGGACTTTGGTGAGACCTTTGCCCCCGTTGCCCGTCTTGAATCCATTCGCATCTTACTTGCTTATGCTGCTTTCAATGGTTTTACATTACATCAAATGGATGTGAAGAGTGCTTTCCTTAACGGTCCTCTACAAGAAGAAGTATATGTATCACAACCACCTGGGTTTGTTGATCCCGATCACAAAGACTATGTGTATAAACTTCATAAGGCTTTGTATGGCCTCAAACAAGCACCTCGTGCTTGGTATGATCATCTTAAGAAGTTTTTACTCGATCATGGTTTTGTGAGAGGGGTGATCGATCCCACTCTTTTTACTAAGAGGGACAAGGGTGATTTGATCTTATGCCAAATCTATGTAGATGATATCATTTTTGGTTCTCCTAACATTCATTTGTCAAGAAGTTTGCGGCTTCAGTGACCAAGAATTTTGAAATGTCACTCAATACTGATTTGAAGTTCTTCCTCAGATTTCAAATTCAACAATTTCAAGAAGGAATTTTCTTGTCTCAAGGAAAATACCTCAAGGATATCCTAGAGAAGTTTGGCATGTCTGATGCTAGTCCATGTAAGACACCCATGCCAACCAAAATTGCACTCACTAAAGACACAAATGGTACTCCTTTCGACCCATCTATTTACCGCTCTATGATTGGTTCATTGCTTTATCTTTGTGCATCTAGGCCAGACATCATGTTTAGTGTATGCATGTGTGCTAGATTTCAAGCTTTCCCTAGGGAAAGTCATCATAAGGCGGTTAAGCATATTCTTAGATACCTTGTTCACACCCCAAAGTTGGGTCTATGGTACCCCAAGGATGCTAAGTTTGATCTCATTGGGTACACGGATGCGGATTGGGCTGGAGACAAAGTGGATCGTAAGTCCACTTCCGGTGCATGTCAGTTTCTTGGTCGCTCCTTGGTAAGTTGGTCCTCGAAGAAACAAAATTGTGTTGCTCTCTCCACCGCAGAAGCTGAATACATTGCAACCGCAAGTTGTGCAACTCAATTACTATGGATGAGGCAAACTTTGAAGGATTACAGTATCACCTACAGACATGTGCCTCTTCTATGCGATAATGAAAGTGCCATCAATATTGCTGAGAACCCCAAAGATCATACCCGCACCAAGCACATTGATATTAGGTATCACTTATTGAGAGATCATGTGGAGAAGGGTGATATTGACATTGCTCATGTTGGCACAGATATGCAACTTGCAGATATTTTCACCAAGCCATTGGACGAAGCAAGGTTTTGTCAACTTAGGCGTGAACTTGGTATCTTGGAGCTTGACAATATTATGTGAAATCTAGTACCCATTCATGCATTGTCATAATGTCTTGTCTCGATGTAGGCATATATTTAGGGGGAGACACTCAACTCATGAGTACTCTCACTCTACATTATGCATAAATAAAACCAACACTCTCAAAGTCACTATGACACTTATTTTGTGTCCATAGTACTTTACAATGATGGAGTAGTAATTATGGGTCCAAAGTTCAACTCTTTGGTGTCCCAGGTTATGTATACTCAAACATGGTGACTTAGGCTACAACTCTTCTTAGCTGTTTATATGGGTTTGTGATATGTCTTGGATACGATTGATTCCTCCACTTATATATATATATATATATAAACATCATCACATCATCATCATTTTAAGCTATCAACACTCTGGCTGGCCGGATCATCCGGATATCCATCCGAACGTCCGGGCTGTTCCACTCGTTGTACCAGTATACCCGGACATCCGGGCTCCTTTCCGGTCATCCGGATCATCCGGGACTACGTCCGGACATCCGGGTGAGTCCTCGCCCTAAGTAGTAAAACATCGGGCTGTGGGGGAGCAGAGGGGTATTCCTCTGTTCTCCGCCCCCAATGACCCCATCCACTCGCCCCCGCCGCCGGCGGCTCGTGGGCTGCCCCGCCGGATAGACCGGCCATCTGGCTGGATCTCGCCGCCTCGCTTTGCCATCGCCTCGATCCACCCCCTCCTCATGCCGTTTCCCCCGGGGGGGATTGGTTCTCCAATCTCGGGCCCTCTGTCCCCAAAATCGCCATGGTGGTCGGATGTGGTGGTGGCCGGAGCTTCAATTCGATGTCCAAGGGTCCCTCTCGTGGTACTCCATATGCTCCTCATCTTCTATTACCTCCATCTATCCATCTAGGATTAGTCACTCATCGTGTTGGATCTCTCTCCTATGCGTGTACACAGACGCGCGTCGTCAAGCATCGACGGACTCCGAGGATGATGCTCGTCCAATCAAGAAGGCATCGGGTCGTGCTCGTCCTTCCTATGCCGGGCAGGATGATCTTGACTACGAGGCCGAACTCCACGACAAGGAGCTCGTGCCTGTTCGTTCCACGACTAAGTCCAAGAAGAAACAAGCAGTCGGTGCCTCAAGCTCCAAGTCTGCGGCACCTTCTGGCCTCGTCTTGTCCATGGCCAATCCCACCAACCGTGGCCGTCGTGTTGTCAACTATCAGTCCATGGACCCCTCTGAGTATGCTGCTTTAAGGAGTGATGTCAATAAATTTGCCGCCCCGACCAATGCAACCGATCCTCGTTTTCGCACCTTGGTTCAACAAGACATCTATCAATCAATCATTGCTCATCTAGGTTTTTCTCCTCAGCATTATGTGAACTTGGATTACATTGAGAAGCATCCAACCAAGTTTGAAGGTGTGTTGGAGAAGATTGATGCATGGGGCTGCGTCATGCTATGTATCTTCACTGTGATTGGAATGAGGCTGCCATTCGACAATTCTATGCCACGTGTTTCTTCCATCCGGATCGCTCTATCACTTGGATGACTCACCACTCTTAGTTCACCGTCTCCTTCGAGGCTTTTGCTGCTGCCTTAGGCATGCCCGGATCTGAGGCCTCTCTTTTCGGGATCCATGAGGTGAACCCCAAGTTTGAGGCCATGCCCATCAGTGCATATGCTTGCCTCGCCATGCCTACCTCTCAGTTATCCACGGTGCAGCAAAGCAAGGAGCTTGATGATATCTCCATCTTCCGTCTCAAGTACCGGTGGATTTTTCAGTGTATCCTCAACTCCATTGCTCCCAAGAAAGGGGATCGTGGGATGGTTCGGGCCTATAGCATTGACTTGATGTACTACTCGAGGAAGGCTCCCAACCGTCCCATTGACATGGTAGATTTCCTATGGCATGAGATTCGCATGGCTAGTGGTCTGAAGGTTCGTACACTTCCTCATGCCCCCTTCATTCAGAGAGTCATCGACTCGGTTTATCCGTGTTCCATTGTCAAGACTTCCACGCACTCCTTATGGACTCCGCGTTATGAGTCTTCCAGGGGGAAGGCCCCTGCTCCTCCGCATGCCGTGAGCTCTTCTCGCCACACTAAACCTTTTGTGAAGCCTTTTGACCGCCTGGCTCGCTTTATTGGGAAGTCCCATAAATACATGCCGCTACACCGCTAATCACATTGCTACCGAGGAGGTTCGCCATATCTCGGAGGCAAATGCACTTAGGGCTCGTCTCCATGCGCGCCCTGGCAGTCCTGTTGAGCCTGATGAGCCCATTCCTGATCGGCTTCCTCTTCCGGAGGTCAACTTTCCTTCTGCCACTGATTTTCCAGAGTTCTTCCTTGCACCTGCTAATCTGAGTGATGGTGATGATGATGAGGAGGATGCTGAGTGATCCTCCTACTTTCTCGGGCGTCTTTCCCTTTTCGGTACTTGCTGCCAAGGGGGAGATGTAATTCTTAGGAGTATAAGTGTGAGTCTGCTATGTTTATTGAGAGCTCTAGTTATTGGACTCTGTGTTATTATTATTGTAATGATCCTTGGTCATGTGTTATGCTACCTTATATGAGTCTATGCTACTATGTAAGTCCTTGTTCATGTGTTATGCTACCTTATATGAGTCTTTGCTACTATGTAAGAGCTTAAGTATGCTATCTTCAGTGGCTATCTTCATTCATTGCTATCATTGCCTATGTTAATTTTAATGGTGTTTAACTACACTACTGTTACAACATCTTATTCAAATGAGGGTATCCTCACCATATGTGCATGATTTTGTATGTTATCATTTCATTCCTATGCATACTTTAAGGGGTAGCTCTCTCTAAAACACATCTTTGCATATATTAAGGGGGAGGTCTTCCTAAAAACACATACCGGACCGGACTACTCTCCTAAAATTATTCGCATCACATTTCACTTGTTAAGTGCTATATGTAGTTTGTCATCAACTACCAAAAAAGGGGGAGATTGAAAGTGCAATCTTGCTCTTAAAGATTATTTTTGATATTGATGACAAATTTACATATAGGGGACTAACCGTGTTTGCTAAGTATATACACAGGTCATTAGTTCTTTGGTTTTTTCTAATGTGCATCATGATCACATCATATGAGATATTACTCAAGCAAATTATCAATGAGGAAAGGAGCAAACAAAGATGAAGCATCGTGCTCTTTTATGGTTCTTGAGTAATAGGAATCCCGCACTATTAAGAGGGGATCCGAGGTATAGGTTCAAGGCTTGCTCATACTTTGTCTCATAAGAACTTTTTCACTAAGGACCAAAATCCCTAGCAAAACCCCTTAGCCAAAACCTACTACTATTGTTTCTCTACACAAACTCCTTGTCGGATCATCCGGACGGCGCCCCAGATCATCCGGGCTATGCCCGGATCGTCCAGACCTTATTCCGGATCATCTGGGTAATGTGCGCCCTCCATCACAGAACCATGATGGTTGAAGCCGGATCATCTGGACGTTGCCCCACATCATCTGGGTTGTGCCCGGATCGTCCGGATCCTCTCCCGGATCATCCGGGTAATCTTGCCCCTATTTTCACAGAACCTTGGTGGATGTAGCCGGATCATCCGGCCAGTCATCCGGATCATCTGGGCTCCTCGCAGCTCTTGTACTTCCACTTGCATCCGGGCCTTCAGCTAGATCATCCGTGCCTTCAGCCAGATCATCCGGATGGTCTTCCGGATCATCCGGGCAGGTCAATCTCTGTCTAAACGGCTCTAATTTGCTTGTGGTATAAATAGTCCCTTACCTCTTCGAGATAAGGTTGAACACTTCACTCAAACACACCTCAAGAACACTAGTGCTCCCTCTCCCTTGCTCACACACTAAATCCTAGATCCCGGTTTGATTCTTGTGAGTATCGAAGAGTTGTTCCAATCAAAAGAAAAATCTTCTCCCTCTCCTTCTTGTGACCGAAGAAAATCGTGAGTTGAGCAAGTCTTGAATTTTTTCCCTTGGATCTTGTTACTCTTGGAGGTTGGAGACTCCTAGGCGGTAGGAGTCTTTCGGAGAGGAATCGACCCTTGTGATTACCCCCCGGAAAAGTTTGTGAGGGTTTGGAGACCACCCCAAGGTCTACCACTAATGGTTGAGAAACGCCTCCGTGGTGTTGTCTCAAAGGGAGAATAGGGTGAGCCTTCGTGGCGTTGGTGTGCCTTCGTGTAACATCCACCTCTCTAACGGTGACGTAGCTTCCCTCCAAGGAAGTGAACATCGGCATACATCCTCGTCTCCTGGAGTTGAGGTTATTCCTAACCCTAACTCTCTACCTGTGGTTACTTGTCTCTTAGCACTTACTTATATCATATTGTGCTTGCTTACTTTCATACTTGTGTTACTTGCATAGCACTTAGTACTACACTTGCAATTGTTAGGCCCACTTTCATATTCTGCACTATTGCCTAAAATTGCTAAGTCATAATTAAAATTTGTAATTGTACCTATTCACCCCCCCCCCTCTAGGTCCATCTCGATCCTTTCAGCGGCGACGACGCCGGCCTGCTGCATCGCGGCCGGCGGTGCTTAACGGGCCCGCGTCGGGCTGGCTGGGCGGGTGGCCAAGCATGCCTTATTGCCGCGTCCGGACGGTTATCAGCGACGGTGCCGGAGGCACGGGCCTCCCGCACGACGGCGGTGGAGGTGGTTCCCTCCCGCTCGGCATCGATGTTGCTGCTCCCGTCGTGGTGAGCTTCTCTCCGGTCCTCTTGGCCTCGTGGTGGTGTTCGTAGCGAGGCGGCGTGGGTGGCGGCGCTACTGCGTTGGCGCATGGTGATGGGCGACGGTTTTGGTGGGTCAGTTCCGTTCGGTTGGCAGTTGGGGTTGGAATGCGGGAGAAATCCATGCCGGCTTCGGCCCCGACGCGGTGGCACCTGCGGGTGCCACCATTCCTCCCTGGAGGGTGTCGGTGGTATCCACCCCCCACCTCCCTCCGCGTGCCTGGGGAAACCTGAGGACTCGTCCGGGCAGCAGCGTCGTCGGCGTCGCATCCCTTCTTGGAGGTGCTGCTTGGTACGCGGCGGATCAGAGCCTCGGTCGGTGGTGTTTTGTTTCTAGTGGGCGCCACGGTGGCGGGTCATCCACGCTTTGCCAAGTTGTCGTGGTTGGCATTTGTTTCTTCTTCTTTTTCTTTTGGTGTGTTGTGCTGCTCGCCACAGCGTTATCTGTACTCGGTGTTGGTTGCTTTGGAATACAAAGCGGAGGGAAACCCTTTTTCGGTAGAGATAGGGTGTGTGTGCGTGTTTGTATGATGAGTGTATGTGAGCGACTCCAATTAATATAGTGTTTAAAAAAAATTAAGGACCAGACCCATACTCTCTTAGTCCCATAATATAAGACATTTTTAACCTAGATGTTAGATTACAAAATGTAAAAATACAAAGATGAACATAGTTTCGCGCGCACACATGTGAATAGCAAATTCATAAAAAATACTAGAATTTTTTTAAAAAATCTGAAATTTCCACGGTATGAAACTTAGTCGACCATTCTACTCACATGTGAAGTTTCGTGATGTATTGACACCCATGATATTCTTAGTGAAGAAAATAGAACTGTGACAATAGCATTTATCAAACGGTGTTTTTAATATAGCTTCGATTTTGACATTTTGCTCAGATTATCACGGATGTGGTTTCTTCGTGAAATTTCGGGTCAGTTTGGTTGGATACCTGGAAGAAAACTGCCTGGCCTGGAGCCTGCCTGGGACTAGCCTGGAGGTTGTTTGGTTAGCATCCTGGAAAAGGAAACAGTAGCCTGGCCTGAAATATCTTGCATGGTCATTAGCCTGGTTGGAGCGCCGAGCAAGTTTGTTAGCCTCACACAGGCGCAAGTATTCGGACGCCTGGCTCATGCCTGGACATTAATTATACCTCTGCATGCAGTACTGTTTGGTGGAGTCAAGAGTGAACCTTTATTTATGAGTAGTTAACAGCCGGCCAGGCAGCAGACACACACCAAACGCCATACAGCCAGGCTAGCCTGGCCAGGCAATTTCTCTCAAATTTCCAGGCGCACGCCAGGCACTATTTTGACTCAGGCATGGAGCCCAGGTAACAAACCAAACTAGCCGCCATACAGTCAAGCTAGCCTGGCCAGGCAATTTTTCTTAAATTTCCAGGCGCACGCCAGGCACTATTTTGACCCAGGCATGGAGCCCAGCTAACGAACCAAACTAGCCCTTCATACGCGAGTATACGGTTGGCTATGTATGTTACAAAAATAAATTTCATATGTATTTCTCTCACAATATAATTCTACTGCTCCGTTTCAGCAGGTGAAAAAAGAAAAACTGGCTCGGCAAGCACAGTCCACACTCCGCACTGCACTACGATAGTACGATGGCGAGAGCGCCGCCACCTCCTCTTTGAGCCTGAGCCACCTATGGTCCCGCCGCGAACCATCGCCCCCGGTGCGGCCGGAGCTTCGCCGGTGGAATTCTGCGCGCGCCTCCCTCGTAGCCCGACTCGCCCGCGCGGGACTCTGGTGGGTCTCCGGCTTCAAACCCTAGCTGCTGCCTGCTGCTAGTACGAAGGCTGCGGCTTCCTACCCTCGCCATCGCCCTCTCTGCTTGGTACATCTCTGCCTCCTTCTCCACATTTCTCTATTCAACAATCAGGGCCATGTTTTAGGTTTGGAGGGCTCACATCTCCTTCTGAAGACAAGGGCTTACCGGCCTGCATTTGTTCGTGATTGGAAATTGACCTTCTTGTCACTGATGTTTGGAAATTCCTTCCCTAATAATAATAATGTATGATGGCCTCACTTAAAAGTTCAAACCGCAAACCCGCTTGCTGATTTTTACTAAATTACTAGTATCTCTTTTCTTGCAGTTGCTATTTTGCTAGCTACTGATAACTAACCCCCAGTTTCCACTAGCTTACGCTTGCAGGCCACAATCTGTTACATCGATGTCCTGTTTTGGCACTTCTTGCCATTTGCGATTTCTGAACTGCGTAATGGATATCCAATTTCTTTCATGAGACGACTTGTTTTGTCAACCATCTACCTTCCAATGCTGACAATTTCTCTGTACCTCAATAAATTCAGAACTCATAAGGACAATTACTCTGTAATAGCTGCAAAGTTATGTTACCTAGTGAGTAACTTTACCTTATTTTAAAACTCTGAGTAAACTTAATCGGCTGGCATTCCAGTTCCGTTGTCAATTAAGCTTATTATTAGATACTTAGTCTTGGATTTGTTTTCACACTTATAGGCAATAGAGCCATGGCCAGGGGAAAGCAGCAGCAGAAGAAGACATTGGATCAGTCGAGATATCCTGAAATTAAGAAGCAGAAGCAATGTAACCCATATGTTGCTGCTAGATCTATCTCTTGCGACTGCAATTTTTGGGACACGAGGCAAAAAGATCTATATGATCAGATCTATCGTGAAAAGAAAGTTTTTGAGCACAGATTTGTGGAGTGGTCAGATATAGCTGATGCTGAAACATGTCCTTTTGACTTGTCCACTAAGTATGAGGATCTTGGTCTCAAAGGTCTGGCTAGTAACAACTCATCTTGGGTTTGGAATGAAGATGTTGTGAGACAATTTTATGGCACCCTTTACATTGATCCTGATCGCAGGGAAATGAATTTCATGATAGGCTCTCAGCATTGTTTTGCCACCAAGGAAGATCTTGAAAAGGCCTTGCTAATTGAGCCTAGAGCTGACAGCCTTGTTTTGCACGCATGGGATGATGCTGATGTTCACTCTCTCTTCCGTGTATCTAATCCTGACACTAGCCTAGTTAGGGATCTTAAAACTGAAGTTGGTCTCATCCAAAGGATAAATCGACATACACTTCTTCCTAGATCAGGAAATCGGGGTGCATGCAGCATCATACTTCTCAAGCTTGCCTATGCCATTTACCACGGAAAGCAGTTTGACATTGCTCATTTCCTCCTCAGTGAGATGTGTGAGGCCATTGAAACTCCATCAGACATTGCATTACCATATGCACCTCATATATTTTGCCTTCTCCGCCATCTGAAATGTGACCCTGCAAACATTGATACCAAATGCTGCCTCAAGAAGTACACCCTGAAGGAGGTGCTACAGCACCAACACCATCCGCCACCACAACCAGTTAATCTGGATTCAGTGGTCAGCAGTATTGCTCAAGTTTCAAAAATGACAGAGGGGTTACATGAGATAGTTGTTAAAGGATTCGAGACAATGGAGAAGCGATTTGACACCTTATCTTCAGAAGTTAGTGAGATAAGAGCTTATATGCTCAATCCTTGTCATGTGCTAAACTGCGACAAACAAAGGACACAAACTGAAGGTGGTGATGGTTATTCTGCAGCAGCCGATCCATAGCTTCCATACCTGTCCTGCTGGACTTTGCCAACTCTCTTTATGTCAACAGAAGAGTTTATGTTGTACCAAAAAATAATTAAATCTATGCTATACTTCGTTGTAGTGACAGGGGCACTAGTTGCTGATATATTTTGGTTACCCTATTTTTGGTTTGTTTTTGTGGTGATATATCTTTTGTTGTAGTGACAGGGGGCAGTAGTTAACGTTCTTCCAGTACTAAATTTAATAAATGAGGAGGGTTTGATTGATAAGACAACTGACAATGAGTGGCGAGTACAAGTAGCACTTTCACGACCTAGTAGGGTTAATGTTATAATGATGAGCATAATCCAGAAGAAATCACTTACATATTAAGACTCAGCCCTTAGGAGATCCATGCCGTTCTTTTTTGTTTGTGTGTAACTGTTTTTGTTTCTGAACATTGCTTGCTAACTCATAAATATGTTTCTTTGATGTTTGATTGCATAGTTGATACAACTATGGATATATCTCAGATTCTGCTAGCTGCCCAATCTATGGATGGCAATCTCAGGTCGGTAGCAGAAGACAATCTTAAGTTGTTCAAGGAGCTGAATCTTCCCAACTTTCTCCTCTTCCTATCAGTAGAGATCTCAAGCAATGAAAGGCCACCGGAGTCTAGAAGGCTTGCTGGTATTATCCTTAAGAACTCATTGGACACAAAGAATTCTTCAAATAAAGAGCTTCTGGTTCAACAGTGGGTCAACCTGGATCCGTCTGTCAAGTCAAAGATCAAGGAGTCATTACTGAGAACACTAGGATCTTCGGTGCCTCATGCGAGGCAGGCCTCGTCACAAGCCATTTCAAAGGTTGCATCCATTGAGATACCCCGCGGGGAATGGAAAGACCTCATCCCCAAATTACTGGGCAACATGAGGCAGCATGGTGCATCTGCTGCACTGTGGCAAGGAACACTAGAGCTGCTGGGGTATGTCTGCGAGGAGATTTCTCCTGAGCACTTGGAGCAGGGTCAGGTGAATGCTGTTCTGACTGCTGTCGTTCAGCGAATGAACCAGGCAGAGCTAAGCGTTGAAGTCCGTCTCGCAGCAGTTAAAGCTCTATATAACGCTCTTGATTTCGCTGAAAGCAACTTTGCAAACGTTATGGAGCGGAGCTATATAGTGAAGGTAATTTGTGATACTGTTGTATCTCAAGAAGTGGAGATCAGGCGTGCAGCTTTTGAATGCCTTGTTGCAATTGCATCCACATATTATATGCACTTAAATCCTTACATGTAAACCATACTTAACCTCACTGCGAATGCTGTCAAAGGTGATGAGGAATCAGTTGCAGCTCAAGCTATTGAGTTCTGGAGCACTGTTTGTGATGAAGAGATTAAACTCCAAGAGTACAAGGGATCTGATGATGCCTACTCTAGTGTAAATTACTGTTTCGTTGAAAAGGTCCTCCCTGTACTTGTTCCAATGTTGCTCGAAACTCTGTTGAATCAAGAGGGATATCATGAGCACTCTGACAATGTACGGTACATTTCCATGAGTGGTGCAAAGTGCCTTGGCCTTATCGCTAGAACTGTTGGTGATGCAATGATCCCTCTTGTGATGCCGTTTGTTGAGGTTAACATTACAAACCTGGATTGGCATTGTCGTGAGGCAGCTACTTTTGCATTTAGCTCTATCCTTGAAGGCCCCTCTGTTGATAAGCTTACCACCCTGGTACAGGGCAGACTTGACTTCTTGCTCAACTCGATGAAAGATCCAAAGAACCAGGTAAAAGTCGCCACCGCATGGACCCTACGGCGGATGTTTGAGCTTTTGCATTCTCCAGCTAGTGGAACTACAGTTATAACAGATGAAAACCTCCCTACTATCATGACTGTGTTGCTGGAGAGTAGTGAAGATGTTTCAAATGTGGCCAAGAATGTCTGTGGAGCCATATGTTGTCTTGCGCAAGGTTATGAAGATGCAGAGGCAAGCTCATCTGTGCTTATACCTTATCTTCCTAATGTCATCACTGCTCTCCTTTGTGCTTCGGATCGTGCTGGTACTGCCAATTTAAGTCTTCGCGCGTCTGCTTTTGAAGCGTTGAGTGAGGTTGTGAGAGTTAGCAACATAGCTGAAACTTCAAGCATTATAGGCCAGCTATGTCAGGAGATCATGCAAAGACTTAACCTGACATTTGATCTCCAAATTCTCTCGCCGGGTGACAGGGAGAAGCAGAGTGATCTACAGGCTTTGTTGTGTGGTGTACTGCAGGTCATCATCCAGAAACTGAGCAACTCTGATGCGATATCCGTAATTGCCCAGACTGCTGACCAGTTGATGTTCCTGTTTCTCCGTCTCTTTGCTTGCCCCAGTTCTACTGTACATGAAAAAGCAATGCTCGCCATTCGTGATGTTGCTTATGCCACTGGTCAAGATTTTGTGAGATACATGCCTAACTTTTTCAAGTATCTTGAGGCAGGCTTGCAGAATTACGAAGAATACCAAATATGCTCCATTTCTGTATGGGTGGTGGGTGATATTAGCCGTGCCGTTGAAGATAAAATTCTGCCTTTCTGTGATTGCATTATGACTGTTCTTTTCAAGGATCTTGCAAATTCAATGCTTCACCGGTCTGTCAGACCTCCAATTTTCTCATGCTTTGGAGACATTGCTCTTGCTATTGGCGAGAACTTTGAGAAATACCTGCCATATGCCATGCCAGTGCTTCAAGGAGCTGCTGAGCTCGTTGTTTTGGATCAAAGCGATGAAGATACAGTTTCTCACCATAACAAGCTGAGACATGGAATATTTGAGGCTTACTCCGGCATTCTGCAGGGTATGAAGGGCCCAAAAGCTGAGTTGATGCTACCTTATGCAAGCCATCTATTGCAGTTCACTGAAGCTGTCTACAAAGATCCGAGCAGGTTCACATCATTTTCGCTGCCTTCTTTTCCTTATATGGGTGACGTGTTTTTTCCTTATCATTGTAAGCACGTGTCTGCTTACAGGGATGAGACTGTGACAAAGGCTGCTGTTGCGGTCCTGGGTGATCTCGCAAGCATACTTGGACCGATCTCAACCGATCTGTTCAAGATCCACCCCTTCCATGCTGAGCTCTTGAATGAGTGCCTTAATTCTGACAACGAAGTCAGGGAAATTGCGTTGTGGTCCAAGAGAGTGATAACCGAAGCAGGGGTTTCTTAATGGGAGATATTGCTTTCTCGGTTGTGGCGGAGGTTTCTTTTTGTGTACTCCCTCCGTTCCGAATTACTCGTCGCATAAATGGATGTATCTAGATGTATTTTAGTTCTAGATACACCCATTTCTGCGACGAGTAATTTGGAACGGAGGGAGTATATGGCAAGTCCGTTTGCCATAGGCTGAATGAAAGGCTAACATATACTCAGTATGTTGTAGCGTCAGTGGTAGGATCCTCGTATGTAGGCTTCTTTTTGCCCTGTGTTAGACTGTCGAGTCGTGCATCATATTTGACAAGGGTGGATGATGACATGCACGTCTTGAACAGCTAACCTAATTAGCGTGTTGGACTCGTCGAGTCATCCTGTGTTAAACTGTCGATGTTACTGCTCGTCTTCTTGCTTTGCATATATCAGGTGGTTGTCTAGGGCAACACTGGATTTGTTTTCTTTGCAAGAAAATTTGTAGTGCGCTGGTCTAACTGAATCCTTGGTGGTGGTATAATTGAAACATCTTTCAAAATTCTGTTGCGCTGTCAGCATTATGTAATGATGTCACAATTCTATTTGGTGAAATTTCTTCAGAATTCTGTTTGGTTTCTTTTTCGCAGTGGATGCTCAAGCATATGCTATATCCTTGTGAACACAGACCTGACCCCCTAAGTTTTCTATACCTTCATATGCTATTCTTCCAGGTATCATTTCATTATGCTATTTCTTTTTGTTTTATCCGTGGACTCCGTGATATTTTGTTTTGTTTTCATGGAATTCACTTGGGCATGACTTTGTACATTTTATTTTGCCTTTGTTCATTCAAATGTTGGCTTTCATCCTTTCCAGTCACGAATAGATTAATCTAATTTAATGTTTTTTTTTGTTTGCCCTACACGCCGAAGAAAGAGTTGATTACCACAGTAGCTCCGAGAAGTTGAGGTATGTTTTTTTCTGATAGGCTCGCAGCATTGTTTTGCCACCAAAGAAGATCTTGGAAAGGCCTTGCTAATTAAGCCTAGAGCTGACAGTTTTGTTTTGCACACATGGGATGATGCTGATGTTCACTCTCTCTTTCGTGTATCTAATCCTGAAATTAACCTAGTTAGGGATCTTAAAACTGAAGTTGGTCTGATCTAAAGGATAAATCGACATATACTTCTTCCTAGATCAGGAAATCGAGGTGCTTGCAGCAGCATACTTCTCAAGCTTGCCTATGCCATTTACCACGGAAAGCAGTCTGACATTGCTCATTTCCTCAGTGAGATGTGTGAGGCCATTGAAACTCCAGACATTTGTTCCCCCTGATTTCTAATAATTCCCTTTTCTTTAGGTTTCTAATTTTGATTTACACATTTTTCATCTCATTTCCCCGGCTATTTTTAATTTACACAGTTTTTTTGTGCTGACAGGCCACCACAGGTGCAAGACCATCACCACTCATTACAGCATCTCCAGCCGCGCCCACAACAGCCCCCTCCCCCAGGCCATTTTTTTTGGCGCCGGCGTTAAAAAACGGCCCAATCGCGCCCTAGGAGCCCAATTTTCGCCAGTTAGGCCCAAAACTGGCACCGGCGGACCCAGGCCGAACCCGGCGTCCTTGGCGCAAAAGAACGGTGGGCCCGCCGAGTCAGCGACCTCCGCGCATCGCCGTCCTCATCACCTCGGTTTGCTGCGGGGAATCAATGCCAAGGCTGTCGCCGGTCAGCCTTCCATTGATTCCTCACGGGCGGCGATCGGCGATCGCCCCCCACCACCACGCAGCACACACGCTTGTCGCCCGGGACGCTATAAAGTCCCTCCTCGCCGGTGGACGACTTTTCGCCGTAGTCCCCTCTTCGCCGCCGACGCCCTCTCTTCCCTTCTCTCCCTGTCTAGCCACCACGCGCACGCTCGCCGATGGGCGAACCGTTCCTCGGCGATGGAGCGGCGGCCAACGTGCTCTGGGCGGCGTACTTCCAACGCCGGCACGAGGAGCGGCTCGCCTCCACCAACAACGCGTCGGTGGTAAGGGGGTGCAACAACAACGACGGCGGCCGCCTGTGGTGGGGCGCCCCCGGCCGCACGCTCCACACCGTCCTCGAGTACCTCGAGGGCCGCAACGATCTGCCGATCGAGTACCCGGCGGCCCCGGCCCCCCGCGGAGTCCGGCCGGTGGCTGCCGAGGCGCATGCTGGGTGGGTCCTCCTCCTCTTCCCGTTCCTCCTCCCACTCTTTCGGGGCGCCGGCGCTCGTCAGCGTCAAGGTCGAGCTCGTGGAAACGCCGCACGACCGGCGCACCGCGGTGCCACCGCCGTCATCAACGAGGGCGGACGTGCCTCCTCGGCTCCTGCCTCCCGCCTCGTCAAGAAGACGGAGCCGGGGCTCGCCCCCGTGAAGAGCGAGCACGATGACATGGCCGCACTCGACGATGAGGCCGCCATGAAGTGGGCGCGAGTGGACTGGGCCCGGCTGGAGATGGAGCGCCAGCGCCGCGCCCTAGAGGAGATTGCCGCTCGGCGCCGTGGCTGCGACGAGGGAGGCTCGAATGCTTTCTAGCTGGGGCTCCTGGGAGGGGAAGGGAGAGGTGTGGGTGCTAGAGGAGCTCGAGCAATTTATCGCCGGTCGAGGCGAGTGGATGAGGATGGTCGCCGCGGACGAAATCCCTAACACTAATTTCCATGGGCGGCGACAGAGGTGCGGGCAGCTCTCTCTCTCCTGCAGGTCAAAATCACCGTCGACTAATGCCACATCAGCTGCAAATCGAGACAAACCACCTAGAGTTTTTTTTTTTGTCCAGTATGGGTTTGTTTAGGGTGTTAAAAGAGCAGAAAAATAGATGAAGGGGTAATGTGAACCATCAATTTTATTCAGGATACTAGTAAAATGAACTTTTTTTCTTCTTGTTTAAATGCTTGTTAGGCAAGTTTGTGGATTGGTCCTTGTTCTCTTTCATGTATTTTTTTTTTTTTGACGGGCTGTTCTCTTTCATGTATTGCAATGTGATTTGACGCACTATTATATATTGCCGATGGAACAGTTGTATGTTCATGCGTCATAGATTAGCTCAGCATGCAAGTTAACTAATCAAGACAACTAGCCACAAGGGGATTCATACTAATTGGCAGCATGCACACGCGAGGTTGCTGCACACAGACATATATTATTGGTTATAAACAATGGCAACTACGTAGTAGGCCAATTCATTGTAGCCATCACACAAAATGATACTGAAAATCCTTAACTAACAATTTTAATTACTATATATTGATGAGAACTTCCAAAGGGTGCTTCAGCGAGAGTACTCCCACAACACATTGTCGAGCAATACTCCCGTCGACAATTTCATTTACTAAGTGGCATGTAATAGAAGACAAGAGAGTCCACAAGAATGTCAAAATATTCAGATCACACATTGTAGTGTGTATGAAGACCACGGCAGTACACCTCATGGTACAATAACCATGTCACGCATATCCGACCACGTAAATTGAGTAGAAAATAAAGAATCATTCATTTGGATATTGTAGTGTGTCAAGGTACGGCCATCCTCCATTGTCTTGCCGCCAAATATGAGGCACTGTTGGCCAGGGGGGATGCCTTCCATAGCCCAGATCTTCTCCTTGACACTATAGATGGTATCTGTGCTCCTCACCTCAAGATTATAGAATTTACCTCGTAAAGTCTTAACGTAGATGTTCATCCGACTCCCTCTCGGGCACCGGCTGTGGAGGACGAGGAGGAGGGTGCTGTTGTTGCGGATGTTGAGGTCCGCCAGGGTCCTGCCTTTGTCGCCGTTGTCGTCGAGCTGTCTGTTGGCGATATTGCTTTCTTTTTCGCAGTGGATGCTCAAGCATATGCTATATCCTTGTGAACACAGACCTGACCCCCTAAGTTTTCTATACCTTCATATGCTATTCTTCCAAGTATCATTTCACTATGTTATTTCTTTTTGTTTTATCCGTGGACTCCGTGATATTTTGTTTTGTTTTCAAGGAATTCACTTAGGCATGACTTTGTTCATTTTATTTTGCCTTGTTCATTCAAATGTTGGGTTTCATCCTTTCCAGTCGTGAATAGATTAATCTAATCTAACGGGGTTTTTTGCCCTACACACCGAAGAAAGACTTGATTACCACGGTAGCTCCAAGGAGTTGAGGTATGTTTTTTTCTGACGGAACAAAAAATTCGAGGCAGGTCGACACTTTCGCAGACCATTCTTCCAAAAATTAGCAGACAAATGATAGACACATTAACACTGCTGTTTTGTCCAAATTTATCATGTGTCTTCAACTTGATACGCACCACGGGAATCGCACCCTATGCCGACGGCCAGGGCCGTCGGCATAGCCCTGACTAGCCGTCGGGACAGGCCTATGCCGACGGCCCCCGTCGGCATAGGGCCGTCGGCAACATATCAGTCGGCGTAGCCAGGATGACCGTCGGCATAGAACGGCCGTCGGCATAGCACCTATCCCGACGGTGGCCGTACATCTATGTCGACGGCAGATCGCCGTCGGCAACGCTTATCGCCCTAACGGCGGCCGCCACAATCGCCGAGCAACGGCGGCTCGCCACGTGGCACCCCTATGCCGATGGCTCGGCCGTCGGCTTAGTCAACGTCGCCGACGGCCGGGCCGTCGGCATAGGTGTGCCATGTAGCTATCGCCAGGCCCGGCCGCAGACGCCACGCGGCACACCTATGCCGACGGCCCGCCGCCGGCTTAGTCAGCGTCGCCGATGGCGGTGCCGTCGGCATAGGTGTCTCCTGAGCTCCCGATTCGACATCGTGGCACCCTATGCCGACCGCATAGCCATCGGCTTAGTTTGAAACCTATGCCGACGGCTACGCCGTCGGCATAGGTGCCACGCGTCAGCAACTGGGAGCTCACGCCAGTCCTATGCCGACGGCACAGCCGTCGGCATAGTTTGCTTCTGTTTTTTTTCTTTTTTCTGTTTGTTTTCAAATCAGTTCAATTCAAATAACAGCACATATATAACAGCACATATCAAAGAACGTAAGCATAAGCATCATCACACACACAAGTCTCTAAATGATCATCATCACAACCAACATAAGCATAAGCATATAGAAAAGCACCACACACAAGTCTCTAAATGATCATCACCACACACAAGTCATCTCAAGCATCATCACCACACACTAGGCTTAAGCGCCAGACGCCGAGCACCGCGGAGGTCGCCACCGCCAAGACCGCCAAGCCTGTGTCGTCATCGCTAGCGGCAGCCTTCCGCTAAGACCGCCTCCACCTCCGCCTCCGTGGATCGGAGTGGTCGGATCGAGTGGTCGGGCTCCGTGTCTCCAGTCTTCGAAGACCACCGCCAACGTAGATCCACTGTTCTCGGATGTTGAAAAGACATATTAATGGGATATATGATCGTGTTGAAAGGCATGACATGCTTTGGGTGAATAGATTGGGGATGAACTAACCGGCGAGGGCCGCGTTCTATGCCACAAACTCTGAAGGTCAAGACCTTGGTTGTCTTTGGAGGGCATTGTCTTGGCTGTGGCGAGGACACCGCCGCCGCCATTTCTGAAAAGCTCGCTCGGTGGCGATCCTCTCGCACTTGGTGTTCATGAAGCCTCGATGCCACGCCATGGTCTCTGGCGTGTGTACTCAGTAGGCCTACGGTATGACATGATGGAACTCATAAAACTACTAGATGCGGAAAATAAAGTGAGCAATGAAGATAAGAGCGAAAATACTTACAGATTGTTGCTCTGAAAGAGGGACTGTGAATGGACACCGGCTGGCTCGTCTGCTGCTCGGGCTCGGTCGATCCGACGAAGCTGTGTGTAGGAGATAGTCGGAGTGACCACAGATCGAGAACCGCCTCCGACCGTGCTCCTTGGGCCCCATGCTCACCACCGCCTGTCGTCCGTGATCCGCCAGAATGGGGTCGTGTGTCGAGATGTAACTTCAGATCTGCCATGCGGTAGGCCGCCTTCCTCCACGCGGTCTTCTTGCCGTAGTACTTGGGCTCGCCAGCTTGGGGTCCTTTCACAGATGGGCGATCTCCCACGCTTTGCATGTGTGAGAGCGGCTGCTTGATTTCTCCTCTGCACCACCAAACAGATGTTAGTCATACATAAGAAAGTGATGGTAAATAGAAGAAGAAGAATGTTTAATGGGGTTAGTCATACATTAACCGCCTTGTGGAGATAGTGGTTTCGGTTTCCACGAGCATGTACTCCCTCATTCCCTCGGTTAGCCTTATTTTTGATTCTCATAGCCGCCTGTGCTCCAGCCCCATCACACCAAAGATCCACCAATGCCGCCAGACTCGTCTTTTCCATAACACCAATTTGGACACACCTACATAATAAAAGCATAATGGCATGTCAACATGAAACGGTGAAATGTACCACATGGTAATGAAAGCATAATATATGAAAGCATAATGAAAAATCTTTTATACTTACCGCCAAGTACTCGTGCCTCTCAAGGTAATGCCCATCCTCCGCGCTTCTTCCTTGGTCATCTTCACACCAAGAACGTCGTGGTAGTATGTCGAGATGGCCACATAGCGCACCTCGTCTTCGCATCTCGCGGGCCTTCTTCTTGCATTGGCGCAGACGATCTGGTCCGCTCTAGCCCTGTGTCTCGGAAGAACTCGATAGAATTTCTACTATCATGCATGAAACAAGAATGGAAGAAGCCATGAGTTAAATCATTCATGAAACTAGAAGGGACTTGTGCTTCTAAAGAGAACTCACCCAAAAGTAGTGGTCACGGCCTTGGCATGGGTCTCATGGTCCGCGTGGAGGGCCGCTTCCAGATGGTCCCACTGTGGCCAAAACCCGACGGTCCGGCTGCTGATTGATCCGGACAAGACAACCCGGCCAAGATAACTTCAGCAAGACGGTGATGAGGCCGTTGGGAATACGGACCCCTTTAGAATATATCCATTGTGCAAAAGAATGAACTATTAGCATGTGACAAGCAAAATAAATAACAACCGAATATGCATGTGACAAGCAAAATAATGAACCGCTTACTTTTTTCCGTGGGCTCAATGAGCCACTTCGCTCCTCAAGAGCAGGAACCTGCTTTGGTAGCTGCGTTGCCACGCAGCCATCCCTTGTTGTCAACCCCTTCCGTCACCACCATCATCCCCGCCACCACCCCCTCCTCGCTTTGCCTCCCCTCCCAACCTCCTCCTCCTCCTCCTCCTCCTCGCGTGCCTCCTCCTCCACCTCCTCCTCCTCCTCCTCCTCCCTAGAGTGTACCTCACTAGAGGAGGTACCTCACCAGAGGAGGGCCTCAAGACAACACCCCTAAGTCGGTGAGGGTGCGCTCTTTCCGCCGCGACCCCTCAGAGTGGCTCTCCCCAAACCTCGTCCTCTAGAGGCTCTCCCCGCCCCTCCTCCTCTAGGGGCACCTCTCCCTCGACCTCCCCGTGAGGAGTCATCGTCAAGTAGCCCATACTCCCTGTGAATGCTTCAAGCATTTACAGCTCTGACCAGATTTCAGCCTTGATCGCAATCGATTGCGAGATGGCATCCAATGAGATATTTTCGCACCCGCATAAAGAGGTTTCTTCGACGAGGCCAAGACCTCCAAGAAGGCCTTTGCGGTTGCCTCCGCTCCTCCGTTCATTCTCTGAAGGTGTCGATTTGCCGCTTCGCAACAATGACATCATCTAGCATGTCCCCGACCCGTCGTCCTCATATCCATGATGCGTTGTCGCATCACCTCCTCTCTACCACGGTCCCGATCGGCTATGTTTATCGGCGGCATGTCAAAGTTTGGCATATATCCGTGCGTGCGAAGGTGCTCACTCATGTCCGTCTGATTTCTACGGTGACGCCCGCACATCTCGCATGAGGGCATGGTGGGATAATTCTCATTGACGACGGAATATCTCCTTCAAATACACATCGGTTTTCGCGATCCACTCGATGTTACTCGATTCCGACGGATAAAACCACCGTACATCCACCGATTATCTGCCATCCTCTGCTATTTTGCAAACCACACAACACAATTAAGGATTCACTTAAATTAATCACATCAAATTTTCAGTTTCTACCGTTGAATCCACCTACATCTCTAATAGGTAAAGATGGGTCCTAATCCCACTCGAGGATGTGTAGATTGAGTCGTTCTCCATTCTACCCGTTCGAGACAAAATTTGGCAGCACCTCCCGCTGTTCTCCAGATACACGCCTCGTCAAATAGCCGAGAGAATGTGCTCCGGAGAACAATGGGGGGCGCCACCAAATCCTGTCTCGAACGGGTAGAACATGGAGAACATACCCAATCTACACATCCTCGGGCTGTCCGTGGAAAACGCTGGACAATCCGAATAGTTGCGGTGATAAATATGCAATTGAATGCATATTTATCGATGCAACCCTTTCGGACGGGAGACGCCTAGGTTACGCCAATTGACTTGAGAATGAAATCTAGTGACATCAAAAAATGGAGGAGATGGACTTGTAGCTCACCCTCGGCTGTAGGGAAGGAGTCGAACAACGGAGGGATGCTCAGGAACAACGCGTCGGACGACGGTCACTTTGATGAAATGCAACACCACAAAGCCTGCAAATTCCATCGGGACAAAAAATTTAGAACATCACAACTCATAGAGCATATTTAAAACATTTAAACATGCATTCATTTATTTTTGCATCATGTAGGCAAAAAAACTAAAAACATTAACAATATATTCATCATCGTCATCACATATTCATCATCATAATTATCACCTATTCGTCATAATCATTGATTCATCTCATCGAACCAAATTTTTTTGCAAGATATGCAACATATAGCATCTCATCTAACCAAATTTTTTTACTACCTATCTCACTATCTATCTAACTATCTACCTACTAACTATCTCACTATCTATCTAACTATCTAACTATCTATATAACTATCTATCTAACTAGGTATCTAACTATCTAAATATCTATCTAAATACCTATCTAACTAGCTACAAAATTACTAAAAACACTAAAATACATAAAATTTTCACCTTGAGAGGGCCGACCGGAGTTGGGGCGGGAGGCGGAGTCGGGCGGGAGGTCGGCGGGGTTCGGGCGGGCGGCCGGTGTCGGGTCGGGCGGGAGGCCAAGGGGGTCGGGCGGGCGGTCGAGGGGGTTGGGGCGGGCGGTGGGGTCGGGCGGGAAGGTTGGAGGCGGGGCGGGCGGGCGGCAAGGCCGGTCAGGCGGGCGGGCGGCCGGGGTCGGGCGGGTGGCTCGGGTCGGGGGGAGGCGGGCGACGGGGCTCGGGTGGGGCGGCGGGTTGGACCAGGAGGCGCGGCGCCAGGGCAGCTTGGGGGGGCGGCAAGGGGCGCGTGCTTCAGGCGGGCGGAGGAGGTGGGCGGCGGTGTAGGGTCGGGGTCGGTGTGTTGAGGGAGAAAATGAGTGGAGGAGGTCGGGTGCGGTCAAAAGGTGCGGTGCGGATAAGGTTGGCCCTATGTCGACGGCATGGCCTTCGACATAGGCCAGGCCCACATGTCAAGAGCAGGGAGTGGATAACGTGCACATATGCCGACGGACAGGCCGTCGGCATAGGTGGAGAGCCCTATGCCGACGGCTGGGCCGTCGGCATATATGCAAACCACAATTTTTTAAATAGTCCCACCGCCGAGGGGAAAGCAATTTGACCTGTTTAAATAGTTCACTAATCCACACGTTACAAACTCCGGTATTCATTAGACTTATATGAAGAAAACGGACAATTACTCTGAACTTTCAGTGCCCGGGCAGCCGGCCCGGTGACCGGGCACTAAAGGTTTCAGAGTGATAGTACATTTCAGAGTGATACCTCATACATGTCGTACAGTGTGCTGGCATGTCCGAAGAGGCGGCACGCGTCTCCGGGGTGTGCCCCCTCACACGGACGGCGCCGCCGCCGCACTTTGGGGGAAACGGACGCGTCGTGTCTCATCGAGGGATCTTCTTGTGGGTTTGGCCCGGATGTTGCTCTAAAGTGTTCAGATGGGCTGACCTAACATGACCGGTGGATAGTTCCACCGGTCAAAACCCGTCTGCAAAGTCAAAGGGCTAGATCCCGTGGTCAAACGCTACAGGTTAGGCGGACGGGGCCCTGGGGTAGCAATGCCACCGGAGCGTCGATCGGGCCCTCATACATGCGGGGTGGTGTGGTGGCATGTCCGAAGAGGCGCACGCGTCTCGGGTGTGGCCCCCCTCACGGACGGCGATGACACGGTAGTAGACGCTCGCGGAAACGATCGCGCGTGAATATTATTAAATACTCGAGCGCGATAAAGTCATGAGTTTTTACATCACGTGGGCACATGTGCTATAGGACCGATGGTAATTTTTCATAATTTTTCGTGATGGAGAAGTATCTGAACACTTCCCTACGCGGATTGCTCTTGGCGCTGCTCACGATCAGGGCGGCGGCCTCCGGGGTTAGCATACCGTCAAATCTTGCGAGGCGGTCTCTCACAAGTCTGGAAGTGTTGTGGCGGTTGCAAATGCCCGCACGCGTCTCGGTGTGCCCCCCCTCACGGACGGCGCCGCCCGCACACTGGAGGGGGGAAACAGACGCGCCGGGTCTACACGGAGTGGATGTAGCTGTGGGTTTGGCCCGGATGTTGCTCCCGGTGTCCCTATGGGCCGAATCGACACAACCGGTGGAGAGGTCCACCGGTCAAAGCCCGTCCGTGGGAAGTCAAAGGCTAGATCTCGTGGTCAACCGCTCGTGGTTAGGGCGGACGGGGGCCCTGGGCGCAGTAATGCCACCGAGCGCCGCACCGCCCCTCATACATGCAGGTGGTGTGGTGGCATGTCCAAGAGGCGCACGCATCTCCGGGTTCGCCCTCACGGACGACGCCACCGCCGCACCTAGAGGGGGAAACGGACGCGTCGGGTCTACACGGAGGGATCTTGTTGTGGGTCCGCCCGGATGTTGCTCCAAATTGTTCGTATGGGCTGACCTAACACAACCGGGTGGAGAGGCCCACCGGTCAAACCCCGTCCGTGCAAAGTCAAAGGGCTAGATCCGTGGTCAAACGCTACAGGTTAGGCGGGGCGGGGCCCTGGGGTAGCAATGCCACCGAGGCGTCGATCGGGCCCTCATACATGCGGGGGTGTGGTGGCATGTCCGAAGAGGCGGCACGCGTCTTGGGTGTGGCCCCTCACGGACGGCGATGACACAGTAGTAGACGCTCATGGAAACGATCGGCGTGAATATTATTAAATACTCGAGCGCGATAAAATCATAAGTTTTTACATGACGTGGGCACATGTGCTATAGGACCGATGGTAATTTTTCATAATTTTTCGTGATGGAGAAGTATCTCAACACTTCCCTCTCGCGGATTGCTCTTCGCGTCACGACCGTGGCGGCGGCCTCCGGGCCAGCATACCGTCAAATCTTGCGAGGCGGCCTCTCACAAGTCTGGAAGTGTTGTGGCGGTTGCAAATGCCCGCACGCGTCTCCGTGTGCCCCCTCACGGACGGCGCCGCCACGCACACTGGAGGGAGGAAACGGACGCGTCGGGTCTACACGGAGTGGATGTAGCTGTGGGTTTGGCCCGGATGTTGCTCCCGGGTGTTCCTATGGGCCGAACTGACACAACCGGGTGGAGAGGTCCACTGGTAAAAGCCCGTCCGTGGGAAGTCAAAGGCTAGATCTCGTGGTCAACCGCCTGTGGTTAGGCGGACGGGGCCCAGGGGTAGTAATGCCACCGAGCGTCGCACCGCCCCTCATACATGCAGGGTGGTGCGTGGCATGTCCGAAGAGGCGCACGCGTCTCCGGGTTCGCCTCACGGACGGCGCCGCCGCCGCACCGGAGGGGGGAAGCGGACGCGTCGGGTCTACACGGAGGGATCTTGCTGTGGTCCGCCCGGATGTTGCTCCAAAGTGTTCAGATGGGCTGACCTAACACAACCGGGTGGAGAGGCCCATTGGTCAAATCCGTCCGTGCAAAGTCAAAGGTTAGATCCGTGGTCAAACGCTACTGGGTTAGGCGGGGCGGGGCCCTGGGGGTAGCAATGCCACCGAGCGTCGCATCGGGCCCTCATACGCGGGGTGGTGTGGTGGCATGTCCGAAGAGGCGCACGCGTCTCGGGTGTGGCCCCCCTCACGGACGGGCGATGACACGGTAGTAGACGCGTGAGGAAACGATCGGCGTGAATATTATTAAATACCGGAGCGCGATAAAATCATGAGTTTTTGACATGACGTGGGCACATGTGCTATAGGACCGATGGTAATTTTTCATAATTTTTCGTGATGGAGAAGTATCTCAACACTTCCCTCTCGCGATTGCTCTTCGCGCTTCTGTTGTGGGCGGCGGCCTCCGGCCAGTATACCGTCAAATCTTGAGTAGGCGGCCTCTCACAAGTCTGGAAGTGTTGTGGCGGTTGCAAATGCCCGGCACGCGTCTCCGGGGTGTGCCCCCCCCCTCCTCACTGACGGCGCCGCCGCCGGAACCTGGAGGGGGGAAACGGACGCGTCGGGTCTACACGGAGTGGATGTAGCTGTGGGTTTGGCCCGGATATTGCTCCCGGGTGTCCCTATGGGCTGAACTGACACAACCGGGTGGAGAGGTCCACTAGTCAAAGCCCGTCCGTGGGAAGTCAAAGGGCTAGATCTCGTGGTCAACCGCCTCGTGGTTAGGGGGACGGGGCCCTGGGGTAGCAATGCCACCGAGCGCCGCGACCGCCCCTCATACATGCAGGGTGGTGTGGTGGTATGTCCGAAGAGGCGGCACGCGTCTCCGGGGTTCGGCCCCCTCACGGACGGCGCCGCCGCCGGCACCCGGAGGGGGGAAACGGACGCGTCGGGTCTACACGGAGGGGATCTTGCTGTGGGCTGGCCCGGATGTTGCTCCAAAATGTTCGTATGGGCTGACCAAACACAACCGGGTGGAGAGGCCCACTGGTCAAATCCCGTCCGTGCAAAGTCAAAGGGCTAGATCCGGTGGTCAAACGCTACAGGGTTAGGCGGGACGGGGGCCCTAGGGGGTAGCAATGCCACCGGAGCGTCGCATCGGGCCCTCATACATGCGGGGTGATGTGGTGGCATGTCCGAAGAGGCGGCACGCGTCTCCGGGGTGTGGCCCCCCTCACGGACGGCGATGACACGGTAGTAGACGTTCTGCTGAAACGATGCGGCGTGAATATTATTAAATACTCGGAGCGCGATAAAATCATGAATTTTTACATGACGTGGGCACATGTGCTATAGGACCGATGGTAATTTTTCATAAATTTTTGGTGATGGAGAAGTATCTGAACACTTCCCTCTCGCGATTTCTCTTGCTGCGTCACGACCGTGGCGGCGGCCTCGGGGCCAGTATACCGTCAAATCTTGCGTGGCGGCCTCTCACAAGTCTGGAAGTGTTGTGGCGGTTGCAAATGCCCGCACGCGCGTCTCGGGTGTGCCCCCCCCGGACGGACGCCGCGCCGCACCGGAGGGGAGAAACGGACGTCGGGTCTAAACGAGTGGATGTAATCGTGGGTTTGGCCCGGATATTGCTCGGGTGTCCCTATGGGCTGAACCGACACAACCGGTGGAGAGGTCCACCGTCAAAGCCCGTCCGTGGGAAGTCAAAGGCTAGATCTCGTGGTCAACCGCCTGGGTTAGGCGGACGGGGCCCTTGGGGTAGTAATGCCACCGGAGCGCCGCACCGCCCTCATACATGTAGGGTGGTGTGGTGGTATGTCCGAAGAGGCGCACGCGTCTCCGGTTTCGCCCTCACGGACGGCGCCGCCGCCGCACCGGAGGGGGAAACAGACGCGTCGGGTCTACACGGAGGGATCTTGCTGTGGGTCCGGCCCGGATGTTGCTGCAAAGTTTTCCTATGAGCTGAACTAACACAACCGGGTGGAGAGGCCCACCGTCAAATCCCGTCCGTGCAAAGTCAAAGGCTAGATCCGTGGTCAAACGCTACAAGGTTAGGCGGGGACGGGGCCCTCGGGGGTACCAATGCCACCGGAGCGTCGCATCGGGCCCTCATACATGCGGGGTGGTGTGGTGGCATGTCCGAAGAGGCGGCACGCGTCTCCGGGGTGTGGCCCCCCTCACGGACGGCGATGACACGGTAGTAGACGTTCTGCGGAAACGATGCGGCATGAATATTATTAAATACTCGGAGCGCGATAAAATCATGAGTTTTTTACATGATGTGGGCACATGTGCTATAGGACCGATGGTAATTTTTCATAATTTTTCGTGATGGAGAAGTATCTGAACACTTCCCTCTACGCGGATTGCTCTTCGCGCGTCTATGACTGTGGCCGGCGGCCTCCGGGGGCTAGCATACCGTCAAATCTTGCGTAGGCGGCCTCTCACAAGTCTAGAAGTGTTGTGGCGGTTGAAAATGCCCGGCACGCGTCTCCGGGGTGTGCCCCCCACACACGACGGCGCCGCCGCCGCACCGGAGGGGGAAGCAGACGCGTCGGGTCTACACGGAGTGGATGTAGCTGTGGGTTTGGCCCGGATGTTGCTCCCGGGTGTCCCTATGGGTCGAACTGACACAACCGGGTGGAGAGGTCCACTGGTCAAAGCCCGTCCGTGGGAAGTCAAAGGGCTAGACCTCGTGGTCAACCGCTCGTGGTTAGGCGGACGGGGCCCTGGGGCAGTAATGCCACCGGGCGCCGCACCGCCCCTCATACATGCAGGGTGGTGTGGTGGCATGTCCGAAGAGGCGGCACGCGTCTCGGGTTCGCCCCCACGGACGGCGCCGCCGCCGCCCTCTGGAGAAACAGACGCGTCGGGTCTACACGGAGGGGATCTTGCAGTGGGTCCGCCCGGATGTTGCTCCAAAGTGTTCCTATGGGCTGACCTAACACAACCGGGTGGAGAGGCCCACCGTCAAATCCGTCCGTGCAAAGTCAAAGGCTAGATCCGTGGTCAAACGCTACAGGTTAGGCGGGGCGGGGCCACGGGGTAGCAATGCCACCGGAGCGTCGCATCGGGCCCTCATACATGCGGGGTGGTGTGGTGGCATGTCCGAAGAGGCGGCACGCGTCTCCGGGGTGTGGCCCCCCTCACGGACGGCGATGACACGGTAGTAGACGTTCTGCGGAAACGATGCGGCGTGAATATTATTAAATACTCGGAGCGCGATAAAATCATGAGTTTTTTACATGACGTGGGCACATGTGCTATAGGACCGATGGTAATTTTTCATAATTTTTCGTGATGAAGAAGTATCTGAACACTTCCCTCTACGCGGATTGCTCTTCGCGCGTCTACGATTGTGGCCGGCAGCCTCCGGGGGCTAGCATACCGTCAAATCTTGCGTAGGCGGCCTCTCACAAGTCTAGAAGTGTTGTGGCGGTTGCAAATGCCCGGCACGCGTCTCCGGGGTGTGCCCCCCCCCCCCACACACACGGACGGCGCCGCCGCCACACCGGAGGGGAAACGGACGCGTCGGGTCTACATGGAGTGGATGTAGCTGTGGGTTTGGCCCGGATGTTGCTCCCGGGTGTCCCTATGGGTCGAACTGACACAACCGGGTGGAGAGGTCCACTGGTCAAAGCCCGTCCGTGGGAAGTCAAAGGGCTAGACCTCGTGGTCAACCGCTCCAGGGTTAGGCGGGACGGGGGCCCTGGGGGGCAGCAATGCCACCGGAGCGTCGCACCGGCCCCTCATACATGCAGGGTGGTGTGGTGGCATGTCCGAAGAGGCGGCACGCGTCTCCGGGGTTCGGCCCCCTCACGGACGGCGCCGCCGCCGGCTCTGGAGAAGCAGACGGACGCGTCGGGTCTACACGGAGGGATCTTGCGTGGGTGCAGCCGGATGTTGCTCCAAAGTGTTCGTATGGGCTGACCTAACACAACCGGGTGGAGAGGCCCACCGTCAAATCCGTCCGTGCAAAGTCAAAGGGCTAGATCCGTGGTCAAACGCTTCTGAGGTTAGGCGGGACGGGGGCCTGGGGGGTAGCAATGCCACCGGAGCGTCGCACCGGCCCCTCATACATGCGGGGTGGTGTGGTGGCATGTCCGAAGAGGCGCGCGCGTCTCGGTGTGGCCCCCCCTCACGGACGGCGATGACACGGTAGTAGGCGTTCTGCGAAAGCGATCGGCGTGAATATTATTAAATACTCGGGCGCGATAAAATCATGAGTTTTTACATGGCGTGGGCACATGTGCTATAGGACCGATGGTAATTTTTCATAATTTTTCATGATGGAGAAGTATCTGAACACTTCCCTCTCGCGGATTGCTCTTGGCGTCTCTGACTGTGGCGGCGGCCTCCGGGGGCTAGCATACCGTCAAATCTTGCGTAGGCGGCCTCTCACAAGTCTGGAAGTGTTGTGGCGGTTGCAAATGCCCGGCACGCGTCTCCGGGGTGTGCCCCCCCCCCTCACGGACGGCGCCGCCGCCGGCACCTGGAGGGGGGAAACAGACGCGTCGGGTCTACACGGAGTGGATGTAGCTGTGGGTTTGGCCCGGATGTTGCTCCCGGGTGTCCCTATGGGCCGAACTGACACAACCGGGTGGAGAGGTCCACTGGTCAAAGCCCGTCCGTGGGAAGTCAAAGGGGTAGATCTCGTGGTCAACCGCTCGAGGTTAGGCGGACGGGGCCCGGGGGAAGCAATGCCACCGAGCGTCGCACCGCCCCTCATACATGCAGGGTGGTGTGGTGGCATGTCCGAAGAGGCGCACGCGTCTCCGGGTTCGCCCCCACTCACGGACGGCGCGCCGCCGCCCGGAGGGGGAAGCAGACGCGTCGGGTCTACGGAGGGATCTTGCTGTGGGTCTGCCCGGATGTTGCTCCAAAGTGTTCGTATGGGCTGACCTAACACAACCGGGTGGAGAGGCCCACCGTCAAATCCCGTCCGTGCAATGTCAAAGGGCTAGATTCGGTGGTCAAACACTACAGGGTTAGGCGGGACGGGGCCCGGGGTAGCAATGCCACCGGGCGTCGCATCGGGCCCTCATACATGCGGGGTGGTGTGGTGGCATGTCCGAAGAGGCGGGACGCGTCTCCGGGGTGTGGCCCCCCTCACGGACGGCGATGACACGGTAGTAGACGTTCTGCGGAAACGATGCGGCGTGAATATTATTAAATACTCGGAGCGCGATAAAATCATGAGTTTTTTACATGACGTGGGCACTTGTGCTATAGGACCGATGGTAATTTTTCATAATTTTTCATAATGGAGAAGTATCTGAACACTTCTCTCTACGCAGATTGCTCTTCGCGCGTCTACGACTTTGGCCGGCGGCCTCCGGGGGCTAGCATACCGTCAAATCTTGCGTAGGCGGCCTCTCACAAGTCTGGAAGTGTTCTGGCGGTTGCAAATGCCCGGCACGCGTCTCCGGGGTGTGCCCCCCCCGGACGGCGCGCGCCACCGCACCGGAGAGGGAAGCAGACGCGTCGGGTCTACACGGAGTGGATGTAGCTGTGGGTTTGGCCCGGATGTTGCTCTGGGTGTCCCTATGGGCGAATCGACACAACCGGTGGAGAGGTCCACCGTCAAAGCCCGTCCGTGGGAAGTCAAAGGGCTAGATCTCGTGGTCAACCGCTCGAGGTTAGGCGGGGCGGGGCCCTGGGGGTAGCAATGCCACCGGGCGTCGCCGCCCCTCATACATGCAGGGTGGTGTGGTGGCATGTCCGAAGAGGCGGCACGCGTCTCCGGGGTTCGGCCCCCTCACGGACGGCGCCGCCGCCGGCACCTGGAGGTGGGAAACGGACGCGTCGTGTCTACACGGAGGGGATCTTGCTGTGGGTGTGGCCCGGATGGTTCTCCAAAGTGTTCGTATGGGCTGACCTAACACAACCGGGTGAAGAGGCCCACTGGTCGAATCCCGTCCGTGCAAAGTCAAAGGGCTAGATCCGGTGGTCAAACGCTATAGGGTTAGGCGGGACGGGGGCCCTGGGGGGTAGCAATGCCACCGGAGCGTCGCATCGTTCCCTCATACGTGCGGGGTGGTGTGGTGGCATGTCCGAAGAGGCGCAGCGTCTCGGGTGTGGCCCCCCCTCACGGACGGCGATGACACGGTAGTAGGCGTTGTCGGAAGCGATGCGGCGTGAATATTATTAAATACTCGGGCGCGATAAAATCATGAGTTTTTACATGGCGTGGGCACATGTGCTATAGGACCGATGGTAATTTTCATAATTTTTCGTGATGGAGAAGTATCTGAACACTTCCCTCTACGGATTGCTCTTGGCGCATCTGATCGTGGCGGCGGCCTCGGGCTAGCATACCGTCAAATCTTGCGTGGCGGCCTCTCACAAGTCTGGAAGTGTTGTGGCGGTTGCAAATGCCCGCACGCGTCTCGGTGTGCCCCCCCTCACGGCGGCGCCGCCCGCACCGTACTGGAGAAGCAGACGCGTCGGGTCTACACGGAGTGGATGTAGCTGTGGGTTTGGCCCGGATGTTGCTCCGGGTGTCCCTATGGGCTGAATCGACACAACCGGTGGAGAGGTCCACCGGTCAAAGCCCGTCTGTGGGAAGTCAAAGGCTAGATCTCGTGGTCAACCGCTCGAGGTTAGGCGGGGACGGGGCCCTGGGGGGTAAGTAATGCCACCGAGCGTCGCACCGCCCATCATACATGCAGGGTGGTGTGGTGGCATGTCCGAAGAGGCGGCACGCGCCTCGGGGTTCGCCCCCTCACGGACGGCGCCGCCGCCGCACCGGAGGGGAAACGGACGCGCGGGTCTACACGGAGGGGATCTTGCTGTGGGTCTGGCCGGATGTTGCTCCAAAGTGTTCGTATGGGCTGACCTAACACAACCGGGTGGAGAGGCCCACCGTCAAATCCGTCCGTGCAAAGTCAAAGGGCTAGATCCGTGGTCAAACGCTACTGAGGTTAGGCGGACGGGGCCCTAGGGGTAGCAATGCCACCGAGGCGTCGCATCGGGCCCTCATACATGCGGGGTGGTGTGGTGGCATGTCCGAAGAGGCGCTGCGTCTCGGGTGTGGCCCCCCTCACGGACGGTGATGACACGGTAGTAGACGTTCTGCTGAAACGATGCGGCGTGAATATTATTAAATACTCGGAGCGCGATAAAATCATGAATTTTTTACATGACGTGGGCACATGTGCTATAGGACCGATGGTAATTTTTCATAATTTTTCGTGATGGAGAAGTATCTGAACACTTCCCTCTCGCGGATTGCTCTTCGCGCGTCTACGATTGTGGCCGGCGGCCTCTGGGGGCTAGCATACCGTCAAATCTTGCGTAGGCGGCCTCTCACAAGTCTGGAAGTGTTGTGGCGGTTGCAAATGCCCGGCACGCGTCTCCGGTGTGCCCCCCCCTCACGGACGGCGCCGCCGCCGGCACCTGGAGGGGGGAAACGGACGCGTCGGGTCTACACGGAGTGGATGTAGCTGTGGGTTTGGCCCGGATGTTGCTCCCGGGTGTCCCTATGGGCTGAACTGACACAACCGGGTGGAGAGGTCCACTGGTCAAAGCCCGTCCGTGGGAAGTCAAAGGGCTAGATCTCGTGGTCAACCGCTCCAGGGTTAGGCGGGACGGGGGCCCTTGGGGGTAGCAATGCCACCGGAGCGTCGCACCGGCCCCTCATACATGTAGGGTGGTGTGGTGGTATGTCCGAAGAGGCGCACGCGTCTCCGGTTCGCCCCCTCACGGACGGCGCCGCCGCCCGGCACCGGAGAAGCAGACGTCGGGTCTACGGAGGGATCTTGCTGTGGGTCTGGCCGGATGTTGCTCCAAAGTGTTCCTATGAGCTGAACTAACACAACCGGGTGGAGAGGCCCACCGTCAAATCCGTCCGTGCAAAGTCAAAGGGCTAGATCCGGTGGTCAAACGCTACAAGGTTAGGCGGGGCGGGGCCACAGGGGTAGCAATGCCACCGTAGCGTAGCATCGGGCCCTCATACATGCGGGGTGGTGGGTGGCATGTCCGAAGAGGCGGCACGCGTCTCCGGGGTGTGGCCCCCCTCACGGACGGCGATGACATGGTAGTAGACGTTCTGCGGAAGCGATGCGGCGTGAATATTATTAAATACTCGGGCGCGATAAAATCATGAGTTTTTACATGGCGTGGGCACATGTGCTATAGGACCGATGGTAATTTTTCATAATTTTTCGTGATGGAGAAGTATCTGAACACTTCCCTCTCGCGGATTGCTCTTGGCGTCTCTGACTTTGTGGCGGCGGCCTCAAGAACTAGCATACCGTCAAATCTTGCGTGGCGGCCTCTCACAAGTCTAGAAGTGTTGTGGCGGTTGCAAATGCCCGCACGCTGCGTCTCGGTGTGCCCCCCCCACGGACGGCGCCGCCCCGCACACTGGAGGAGCAGACGACGTCGGGTCTACACGGAGTGGATGTAGCTGTGGGTTTGGCCGGATGTTGCTCCGGGTGTCCCTATGGGTCGGAATCGACACAACCGGGTGGAGAGGTCCACCGGTCAAAGCCCGTCCGTGGGAAGTCAAAGGGCTAGATCTCGTGGTCAACCGCTCGAGGTTAGGCGGGGCCAGGGGCCCTGGGGCAACAATGCCACCGGCGTCGCCCCCCTCATACATGCAGGTGGTGTGGTGGCATGTCCGAAGAGCGGCACGCGTCTCGGGTTCGCCCTCACGGACGGCGCGCCGCCGCCGCCCGGAGGTGGAGAAACGGACGCGTCGGGTCTACACGGAGGGATCTTGCTGTGGGTGTGGCCCGGATGTTGCTCCAAAGTGTTCGATGGGCTGACCTAACACAACCGGGTGGAGAGGCCCACCGTCAAATCCCGTCCGTGCAAAGTCAAAGGGCTAGATCCGTGGTCAAACGCTATAGGGTTAGGCGGGGCGGGCCCCAGGGGTAGCAATGCCACCGAGCGTCGCTCGGCCCTCATACATGCGGGGTGGTGTGGTGGCATGTCCGAAGAGGCGGCACGCGTCTCCGGGGTGTGGCCCCCCTCACGGACGGCGATGACACGGTAGTAGACGTTCTGCGGAAACGATGCGGCGTGAATATTATTAAATACTCGGAGCGCGATAAAATCATGAGTTTTTTACATGACGTGGGCACATGTGCTATAGGACCGATGGTAATTTTTCATAATTTTTCGTGATGGAGAAGTATCTCAACACTTCCCTCTACGCGGATTGCTCTTCGCGTCTACGACTGTGGCCGGCGGCCTCCGGGGGCTAGCATACCGTCAAATCTTGCGTAGGCGGCCTCTCACAAGTCTGGAAGTGTTGTGGCGGTTGCAAATGCCCGCACGCGTCTCCGGGGTGTGCCCCCCCTCCCGGACGGCGCCGCCGCCGGCACCTGGAGGGGGGAAACGGACGCGTCGGGTCTACACGGAGTGGATGTAGCTGTGGGTTTGGCCCGGATGTTGCTCCCGGGTGTCCCTATGGGCCGAACTGACACAACCGGGTGGAGAGGTCCACCGTCAAAGCCCGTCCGTGGGAAGTCAAAGGGCTAGATCTCGTGGTCAACCGCCTGTGGTTAGGCGGGGCGGGGCCCCGGGGTAGCAATGCCACCGGAGCGTCGCACCGGCCCCTCATACATGCAGGGTGGTGTGGTGGCATGTCCGAAGAGGCGGCACGCGTCTCCGGGGTTCGCCCCCCTCACGGACGGCGCCGCCGCCGGCACCTGGAGGGGGGAAACGGACGCGTCGGGTCTACGGAGGGATCTTGCTGTGGGTGGCCCGGATGTTGCTCCAAAGTGTTCGTATGGGCTGACCTAACACAACCGGGTGGAGAGGCCCACCGGTCAAATCCCGTCCGTGCAAAGTCAAAGGGCTAGATCCGTGGTCAAACGCTACAGGGTTAGGCGGGACGGGGGCCCTAGGGGTAGCAATGCCACCGGAGCGTCGCACCGGGCCCTCATACATGCGGGGTGGTGTGGTGGCATGTCCGAAGAGGCGGGGCGCGTCTCGGGTGTGGCCCCCACGGACGGCGATGACACGGTAGTAGACGCTCTGCAAACGATCGGCGTGAATATTATTAAATACTCGAGCGCGATAAAATCATGAGTTTTTACATGACGTGGGCACATGTGCTATAGGACCGATGGTAATTTTCATAATTTTTCGTGATGGAGAAGTATCTCAACACTTCTCTCTCGGATTGCTCTTCGCGCTCTCGACTTTGGCGGCGACCTCGGGGCCTAGTATACCGTCAAATCTTGCGTGGCGGCCTCTCACAAGTCTGGAAGTGTTGTGGCGGTTGCAAATGCCCGCACGCGTCTCCGGTGTGCCCCCCCCTCCACGGACGGCGCCGCCCTTGCACCGGAGGGGGAAGCAGACGCGTCGGGTCTACACGGAGTGGATGTAGCTGTGGGTTTGGCCGGATGTTGCTCTGGGTGTCCCTATGGGCGGAACGGACACAACCGGTGGAAGGTCCACTGGTCAAAGCCCGTCCGTGGGAAGTCAAAGGGCTAGATCTCGTGGTCAACCGCTCCAGGGTTAGGCGGGACGGGGGCCCTGGGGTAGCAATGCCACCGGGCGTCATGAGCCCCTCATACATGCGGGGTGGTGTGGTGGCATGTCCGAAGAAGCGGCACGCGTCTCGGGTTCGGCCCCCTCACAGACGGCCGCCGCCCGCACACGGAGGTGGGAAGCAGACGCGTCGTGTCTACGGAGGGATCTTCTTGTGGGTGTGGCCGGATGGTTCTCCAAAGTGTTCGTATGGGCTGACCTAACACAACCGGGTGAAGAGGCCCACCGTCAAATCCGTCCGTGCAAAGTCAAAGGGTTAGATCCGGTGGTCAAACGCTATAGGGTTAGGCGGGACGGGGGCCCTGGGGGGTAGCAATGCCACCGGAGCGTCGCATCGGGCCCTCATACATGCGGGGTGGTGTGGTGGCATGTCCGAAGAGGCGGCACGCGTCTCCGGGGTGTGGCCCCCCTCACGGACGGCGATGACACGGTAGTAGACGTTCTGCGGAAACAATGCAGTGTGAATATTATTCAATACTCGGAGCGCGATAAAATCATGAGTTTTTGACATGACGTGGGCACATGTGCTATAGGACCGATGGTAATTTTTCATAATTTTTCGTGATGGAGAAGTATCTGAACACTTCCCTCTGCGGATTGCTCTTGGCGTCTCACGATTGTGGCCGCGGCCTCGAGGGCTAGTATACCGTCAAATCTTGCGTGGCGGCCTCTCACAAGTCTGGAAGTGTTGTGGCGGTTGCAAATGCCCGCACGCGTCTCCGGTGTGCCCCCCCCCTCACGGACGGCGCCGCCGCCGCACCGGAGGGGGAAACAGACGCGTCGGGTCTAAACGGAGTGGATGTAATCGTGGGTTTGGCCCGGATATTGCTCCGGTGTCCCTATGGGCTGAACCGACACAACCGGTGGAGAGGTCCACCGTCAAAGCCCGTCCGTGGGAAGTCAAAGGGCTAGATCTCGTGGTCAACCGCCTGTGGTTAGGCGGACGGGGCCCTTGGGGTAGTAATGCCACCGAGCGCCGCACCGCCCTCATACATGTAGGTGGTGGTGGTATGTCCGAAGAGGCGCACGCTGCTCGGGTTCGCCCTCACGGACGGCGCCACCGCGGCACCGGAGGGGGGAAACGGACGCGCCGGGTCTACACGGAGGGGATCTTGCTGTGGGTCCGCCCGGATGTTGCTGCAAAGTGTTCCTATGAGCTGAACTAACACAACCGGTGGAGAGGCCCACCGTCAAATCCCGCCTGCAAAGTCAAAGGGCTAGATCCGTGGTCAAACGCTACAAGGTTAGGCGGACGGGCCCTGGGGTAGCAATGCCACCGAGCGTCGCGATCGGGCCCTCATACATGCGGGTGGTGAGGTGGCATGTCCAAGAGGCGCACGTGTCTCCGGTGTGGCCCTCACGGACGGGCGATGACACGGTAGTAGACGCTCGCGAAACGGCGCGGCGTGAATATTATTAAATACCGGAGCGCGATAAAATCATGAGTTTTTACATGACGGGCACATGTGCTATAGGACCGATGGTAATTTTTCATAATTTTTCGTGATGGAGAAGTATCCAACACTTCCTCTACGCGATTGCTCTTCGCTTCACGACCGTGGCCGGGCCTCGGGGCCAGCATACCGCCAAATCTTGCGAGGCGGCCTCTCACAAGTCTAGAAGTGTTGTGGCGGTTGCAAATGCCCGCACGCTGCCTCCGGGTGCCCCCCACACACGGACGGCGCCACCGCCGCACCGGAGGGGGGAAACGGACGCGCCGGGTCTACACGGAGTGGATGTAGCTGTGGGTTTGGCCCGGATGTTGCTCCCGGTGTCCCTATGGGTCGAATCGACACAACCGGTGGAGAGGTCCACCGTCAAAGCCCGTCTGTGGAAGTCAAAGGGCTAGACTCGTGGTCAACCGCCTGTGGTTAGGCGGACGGGGCCCCGGGGCAGAATGCCACCGAGCGCCGCACCGCCCCTCATACATGCAGGTGGTGTGGTGGCATGTCCGAAGAGGCGCACGCGCCTCCGGGTTCGCCCTCACGGACGGCGCCGCCGCCGCCCCGGAGGGGGAAACGGACGCGCCGGGTCTACACGGAGGGATCTTGCAGGGTCCGCCCGGATGTTGCTCCAAAGTGTTCGATGGGCTGACCTAACACAACCGGGTGGAGAGGCCCACCGTCAAATCCCGTCTGCAAAGTCAAAGGGCTAGATCCGTGGTCAAACGCTACAGGTTAGGGCGGACGGGCCCCGGGGTAGTAATGCCACCGGAGCGCCGCCCGCCCTCATACATGCAGGTGGTGTGGTGGCATGTCCGAAGAGGCGCACGCGCCTCGGGTGTGGCCTCACGGACGGCGGCGACACGGTAGTAGACGCTCGCGAAACGGCGCGCGTGAATATTATTAAATACCGGAGCGCGATAAAATCATGAGTTTTTACATGACGGGGCACATGTGCTATAGGACCGGCGGTAATTTTTCATAATTTTTCGTGATGGAGAAGTATCTCAACACTTCCTCTACGCGGATTGCTCTTCGCGCTTCACGACCGGGGCCGGCGGCCTCCGGGGCCAGTATACCGCCAAATCTTGCGAGGCGGCCTCACAAGTCCGGAAGTGTTGTGGCGGTTGCAAATGCCCGCACGCTGCCTCCGGTGTGCCCCACGGACGGACCGCCGCCGCACCGGAGGGGGTGAACGGACGCGGCGGGTCTACACGGAGTGGATGTAGCTGTGGGTTTGGCCCGGATGTTGCTCCCGGTGTCCCTATAGGCCGAATCGACACAACCGGTGGAGAGGTCCACCGTCAAAGCCCGTCCGTAAAGTCAAAGGGCTAGATCTCGTGGTCAACCGCCTGTGGTTAGGCGGACGGGGCCCTGGGGAAGTAATGCCACCGAGCGCCGCACCGCCCTCATACATGCAGGTGGTGTGGTGGCATGTCCGAAGAGGCGCACGCTGCCTCCGGGGTTCGCCTCACGGACGGCGCCACGCCGCACCGGAGGGGGAAACGGACGCGCGGGTCTACACGGAGGGATCTTGCTGTGGGTCCGCCCGGATGTTGCTCCAAAGTGTTCAGATGGGCTGACCTAGCACAACCGGTGGAGAGGCCCACCGTCAAATCCCGTCCGCAATGTCAAAGGGCTAGATTCGTGGTCAAACACTACAGGTTAGGCGGACGGGGCCCCGGGGTAGCAATGCCACCGGGCGCCGATCGGGCCCTCATACATGCGGGTGGTGGTGGCATGTCCGAAGAGGCGGACGCGCTCCGGGTGTGGCCCTCACGGACGGCGATGACACGGTAGTAGACGCTCGCAAAACGGCGCGGCGTGAATATTATTAAATACCGGAGCGCGATAAAATCATGAGTTTTTACATGACGGGCACTTGTGCTATAGGACGGATGGCAATTTTTCATAATTTTCATAATGGAGAAGTATCTCAACACTTCTCTCTACGCAGATTGCTCTTCGCTGCCACGACTTTTGGCCGGCGGCTCCGGGCCAGTATACCGCCAAATCTTGCGAGGCGGCCTCTCACAAGTCCGGAAGTGTTCGGCGGTTGCAAATGCCCGCACGCTGCCTCCGGTGTGCCCCTCACGGACGGCGCCGCCACCGCACCGGAGGGGGGAAACGGACGCGCGGGTCTACACGGAGTGGATGTAGCTGTGGGTTTGGCCCGATGTTGCTCCGGGTGTCCCTATGGGCCGAATCGACACAACCGGTGGAGAGGTCCATCGTCAAAGCCCGTCCGTGGAAGTCAAAGGCTAGATCTCGTGGTCAACCGCCTGTGGTTAGGGCGGACGGGGCCCCGGGGTAGTAATGCCACCGAGCGCCGTGACCGCCCCTCATACATGCAGGTGGTGTGGTGGCATGTCCGAAGAGGCGCACGCGCTCCGGGTTCGCCTCACGGACGGCGCCGCCGCCGGCACCTGGAGGTGGGAAACGGACGCGTCGTGTCTACACGGAGGGGATCTTGCTGTGGGTGTGGCCCGGATGGTTCTCCAAAGTGTTCGTATGGGCTGACCTAACACAACCGGGTGAAGAGGCCCACTGGTCAAATCCCGTCCGTGCAAAGTCAAAGGGTTAGATCCGGTGGTCAAACGCTATAGGGTTAGGCGGGACGGGGGCCCTGGGGTAGCAATGCCACCGAGCTGCCGTGATCGGGCCCTCATACATGCGGGTGGTGTGGTGGCATGTCCGAAGAGGCGCACGCTGCTCCGGTGTGGCCCTCACGGACGGGCGATGACACGGTAGTAGACGCTCATGGAAACAATGCAAGGTGAATATTATTCAATACCGGAGCGCGATAAAATCATGAGTTTTTGACATGACGGGCACATGTGCTATAGGACCGATGGTAATTTTTCATAATTTTTCGTGATGGAGAAGTATCTCAACACTTCCTCTACGCGGATTGCTCTTCGCTGCTCACGACCGCTGACGGCGGCCTCCGGGCCAGCATACCGTCAAATCTTGCGAGGCGGCCTCTCACAAGTCCGAAAGTGTTGTGGCGGTTGCAAATGCCCGCACGCGCCTCCGGTGTGCCCCCCTCCCTCACGGACGGCGCTGCCACCGCACCGGAGGGGGAAACGGACGCTGCCGGGTCTACACGGAGTGGATGTAGCTGTGTGTTAGGTCAGCCCATAGGAACACTGAGCAGATCCGCCAGACCCACAACAAGATCCCTCCGTAGACCCGACGTCTGCTTCTCCAGGTGCCGGGCGGCGGCGCCGTCTGCGGAGGGCACACCCCGACACGCTGGCCGCCTCCAGACATGCCACCACACCACCCCGCAAGATGTATGAGGGCCCGGTGCGACGCCCCGTGC
Source organism: Aegilops longissima (assembly GCA_021605205.1). Classification (NCBI taxonomy): domain Eukaryota; kingdom Viridiplantae; phylum Streptophyta; class Magnoliopsida; order Poales; family Poaceae; genus Aegilops; species Aegilops longissima. The sequence continues at coordinate 55,012,210 of CM038676.1, read as the reverse complement.
CATTGCTACCCCCAAAGGCTCCCCGCCCCGCCTAACCTCCGTAGTGTTTGACCACGCGATCTAGCCTTTGACTTTCCACGGACGGGCTTTCACCAAAGGACCTCCCCACCCGGCCAGGTTAGGGTCAGCCCATAGGAACACTCGAGCGACATCCGCCGCACCCACAAAGAAGATCCCTCCGTAGACCCGACGCGCCGGTTTCTCCAAAGCCGGGCAGGCCGCTGCCGTGGGAGGGGGCACACCCGGAGCCCCAAGACGGGCGCTCACGCATGCATGAACACTTTCACATATGCATCGGGACCCGTGCGATGTTTCGTGACATAGCTACACCCCGAATCCCCCACCAACCGAATTCTTTCCGTGTCGATCGCTTCTCCGTGACACGGCGATAGCGACGCTCAGAACGGGGGTAATCGATATACCATCGGGTATGTTTTTTAGATAAGGCATAATTATCTTATACAAAAACAAAACTAAAATAAAGTAACAATAACAAAACAGAGTAAAATAAAAAATAAAGTAAATACGATGATGTCGACGGCCAGGCCGTCGCATATCTGCGGCACACACGGAGGTTGTCCCACGGATCGATGACGGGCGTGGCACACGGATCGCCGACGGGCGAGGGGTTTATGCCGACGGCTTCGCCGTAGGCATACCGCCACAGATATGCCGACGGCCGCCATCGCCTCGTCGGCGAGGGATCAACGCCGCCAAATGGTCACCGACCGGGCAGTGGGATCCGCCATGCCGACGACCGTCCTATGCCGACGGGCCCCGTGAGGGCGCATTTCACGGCGGTCCCGACGGTTTGGTCTATGCCGACGCCCCGCCGGCATAGATGAATGTATGCCGACGGCTTTTCTACGCCTACGGCCTTTCCTTGGCCGTCGGCATAGGTTCATAGATGCCGACGGGGGCCATCGGCATAGATTTGGCCGTCGGCAACCCCAGTTTTTCTGGTAGTGACGTGTGCATCCCTTTCATGGTACTTAGCATTTGCATATTATGATTGAAGCGGTTAGCAGCGCCCCCACTGCTGTCTTTGACGAATTTTTGCGCTCGTGATTCACTAATACTACATACATATGTGGTGTCTAGTTGGCATGACTTTGCAGTTGTCTGCGACCAAGGCGAGCGCGGTGGAAGAAGGCTCGGCTCGGTGCCTCTTGCTGTGTGACTTGTTGTACAGCTAGTGGTAAATGTTCCTTTATCCAACTCAAAAAGGGCAGAAAGAAAAGATTAAGGAATGTAATTTGGAATAAGTGTATGGTTAATTTTCAGGGATCTGGGGGTTGCCAAGCTCCAGGTTTTGTTTGATGGCCTGAAAAATGGGAGCCTTCTTGGGTGAGTGCGAACTGATTAGCATTTATTTTCTGTTGTTGCCAGCAAACAAATGGCCATGACAACACTGCTGATGCCATTGTATTCCTGTGCTCCTCTTGCTGCTCGTGCGCGTGCCGAGCAGCAACAACATGCCATCCATTGTATTAGTTGATTCCTAGCCTCCTTGTATTCCCGTGCTCCTGCTGCTGCTCGTGCGCGTGCCGAGCAGCAACCACATGCCTCCATCCATTGTATTAGTTGGTTTATGAAGGAAGAGAAGAGGCAAAGTATATATCCATCCATGAGATCTTTTTTTTTTGAAATACCATCCATGAGATCTTTCTTCGCCTCAAAATAGATGCAAATAACCTTTCAGAAAAAAAAGATGCAAATAAGATGCGGTGGGCCGTGGCGAAACGAGTCCTTGAGATTGGTGAACCGGAATCGATCCGCTACCGACTCAAGGTCAAGGCCACGCGTTAAATCTCCGCCAGGTTACACGGGACGCTCCCAATCTCCGCCGAGTTACACGGAATCCCGATCGCGCAGTCGCAATCCGCCAGGTTAGACGAGACGACGATGGCCGCCGGCGACGACCGCATCTCCGGCCTCAGCGACGACCTCCTGCGCCGCGTCCTCCACTTCGTCCCCGCCAAGGAGGGCGCCTTCAGCAGCGCGCTCTCCAGGCGGTGGCGCCCGCTCTGGCGCTCCTGCGGCGCCGTCAACCTCGTTGCCCGCTCCCGCAAGGACGACCCCGGCAGCAGCTGGTGCGACCAAGGCTTCTACGCTGATCGCGACGCCTTCGTCTCCGCCGCCCACCAGGCGCTCGACGCCGCCGACCAAGCCGCCCAAGCCGACTGCCACCGTCCTGTCACGAAGCTCACCATCCGCGTGGAGGCCAGCTGCTACGACAAGATCCTCCCTTTCCTTCCCCGTGACGCGGACTATCACAGTCCCAAGGAGCATGACGTTTTCCGTGCCTTGCTCGCCCACAAAGCGGCGCGCCGCGTCCAAGTGCTCCGGGTCGCCGCGGTGGACACCGTCAAAGGGAAGCCCATGTACTTCTAGAGGAGCAAGTACGAGGCCAGCGCCAACATTCGTGGGCTTGGCATCTACCCGCTCAGCCTCGGCTCCCTGCCGTCGGAGACCCTCCGCGAGCTGGAGCTCACCAACTGCAGCAGCCTCGAGCCGGCCGCCGCCGCCGGCACGTCCTTTCCTCAGCTGACGTCGCTGCGGCTGCGGCACTGCAATGCGCCGTTCTGGCGAACCCAGCGCATCATCGACGCCGCGCCATTGCTCGCTGCCATCCACCTCGAGGCCATCCTTCGACGAGGTCGCCCGACCGGACGACCCGCCGCCAAAGGAAGCCACGCTTCGGTCCCTCTGCTGCCCGGCGGCCACCATGCTCGTGCTGGACAAGTGCTACTTGAAGAAGAATGGCACCGTGGGGATCCACGCCCGATGCTGCGCAGCTTTCGGTACAGAGGGATCATCCGGCATATCTCGCTGGACCCGCCGCCGCAACAGTTGGCACGGGCGGAACTGACTGTCCTCGACCACGGCGGCCAACGAAACACACACCCGTGCTGGAGCTTCTGGGGAACCGTCCGCGGCTTCTGCCACGCCAAGGAAGTGAAGCTGAGTGTGCGCCATGTGGAGGAGATCCGATGTTACTACAACATCATAGAGGCAAAAGATATCAAGCTCCGACGACTCGAGCGCCTCCAACTCCAGGGAGTGTACACGCCCACCAACAGCGCGGCAGCGAAGCTGATCACGAACCTGCTCAGCTGCAGCCCGGCCCTGTGCGACCTCCGGATCGAGCTCAGCACGGCGCACGAGGAAACTACCATGAAATACCACTACGGGGCCCAAATCATGGACAGGAAACGCCGAGCTCAGTTCCGGGAGTCCGTCCGTCGTTTGAGGAGCCGCAGACAGCAGCCGACGGTGGCAGGAGACGGGGACGACGACGACGTTGACTACGACGAGGTCACTGATGTGCCTGGCCTCAGTGGCGAGTCGTTCGAATGCTTGCGGAGCTGCCTAACAAGAGTCGGCCTCAAGTTCCGGCAGGAGACGGCGGACTGCTTTGGAGCCCAGCTCGTCAAATTCTTTGCCCAAAACGCCATGGCTCTGGAGACGATGCTCATTGACGCTGGAAACGAGAGGATCCACGATCACATGAATCTCAAGATTGAGAAGTGGATTGCCAATTCATCAAAGAGAGGAAGAAGGATGGACGCAACGAAGGTGCAAGTCTTGCCTCTAAACCTTGCCGTCTTATCACCATCGAGCAATCCTATTCCTACCTACGTGATGAAGATCGGCAAGGTCGCCGGAGCGAGGCGACGAGAGGACCGCCTGAGCACGCTCAGCGATGCCACGCTGGGGCGCATCCTCTCCTCCCTCCCATCCAAGGAGGCGGCGCGCGCGACGGTGCTGTCGACCCGGTGGCGCGACACCTTCACCTGCGTCGACGCCGTGTGGCTGGAGGAGCCTGAGAGCCCCATCGTCGAGGAGCACGAGGACAACTGCGGCTCCGACTATGGCCGGCCCGATGACCCCGACCCGAAGCTGCCGTTCACCACCGCCGTCACCGCGGCCCTTCTCACGCGCCACGGCGTGCATGCGTCGCCCGCGCCGCCGCTCCGCGCGCTCCGCGTCGTCTTCGACAAGTACCGCGCCGAGGACGCCCCGGCGGTCGACCACTGGGTGTTCTACGCCCTCAAGCAGGCCGACTGTGCGCCTGCTGGGCTTGAGCTCGACCTCAGCCTCCGCCGCGAGCCCCTCTGTAATCGTCCTTCCTGCCCTGGCTCCCACATGCACCATATGGCACAGTACACCGTCCCGATGAGGCTCTTCTCCTGCGCTGCGCTGCGGACGCTCAGCATCAACATCGGCCCCTGCAGCCTCTCCCCGCCAGCCGCCATCAGCCTGCCGTCCCTCGAGGTGCTGCTCCTCGCCCGCGTGTCCGACCACGAGCGACACGTACAGAGCCTCGTCGACGGATGCCCGCGTCCCGCCGATCTCACGCTCGAGACCTGCGGCACGGTGACGACGCTCTCCCTCCTCGGCAACCGCCGCCTCCGCAGGCTTGCGCTCCGGTGCTGCCACAACCTAGCCAAGGTATTCGTCGCGGCCGATGGCGAGCTCTACTCCCTGGAGTACCGTGGCGACGTGCCCGACACGTCTCTCCTCGACCTCCAGGGCACCGGCCGTACGAGTTTCACGTCGTGCTCGATCGATATCTCCGGTAAGGAGGTCTCGTCGGAGGAGCTCACTAAACTCGGAGAGTTCCTGCAGCTAGTCTCCTCCACCAAGCACCTGCACCTGCAATCCGTACGGCTGGGCTCCGACATACAACTCGACGCTCCAGCGACGTTACCGGTTTTCACCAGCCTCCTTCACCTCGAGCTAACAGGCCGCCTCCTGCACGGCGACGCCACTGCCGCCATGAGCAGGATACTCGGCCACGCTCCATCACTTGAGGTGCTTTCGTTGCTCTTTGAAGCAGGCCCCGGCGACGACGAGTTGGACGCGCGAGATAGACGGGAAGAAGAATGCAGGGTGGGGGAGATCGTTGATGCGCACCAGCTCAGGTACAACGAGCATGACGTCCTCGCGACCATGCCGCCGGTGAGCATCCCTTGCCTGAGGAGACATGTGAGGGAGATCAACTTGGTGCATTACCATGGCGGGAGCGTGCAGAGGACGCTGGCCCGTTTCCTGCTCTGCAATGCTTTGGTTCTCGACAAACTCTACTGCGGATTTGCTCCAGGGCCATTGTGGATTCAGACCAAGCTGAGAGATGAGATCCAAGGTTGGGCAATGAACAGTCCAAAAAATTGTGTCTTCGACTAATCAAGAATTCAAAATTAATTAGAAGTGCAATGCAAGTTGATATTGAGCATATAAATGTTTTTGGCTGATGCACTTGCTTGACTTGGTAATTGGCATTATGCAACTTTAATTAAGACTATAAGAAAGCAATATGAGTTTGTTTGCACTTGGATCTAAGATTTCGACCAGAATTGCATATGTTTGTACGAATCAATTTATTTTCCTAAATGATAATGCCCACGCGTGTGGCATGTTTGCACTTTGCCCACACGCGTTGATCCATTAACTGCTTCATTGCATATTTGCATTTTTTTTTTGTGAGAAAAAGGGAAGTTTTATTCCAAAATAATAGGGTTGCAATCTAGATGCAACAATTCCTCGATACATGGAGGACCTCTGTTTATCCAAACGGCCGCGCAACAATGTAGATGCACTGTTTTATTTAGTTTTAAAAGAAAGATATTTTAGTAGATCCATCATCTAAAAAAACATCTTATTGTCATTCATGACCCTTGAAAGTTGGACCGACCATTTGTTTCTCTTTGTATTTGTGTTTTTTTAAAGGATCAAATCTATTATAATTATATTATTTAATATATAAAGATATTAAAGCATGGTAATATTTTTGGTTTCGTCCCACACCAATGATATTTGGTTTCGTCCAATTCATGTGTGTCCGTACATGGTCTCTTGCGAGGTTCCTATGAGGTGGGACTATTTCATACTGACCAATCATCCAATTCACAGCGCGCGAGTCCTCTCGTCTAATCCTAAATCGCTGCCGCATGCTTCTCTCCCTCTTCTCCATTGCAAAACCACCTCCTCTCCTCTCCATCATCTCCATTCCAAAACCACCGTCTCGCCTCTCCCTCTTCTCTATTGCAAAACCACCTCCTCTCTCCTCGGACGAGGATCCCCTAATGTAGCCCATCCTGCCATTGAAACACTGATACATGGGTCCCACCAAGCACGGGGCCCACCTGTCAGCGACCGAATGGCAGGGGAACCTCTCCTCTTCATCATCTCCATTCCAAAACCACCGTCTCGCCTCTCCCTCTTCTCTATTGCAAGACCACTGATCTCCTCGCCTTCCAAAGCTAGCACCGACCACCTGTATGACATCTATGGAGGGATGCAGCAATGACCGCAGACGCCGGGCGCGACCAGGAAAAGTTAGCCAGGTTGAAGGAGATCCTTACTTGGTTTGACAATGAGTGGGAGATTTCGAGGACGGTGAGGGCCATGTGGCAATGTATGCGAAAGAGCGAGAAGACAGCGATGAGGGCGGCGATGTACTCTCGGCGGCAGCCACGCCAGTCCTTCGAAGTTCATCGAGTAGATTCTCCGGGCGATGGAGCATACAGATTTGCCCGAGGCGAAAGTCAGCGGAGGTGGTGGGCGACAGGTCAAGGTCGAGCACCCAGAGGATAGCGAATCGACGAGTACGGTGTGCCGCTCGTGAGGGTGCAGAGCTAGCCAAGGCACAGAGTATTCTTTCTCCCACCGCAAGAGGAGGCCGGATGACACGATGTTGCTTCCTGCCGCTTCCACGGTTCCTCGACGCCGCCTCGCTCCAACGGGCGCCGGTAGGGTTGAAGGTAAGCTTCGCACTAACCTAATCTTTCATCTTCTCATGCTTACAATCAGTGTGACAACTAATAAAAATCATGCTTACAATCAGTCTCCGAGTACTACACCAATCACCCTAAAATAGCTCTGGACCTTTGGGTCAAAGTTGTGACATTGTGTACAAATAAATAAAAATAGATTGGTGCTTCTTTCAGAAAAGAGTACACCCCTAGAAAACTGCCAATATAAGCTATTGGTATTTTTTAAGTCCAAGCTACTAGTATTTGGTTAGAGGATTTGCTGCCGAGAAAGATCCGTCCACAGTGAGCGCCACACATCCCACTGATGGTGGTGGATGCCAATGCTTAGATGGAGCAGGGTTGGTGTCGGTAATTTTTACTTGGCACCTAGCACTCTGCATATATGCCGGTTCCATCCATACATTTGTGCAGTTCCACCAAAATGCAGCTGAATAACCCTGTTTGCACAGATAATGAAAAGGCGTGATTACATTATAGTGGCACTAGTTGATGAAACATACACTAATAAACAGAAGAAAATATTACATCATACTGGAAATCGACCCAAGTCTCCCCGATACACCTTCTGCCAGTGATGAACATCAGTGTACAGTGGTAGTACAAGGAGGGGCCTTGAGACATTCAAATCTCTATTTTTGTGCAGATCAACTAAAATTAAGCACCCCAGTTTGCAGAAACGCTTAAACATTAACAATGGGACTAGTTGATGAAACATACATTAACAAAGAGAAGCACTTTCTTTATCTACATTGGAAATGAAATGATAGAGAGGACACTCGCTCTATTTTAACTGTATTATTACTTCATTTTATCAGTGACACTAGGGTCGAGCAGGTGGCAAACGAGGTGTACCGTGCGTCACAAGGATGAAGGCCGGGGGTGCTTAGACTGGGATGCTGAAGCTGGCTCTTTCAGTCCCTATCTTCCCCCTGATGTTTCTGTGGTAGCATTTGGGTTGTAATCCAAACTTGGTCGAGTTGGTGCTGCGCCTCACCTGCCTAGCTTATCTCGCTAACTTGTCTCCTGCTAGTACTCATCCGCTCTAGTAGTAGTTGCATAACTGCCCGCTTACACCGAGATGTTGTCGGATAATGATTCTCTATGGTTGTTTTTTAATGAAATCGGAGGGAACCCCTCTTCGATATATAAAAAACAGTGGCACTAGCGGTGCCAAACATTGCCTCAAATTAATAGTGCCACTAGATTAAGGTGAAAATAATAACATTACTGCTTTATCATTGCAAAGCCAAAACAGAGCACAAGAGCAGGATCAACATGCAGGATCTTTGGCAAACGGTCGCACCAAAAGGAACATACCTTGTGATGGGAACCATATCTCGCAGTCAACACCATCAGAGAAGGGATGACACCACCACCAACATGGATGATTCAATTCATGGACCTTTTGGTGCAGTTCACCTGAAATGAAGCCAGGTTAAGGCCACGTGACGCGTTAAATCTCCGCCAGGTTACACGGGACGCTCCCAATCTCCGCCGAGTTACACGGAATCCCGACCGCGCAGTCGCAATCCGCCAGGTTAGACGAGACGACGATGGCCGCCGGCGACGACCGCATCTCCGGCCTCAGCGACGACCTCCTGCGCCGCGTCCTCCACTTCGTCCCCGCCAAGGAGGGCGCCTTCACCAGCGCGCTCTCCAGGCGGTGGCGCCCGCTCTGGCGCTCCTGCGGCGCCGTCAACCTCGTTGCCCGCTCCCGCAAGGACGACCCCGGCAGCAGCTGGTGCGACCAAGGCTTCTACGCTGATCGCGACGCCTTCGTCTCCGCCGCCCACCAGGCGCTCGACGCCGCCGACCAAGCCGCCCAAGCCGACGGCCACCGTCCTGTCACCAAGCTCACCATCCGCGTGGAGGCCAGCTGCTACGACAAGATCCTCCCTTTCCTTCCTCGTGACGCGGACTATCACAGTCCCAAGGAGCATGACGTTTTCCGTGCCTTGCTCGCCCACAAAGCGGCGCGCCGCGTCCAAGTGCTCCGGGTCGCCGCGGTGGACACCGTCAAAGGGAAGCCCATGTACTTCGAGAGGAGCAAGTACGAGGCCAGCGCCAACAATCGTGGGCTTGGCATCTACCCGCTCAGCCTCGGCTCCCTGCCGTCGGAGACCCTCCGCGAGCTGGAGCTCACCAACTGCAGCAGCCTCGAGCCGGCCGCCGCCGCCGGCACGTCCTTTCCTCAGCTGACGTCGCTGCGGCTGCGGCACTGCAATGCGCCGTTCAAGGAACTCCAGCGCATCATGGACGCCGCACCATTGCTCGCTGCCATCCACCTCGAGGCCATCCTTCTCGACGAGGTCGCCCGACCGGACGACCCGCCGCCAAAGGAAGCCACGCTTCGGTCCCTCCGCTGCCCGGCGGCCACCATGCTCGTGCTGGACAAGTGCTACTTGAAGAAGAATGGCACCGTGGGGATCCACGCTCCGATGCTGCGCAGCTTTCGGTACAGAGGGATCATCCGGCATATCTCGCTGGACCCGCCGCCGCAACAGTTGGCACGGGCGGAACTGACTGTCCTCGACCACGGCGGCCAACGAAACACAGACCCGTGCTGGAGCTTCTGGGGAACCGTCCGCGGCTTCAGCCACGCCAAGGAAGTGAAGCTGAGTGTGCGCCACGTGGAGGAGATCCGATGTTACTACAACATCATAGAGGCAAAAGATATCAAGCTCCGACGACTCGAGCGCCTCCAACTCCAGGGAGTGTACACGCCCACCAACAGCGCGGCGGCGAAGCTGATCGCGAACCTGCTCAGCTGCAGCCCGGCCCTGTGCGACCTCCGGATCGAGCTCAGCACGGCGCACGAGGAAACTACCATGAAATACCACTACGGGGCCCAAATCATGGACAGGAAACGCCGAGCTCAGTTCCGGGAGTCCGTCCGTCGTTTCAGGAGCCGCAGACAGCAGCCGACGGTGGCCGGAGACGGGGACGACGACGTTGACTACGACGAGGTCTCTGATGTGCCTGGCCTCAGTGGCGAGTCGTTCGAATGCTTGCGGAGCTGCCTAACAAGAGTCGGCCTCAAGTTCCGGCAGGAGACGGCGGACTGCTTTGGAGCCCAGCTCGTCAAATTCTTTGCCCAAAACGCCATGGCTCTGGAGAAGATGCTCATTCACGCTGGAAACGAGAGGATCCATGAGCACGTGAATCTCAAAATTGACAAGTGGATTGCCAATTCATATAAGAGAGGAAGAAGGATGAACGCAACCAAGGTGCAAGTCTTGCCTCTAAACCTTGCCGTCTTGTCACCGTCGAGCAATCCTGTTCCTACCTACGTGATGAAGATCGCCAAGGTCGCCGGAGCGAGGCGACGAGAGGACCGCCTGAGCACGCTCAGCGATGCCACGCTGGGGCGCATCCTCTCCTCCCTCCCATCCAAGGAGGCGGCGCGCGCGGCGGTGCTGTCGACCCGGTGGCGCGACACCTTCACCTGCGTCGACGCCGTGTGGCTGGAGGAGCCTGAGAGCCCCATCGTCGAGGAGCACGAGGACAACTGCGGCTCCAACTATGGCCGGCCCAACGACCCCGACCCGAAGCTGCCGTTCACCACCGCCGTCACCGCCGCCCTTCTCACGCGCCACGGCGTGCATGCGTCGCCCACGCCGCCGCTCCGCGCGCTCCGCGTCGTCTTCGACAAGTACCGCCCCGAGGACGCCCCGGCGGTCGACCACTGGGTGTTCTACGCCCTCAAGCAGGCCGACCGTGCGCCTGCTGGGCTTGAGCTTGACCTCAGCCTCCGCCGCGAGCCCCTCTGTAATCGTCCTTCCTGCCCTGGCTCCCACATGCACCATATGGCACAGTACACCGTCCCAATGAGGCTCTTCTCCTGCGCTGCGCTGCGGACGCTCAGCATCAGCATCGGCCCCTGCAGCCTCTCCCCGCCGGCCGCCATTAGCCTGCCGTCCCTCGAGGTGCTGCTCCTCGCCCGCGTGTCCGACCACGAGCGACACGTACAGAGCCTCGTCGACGGATGCCCGCGTCTCGCCGATCTCACGCTCGAGACCTGCGGCACGGTGACGACGCTCTCCCTCCTCGGCAACCGCCGCCTCCGCAGGCTTGGGCTCCGGTGCTGCCACAACCTAGCCAAGGTATTCGTCGCGGCCGATGGCGAGCTCTACTCCCTGGAGTACCGTGGCGACGTGCCCGACACGTCTCTCCTCGACCTCCAGGGCACCGGCCGTTCGAGTTTCACGTCGTGCTCGATCGATATCTCCGGCAAGGAGGTCTCGTCGGAGGAGCTCACTAAACTCGGAGAGTTCCTGCAGCTAGTCTCCTCCACCAAGCACCTGCACCTGCAATCCGTATGGCTGGGCTCCGACATACAACTCGACGCTCCAGCGACGTTACCGGTTTTCACCAGCCTCCTTCACCTCGAGCTAACAGGCCGCCTCCTCCACGGCGACGCCACTGCCGCCGTGAGCAGGATACTCGGCCACGCCCCAACACTTGAGGTGCTTTCGTTGCTCTTTGAAGCAGGCCCCGGCGACGACGAGTTGGACGCGCGAGATAGACGGGAAGAAGAATGCAGGGTGGGGGAGATCGTTGATGCGCACCAGCTCAGGTACAACGAGCATGACGTCCTCGCGACCATGCCGCCGGTGAGCATCCCTTGCCTGAGGAGACATGTGAGGGAGATCAACTTGGTGCATTACCATGGCGGGAGCATGCAGAGGACGCTGGCCCGTTTCCTGCTCTGCAATGCTTTGGTTCTCGACAAACTCTACTGCGGATTTGCTCCAGGGCCATTGTGGATTCAGACCAAGCTGAGAGATGAGATCCAAGGTTGGGCAATGAACAGTCCGAAGAATTGTGTCTTCGACTAATCAAGAATTCAAAATTAATTAGAAGTGCAATGCAAGTTGATCTTTAGCATATAAATGTTTTTGGCTGATGCACTTGCTTGACTTGGTAATTGGCATTATGCAACTTTAATTAAGACTATAAGAAAGCAATATGAGTTTGTTTGCACTTGGATCTAAGATTTCGACCAGAATTGCATACGTTTGTACAAATCATTTTTTTCCTAAATGATAATGCCCACGCGTGTGGCATGTTTGCACTTTGCCCACACGCGTTGATCCATTAACTGCTTCATTGCATATTTGCATATTTTTTTTGCGAGAAAAAGGGAAGTTTTATTCCAAAATAATAGGGTTGCAATCTAGATGCAACAATTCCTCGATACATGGAGGACCTCTGTTTATCCAAACGTTTTATTTAGTTTCAAAAGAAAGATATTTGACTAGATCCATCATCTAAAAAAACATCTTATTGTCATGCTTGAAAGTTGGACCGACCATTTGTTTCTCTTTGTATTTGTGTTTTTTAAAGGATCAAATCTATTATAATTATATTATTTAATATATAAAGATATTAAAGCATGGTAATATTTTTGGTTTCGTCCCGCACCAATGATATTTGGTTTCGTCCAATTCATGTGTGTCCGTACATGGTCTCATGCGAGGTTCCTATAAGGTGGGACTATTTCATACTGACCAATCGTCCAATTCACAACGCGCGAGTCCTCTCGTTCAATCCTAAATCGCTGCCGCACGCTCCTCTCCCACTTCTCCATTGCAAAACCACCTCCTCTCCTCTCCATCATCTCCTTTCCAAAACCAATGTCTCGCCTCTCCCTCCTCTCCATTGCAAAACCACCTCCTCTCTCCTCGGACGAGGATCCCCTGATGTAGCCCATCCTGCCATTGAAACACTGACACATGGGTCCCACCAAGCACGGGGCCCACCTGTCAGCGACCGAATGGCAGGGGAACCTCTCCTCTCCATCATCTTCATTTCAAAACCACCGTCTCGCCTCACCCTCTTCTCTATTGCAAGACCACCGTATCTCCTCCCATCTTCCAAAGTTAGCACCGGACCACTCAGAAGGACATCTATGGAGGGGATGCAGCAGCGAATCTGGCAGATCGCCGCCGGCGACCAGGAAAAGTTAGCCAGGTTGAAGGAGATCCTTACTTGGTTTGACAATGAGTGGGAGATTTCGAGGACGGTGAGGGCCATGTGGCAATGTATGCGAAAGAGCGAGAAGACAGCGATGAGGGCGGCGATGTACTCCTTGGCGGCAGTCACGCCGCAGTCCTTCGAGTTCATCGAGTAGATTCTCTGGGCGATGGAGCATACAGATTTGCCCGAGGCGAAAGTCAGGCGGAGGTGGTGGGCGTACAGGTCGAAGGTCGAGCACCCAGAGGATAGCAAATCGATCGAGTACGGTGTGCCGTTCGTGAGGGTGCAGAGCCAGCCGAAGGCACAGGAGTATTCGTTCTCCCACCGCAAGAGGAGGCCGGATGACACGATGTTGCTTCCCTGCCGTTCTCCACGGTTCCCTCGACGCTCGCCTCGTTCCAACGGCGTCGGTAGGGTTTAAGGTAAGCTTCGCACTAACCTAATCTTCCATCTGATCATGCTTACAATCAGTGTGGCAACTAATAAAAATCATGCTTACAATCAGTCTCCGAGTACTACGCCAATCACCCTAAAATAGCTCTGGACCTTTGGGTCAAAGTTGTGACACTGTGTACAAATAAAGAAAAATAGATTGGTGCTTCTTTCAGAAAAGAGTACACCCTAGAAAACTGCCAATATAAGCTACTAGTATTTTTTTAAGTCTAAGCTACTAGTATTTGGTTAGAGGATTTGCTGCCGAGAAAGATCCGTCCACAGTGAGCGCCACACATCCCACTGATGGTGGTGGATGCCAATGCTTAGATGGAGCAGGGTTGGTGTCGGTAATTTTTACTTGGCACCTAGCACTCTGCATATATGCCGGTTCCATCCGTACATTTGTGCAGTTCCACCAAAATGCAGCTGAATAACCCTGTTTGCACAGATAATGAAAAGGCATGATTACATTATAGTGGCACTAGTTGATGAAACATACACTAATAAATAGAAGAAAATATTACATCATACTGGAAATCGACCCAAGTCTCCCCGATACACCTTCTGCCAGTGATGAACAACAGTGTACAACAGTAGTACAAGGAGGGGCCTTGAGACATTCAAATCTCTATTTTTGTGCAGATCAACTAAAATTAAGCACCCCAGTTTGTAGAACGCTTAAACATTAACAATGGGACTAGTTGATGAAACATACATTAACAAAGAGAAGCACTTTCTTTATCTACATTGGAAATGAAATGATAGAGAGGACACTCGCTCTATTTTAAGTGTATTATTACTTTATTTTATCAGTGACACTAGGGTCGAGCAGGTGGCAAACGAGGTGTACCGTGCGTCGCAAGGATGAAGGCCGTGGGTGCTTAGATTGGGATGCTGAAGCTGGCTCTTTCAGTCCCTGTCTTCCCCCTGATGTTTCTGTGGTAGCATTTGGGTTGTAATCCAAACTTGGTCGAGTTGGTGCTGCGTCCCCCTACCTGCCTAGCTTATCTGGCGAACTTGTCTCCTGCTAGTACTCAGTCCGTTCTAGTAGTAGTTGCATAACTGCCCGTTTACACCGAGATGTTGTCGGATAATGGTTCTCTATGGTTGGGTTTCTTTAATGAAATCGGAGGGAACCCCCTCTTTCGATATATAAAAAAACAGTGGCACTAGCGGTGCCAAAACATTGCCTCAAATTAATAGTGCCACTAGATTAAGGTGAAAAATAATAACATTACTGCTTTATCATTGCAGTGCCAAAACAGTAGCACAAGAGCAGGATCAACATGCATCTTTGGCAAGCAGTCGGACCAAAGGATCTTTGGCAACCATATCTGCGGTCAACACCATCGTAGAAGGGATGACACAAAAAGGAACATACCTCGTGATGGGAACCATATCTACAGTCAACACCATCGTAGAAGGGATGACACCAGTCACCAACATGGATGATTCAATTTAGCAAGACATGAAAAAAAGTGCCATTGATTCATATTACTGGAGGCATTACATTGAAAACAACATTGGTTTCACGTGTCCTTACTTTTAACAGTGCGACTGCTACATTTTACCAGTGGCATTACATAAGAGCGGCTCGGGGCAACAAACATCAGAAGAGGATATCTCGGTTTGTCCCATTTTTGTTCGGTATATAGCCACCTTATACTGTCTGAGGCTAGCAAATCTAGTGCTGGACTTACTTTGTTGACTTGTCCCCCAGTCCCCACTTTCTTTCCTTTTTCAACCAATAGATCGGATTTATATTGAGTTTGTACTGCGTTCCCTTTATTTCCCTATTAGACCTAGAGACCAGTTGGATAGCCGGTCTCTGCTACTTTTCGCCCCCATTATTTCCTCTTTCGACCAAGTCCTAGATTCAGGTAACAAATCTTCCCCACCCCACCCCCTTTCTTCCTTGTTTGAACCAAGTACTACTAGATTCGAGTGCATGAACTAGTTTTACCTCTTAACAGTAAAAAAATAGGTGGTTTTCGAACAGCCGATCGATCCTATCTACACAAGGGGGCCTGAGAAATAGTAAAAGATACAAATGCAGCGATGTCGGGAGCTCGGGAAGTAGAGCAAGGCCGGTTTCGAAGGAAGTTATACCTGAGGGTCGCCGGGATGTCGCTAGGTGGGCGGCGGGAGGCCGGATCTTCCCACACTACGGCAACGAGGAAGAAGGGGTGGGAGGCCCTTCCTCGCCGGCGATGCTTGGGATAGAACGGCAAGGCACGCTGATCGGGACGCGCCGGCAGTGGGTAAGATCCGTCGCCGAGGACAACCGCGTGAACGTTGGACCTTCTCACCTTCCCCGGCGGAGAGGATCCGGCTGGATCTGTGACCAGCGGTGAGTAGAGAGAGAGTGTGTGGCCACCGCTGTCGTGTTTAGATCTGGAGAGGACGAGACAGTGTGAAGGGAGCAACACTAGCAAGCAAGCGCGGAGGCTCCTGCCTATATAGTGGATTACTAGTTTTCTTTTATCTACCGGCCGAAGCCGGCTTGACCTCGGCAATGACTGTCGAGAAGTCTTCATGCACGTGCCGCGGAGGCGCAGTTGTCGTCATCTTGATCTGAAGCACCGGATTATAACATATAACACGAAAAAATGCCACATGACAAGAAATTATAACCTCACTGCCCAAAGGAGACAAGATGAATCCCAACGGACAAACTAGACAAGGATCAAAGCTCAAATTAAAGGTAAACTCATAGAAAAGGGGTCCGTCGATAGTAGTCTTCGTGCACGTGCCCCCAATGACTAGCCCAACTCAATTGTCATTGTTTAACCCTCGCAGTGATTTGAAGCACATGACACCTAATTTTGCGAGATGACAAGAAACCTTTTTCTAGATTTCTCACCAGAACTACAGCCCTGTACAACACAGCCTGCACGATATGTAGAAGATAGCCAATCCAGGCGTGTCTGCTGGAGTCTGGTCACATGCATGGACGAACTGATCTTCCGTGTCTTGCAGGGATCGTCCAGGTACCAAGGTGGAGTATGTGCTTCTATTAACTCAGCCGACTGGCGGGGCCGGGGAGTGTGCCTATGGTCGGTTCTCAATTGCGGTCCCACATGTGTGTGCAAAAGCAATATGACGCACGTTCCATTTGGAGAGCGGTGTGCCAGACGGACCGACTGTCTGTGGTGCGACACGAACGCGACGGGCGTGCTGTACACTCCGTACATGTGTACCGCCGTTTTGTTGAGGCTTTGCTCCATGGCGCAATCCATGGATACAAAATTAGTATACTGTACTATTTAAAAGTCGAGGGCGGGGCTTTTCCCGCGCGGTAGGCGGGGTAGTTCCTCCTAGTCGGTTCGACAGAGACGCGAGAAGATGAGGGAGTAGGCTGCTGCAAACGTAGGGCTGTGTGATTTGACAGTGAGTTACTGCTAGACAGGTGGGGCCTGGTGATTTGACTTGCCATTATCATTTTAACTGCGGCGCTACGACTGTCTTGAGTCTCCTGATTCCTAACCACCTCCATACAGGTGCCTCTCTCGATGCTCCACCATGTAGAGGCTGGCTCTTGCTTGAGAGCCCACTCCTCCACTTTTTCCTTGCCTCTTTCCCCCACATATGCAAAAATGCCATGTAAAGCGGGCTTATAGCCCACTATTGTACTTGATCCTACAGGTGCTAAGCCTGCCACATAGGCATAAAGTCTGATGTGGCAAGTTAATTAAGAAGAGAGAGACTAGTTTGGTGACCCCAGGAAGAAACGATGCTAAGCGCGTGTACCTAGATGATAGACTAGTTTGGTGGTAGGCGCGACCATGATATGGGCTGCTGGCAGCCCTTGGATCTAAGATCGAATAGTCGCATGCTAGTTGTTGAAAATTTGCAGAATAACCCTCCAGGATAGGATATTCACCCATAGGTCTAGAATCACGCCATGCAACCGTTCGATCTCAGACCCAAGGGCTCTCAGAAGCCCGTATCATGGGAGAATGGAAAGCTTCGTATCACCTGTAATTTTCCCGACGCTTGACATGACATCGAAAGCCATTTAATTGGGCGTCAAGTAGACATGACATCTAATTGGGCCCCCATAGTACTGTGCATGAATCCATTTATCCACTAGGCAAGCCACTACCCTACCATTCACACGCCCCCCCCCCCACTCGACATTTTTACAATCGATAAACCGCTCCTAGTCATCCCGTCCTTTCACATTACGGCAGTTCCACTAATACTAACCCTCCTCCCAAATCCATGGCGTCCCAAATCTCCATGATCGGCGGTGAGTACAAGGTTAGAACCATCATCGGCGATGAGTTCGACGTCATCTACACCGGTTCTTCCGCAACGGTGAAAGAATGCCTTGCTCGCTTCAAACGCATGTTTGAAAACTCAAATGATGAGTGGGTCATTGGGCTAGATGTTGAGTACACCACAGTCCTGGGAAGCGAGAAGAAACTAAAGGAGGCAGAGAAGAAGAAGCCCGCCGTGATCCAGGTTTGCGTGCATGACTTATGCTTGGTCTACCACATATGCCATGCCGACGTTGAGTGCGAGGAATTTAAGAAGTTCCTCAAGGGCGGCGAGTCAAATTCGTTCTTCAGAGACTTTAGGAACGACAAGGAAATCCTGGGTCGGATAGGCCTTGTTGTAGGCGACCCCTTCGACCCCCAGAAGGAAGGGCTGGTGCCCTCCCTTGATCAACCTTCAATGCTGACCCTAGCAGGAGCCGTGGTTCATCCTTCGTACGGTAAACTAGAGAAACCTCCGTACACGTTTCATCATCATGCATGGCAGTGGAATGTACTAGATATGGACCACATCCACTACACTGCAATGGATGGCTACCTTTGTTTCAATATCTACAAGGGTTGGATGAAGAGCAAGAGCCAAGTGTGCGGTTCAAGCAAAGAAGTATCACCCAAGAGGAGGAGGGACAAGGACGAAGTCGAGGACGTGGACGAGGACTCCTAGTAAGGTGGCAGTGTCGTTGCTCATGGTGGTTCTAATGCAGTGTCTACCGGATTAGTTGCTTAGTTTAATTTCTGGTGTGCTTAGTTTTATTTGAGGTGTGTGTTGTGCTGAGCCCCCAGCAGAACTATGTTATGTTTCTTCTCGTTATATTTCGTACATTTCATATTTTAGTTGGTATAGTACTACCACTCGTTTCTTGACATTATATACGTACAATATATATGGCCAACATCATATAGCCAGCAGTTTAGTTGTCAAAGAATTTTAGGGTGCTTAGTTTTGTCAAAGAATTCCAGGGTGCTTAGTTTTATTTGAGGGGTGTGTTGTGCTGGACACCATTAACTTATCATTGTGAGAATCGGCTTATTTTTGTCATGTAACGTGGTCAACGGGGTTTGACGTGAAAATAACAGTGTTTAATGGCATTTCTGAGCAAACATCTAACTTAACGATGGCATTTTTATATATCTAATTGCATTTTTGAGCAAGCATCTCACGGATCGATGGCATTTTTTGAGTAGTTGTAACTTCTAATGGCAAAACTGAGTAGTGATACACAACTAGTGGCATAAATAATAAGAACCCAAGAATTAAATAGGGCTAATTTCTTTATTTCTTTATTTCTTTATTTCTTTATACCTTTGTGTGCGAAACAATATACGCTACCTACCGCCAGATTTTCTTTACAGAGGCTACATAGAACTATATGAGTGCCCTGTTAAATTTTGGAATTATTCTGGGTTCGTTTGGCCTTTTTTATACATTAATTGAGTTTCTGGTCAATTAATGTGCATAATTCAAATTTGAACTACAAGCACAAGCTCCCATGCACCAAAGTTGACTGAAAAATCACATGTGTGTCCTCGGGTGAATTTCTAGGTCCCATGCAAGAAATGGGAATGAAATTCAAACATCTGGGCACCGTGGTTCGGCCGAGAACATTGAGAAGCTTGGTTTTAAAATTCTTGTAAATCCAAAACACGCCTAAAAATCATGAAACTTGGCATGGTGTCATGTCATGGTACTACCATGCTGTGGTAAAAAAATGCAGAATAGGAACAAGTTTTGGTATAAGTTTCTTGCAAACCGGAGCTTCTCTCAAGAAGGCTCGTGGTTCTGAGAGGGAACATGTCACCTTTGTGTGCATAATTCAAATTTTAAATACAAGCACATGCTCCAGTGCACCAAAGCTGGTTGAAAAATCACATGTGTGTCCTCGGGTAAATTTCTAGGTCCCATGCCAGAAATGGGAATGAAATTCAAACATCTGGGCATCATGGCTTGGCTGGAAACATTGAGAAACTTGGTTTTTTAATTCTTGTAAATCCGAAACACGCATGAAAATCATGAAACTTGGCTTGGTGCCATGACTTGGCACCAACATGTTGTGGTAATTTTGTTGTCCGATTTGTGAAGGCGCACACATTAACAATCAATAAAGTCATTTTAGAACAAGTGCTGTCACATTACAATCGTAAACACAAGTATTATTGAAACTGTGGGCTTTCTATTTACAATTTACGTGCCGCCACGCGTCCCCTTTTTTTATTAGCTAGGAGGCGCCGTGCAGGGTAGCTATTTGAGTACGGGAGGCGTGTGATCAGACCCCTGTGCGTCACTTATCGAAAGGAGAGCCCTTTGACCTCCATCTGCCATCCACTCTATCCCAAGGTACCATTAATGGCGCTTGAGCCTCTGTTTAATGGCGTGGCAATGTCTCACTCGACTGAGATTTAAGAGAGAAAAGAAAATCTAAAAAGAAAATTTTGCACGGATCTTGATGTAAGATCCGATAGACCTATATATATAGCATCTACTGCGACTTATAGCAAGACTGATGAATATATATAAGGATGACGAGAGTGGATAATAATTGTCTTACATAATTAGGAAGATAATTAAAAAAGCCACATGCGGCTATGTCCGAAATACACAAGGGCAAAAGAAGAAGGAAGACGCATACAACGATATGGCTCGCTGATCGCTACTTTCTTTATGCGCTGCAGGTCACGGAGACTTGTTCTCGCGGCGGGCGATGATCTCTTTCATCAGTTTCATGTCCTTAATACGCTGCTTGGAAGCATCCATGGATTCCTCCACCAGCCTGTTGCGCTCGATGCGGAGCATGGCATTCTCGTCCATAAGTTTCTTGATGATGACGCTCGTCCTCTGCAACACGGCAGCGGTCTCCTCCTCCTGCCTTCCTTCCGCGATCTTCGCCCTCGGCAGGTCGCTTTTCGCCCGACGCTTCGCATTGCCCTCCCCGAGTTGCCGGATGACGCCGGTAGCCTCGTCTTGCATCCTCGCCCAGCCGGAGATCTGATCCATCTGGCTATGGACTATCGCATGCATGCGCCTGTAAGAGTCCTCGCCTGCCCGCGATAAATTTCCCAGGCCGCCACGGCGCGGCGGAACCTCCCTGCTGCTTCGGCGGCGCGGCGGGACATCTTTGCTGCTTCTGCGGTGTGGCCGGACCAGTCTGCTACATCGACGGTGCGGCGGGACCTCCGTGCTGCTTCGGCGGCGCGGCGGGACCTCTGTGCTGCTACTGCTGCGCGGCTGGACATGTCGGCTGCTTTCACGGCGAGGCGGGACATCTCTCGTGCTTCCTCTTCCATGCTCACCTCTCCATGGTGGAAATCTCTCGACCCAGAACTCACGCTGGCTATGGCTTGATTGTTTCTTGTGGATGAGGAGTTGAGGAGGAATGTGCAGTCATCTTAGCATAGTAGTATTTATAACCGAGTACTACTAATACGCTCCTAAGTGGGAAACCGTTTAGGTTGTGATCGGTGTGAACAGGTTTGCAATTAAATATAGCGTGGTAGTAGTAGTAATTTGGAATGTGACAAGACGGGCTCAAGATTTATTGACAGTTCTAGTTTCGAAGTGCGGCACTATTCCCGGATGGCGTAACGTCGACCCGTTTTCTCGGCCGTGGTGTAGCATATGCCATGGTACTACTAGTTCTTTTTCTACTGCTGTGTACGTGCAAAAACTGGCACCGTCGGATACATATCTTACGCTTGGCGTTCGACCGGAATAGCGTCACGGCGAGCTATAGACTAGTTTTGCTCCATGGCCAATCCATGGATGCTACTACTGTACAAATGTATACATTTTTAAAAGGCTAGAGGGTGGGGCAGTCTAGCTTGGTCCTTTTCACAAGAGGCGAGGGACTTTGTGATTTGACGGCTCATTACTGCTAGAAGGCGGGGCCTTGTGATTTGACTGCTCGTATAAATGTGTCGACGACCTGAGGAGGAGCAATGAACCGTGCGGTATACTCAAGTTTTCCACTGGAGTACGATGGAGGAGCACGAAACACGGCAGCCCAGTGCCATATCCTCTACTCTCTACTCTTATTATATATTACTAGCAAGAGGCATTATTCTATTGGTGATAAAGAATGATCTAATTTGCTAGTCATCTCATTTTTAGCATTGTTCTATTCATGCCTCGCAGAGAAGGTGACACGTGCGGCGAAACACCCGAAGCAAAATAAGAAACACAGGAGCAAAAGAAGGAGGATTATCACCCCAAAAAAGAAGGAAGACGCATACACAAGTCTGGGGTGCTGCTCTCACTACATGAAGGGTTGCTGGCCGCAGAGTCGTAACTGCTTCTTCATCGCCTCCACGACCTCCATCTCCTTGCGCGTCTCCTCCGCCATCTTCATCATTGTGTCCATGACGAGGGATTTCTCGACGCGAGCCTTCATCATCTTTTCCACGACCGCATTACATACCTTGACAGCAGCCGGGTGCTTGATGCGGAACTTCGCCAACTCCTCCTTCTGTTCCATGACGAGGGCCTGCAACATCTTCATCGAGGAACTACTATTCTCATGCAGCTTCTTCCAGCCGGCGTTCTCCTCCTTCAGCAGGTCGAGCTCGTGGCAGAGCTTCGCCTTGTCCTCCTGAAGTTGCAGGATTTCGCCGGTCGCCTTCTTCTTCGAGGCAATGCTCTTCTTCAGCAGCATCACCAAGCCGATGGTCAACTACCCCTGCTCATTGAGCTCAGCGGGCATGTCGTCGAGGCTCTCCTTCAACAGCTCCACCAAGCCGTGGATGAACTCCTTCTGCTTATTGAGGTGCTTATTGAGCTGATCGGGCATGCCGTCGAGGGATAACGACTCCAGCGCCGCCAACTCGGCATGTTCGCCTCCGCGTCTAGGGCGCTCCTGGGAGCCATCGCCTGCCTGTGAGAGATCTTTCGAGGTCTCTGCGTGGCGGCGAGCCCTCTTTTTTTCCACAGCCTTGGTTGCCGCTCCCTTGTTACGAGTAGATCTCGACCTAGAGCTCTGCACACCGGCCATGGCAAGGACGGACGAAGAAGGAGGACTTATGAGGAGGAAGGTAGGGTAATTTTCGGTTAGGGAGTTCCCCTTTTTATAGCCTAAGTTACTAGCACTAATACTAAAACCTGCATAGTGGGAACACGTTCAGGTTTGGTACGTACTGGTAGGTGTGAGCAGGCTTGCACTTAATTGTAGCACTAGTACTTTCAAATGTGATGGGAACAAGGTAAAGATTAATTGATGGTTTTTGGTTTCGAGGCCCGAAACGGCTCCCGATGAGTTTAGTGGAACATAAATTTCAAGTAGACTGCACTGCTCAGATGCGTAAATATTATGTTACAAATTGGCACAAAATACGAAGGAGACCAATGGCAGTACTACTAGCAACCCATGATTTAACTACTCGCATGCGCGCAGTGGAGTAGTAATGTCTTTCTTCCGCCCTCACGTCCACTCAATTTGCATGCGCTATATTAATTGACCATCAATGAAGTGAAGGACTTTACACATGTCAAATTATCACATGGGGTGGATCTTGGTACAAAATTGCGTCCGCCCGTGTACCCGTGTGTGCGTGCGAGGGAATGAGTGCGTGCGTGGCGTGCGTGCACATCTTCGCTTCGTGCATGTACCGCCAGTGCGGCTCAGGGAGGACGAGTACATTCTTCTGGAACCAGCAGCACGTCACTGTGATCAATCCACACAAGGATGTCGCGACAACGCCTCCACATGTGCCACGTGCCCACGTGGCTTCATGAACTGTAAGAGAGACACTGTGTAGCGTGCCATTGTGTTTTGCACATACTCGAAGTACTAGTAAGGTACACGTGCATTGCACGCGTCGGATTTTGCAACCAAATTACGAATAAATACGACACTGTAGCATGTAAGCTCTAAGTCATATATGCCTAATGTAGACCTTCGTTTAATTCTTATAGTTCATCTCATTCAAAATCAATTAGTTTTTATAAAAAACCTAGGGCCTCTTTGATTCGTAGGATTTCCAAAACGCGGGAATAGGAAGAACATGGGATTAGAGTGGAATGTCGTCTTGAATCCTACAGGATGGTACGAGTGTTTGATTGTGCATAGAAAAAACGCAGAATTCTTTCAAAGAGGTTTGAGTGGATGGTATGTTTCCTATGAAATCTAGTGCAAATGAATCATATGGAAAAATTCGTATGGTTTACAATCCTACGAATCAAACAACCAAGATAGGAAAAATTCCTAAGGATTAGAATCCTCCAAAATTCCTTCGAGAATCCTTTGAATCAAAGAAGCCCTTAATCTATTTTATGATTCATGGAATTGTGCGTTGTAAAGCATAAAGTACAAACAAAGAATGGCAATTCAACTAGAAAAAAAGTTTGGGCAGTTACGATACGGAAGATTCTAGAACAAAGGAGAACCACTTTTGATTTGAGATTTGTGCATTATGCTTAAGTTCAACCATGGAGTCTGCTAGATTGTACATGTGGCAAAATCCGGTGGGGGGCTAGAAGATGGTGCGAGCGGCCGAGTGGAGGGAGACTATGAAGGAGTGCACAACTGCGAGATCGATATTTAGAGAGAGGGGGGAGAACGTGCGCTGTTGCGCACAGTGGCGGAGCCATGAAAAATGTCCCATGAGCTAGCGGGCCAAGCATTGCTAATCCTTTACGAGGAGGGCCAATTCATCAACTTAAACCATTTTTACCAGCAATTGTCTAATGATCACATTCATATTAGCGATATATAGTGATGTTAGGGGGAGCAGGGCCCTTGCTGCCCCCTATCTTGGCCATTGTGCGGGCGTCTGAGAGATGAAGCGGAAGGCATGGATGATGAGAGGGGGGCATTGAATATATAATTAATGTAGGTGTATTAGCTATATATGTAATCCTATATAGAGAGGTATAGATTGATCAATGTGGACGTGGGAAAGAGGGTGAGACCTCACTGGATATATAGATTGATCGGTTTATGTGGAAAACTATGAAAGACCTAGCTATATATACACACACACACACACACACATAGAGGAACATCGATCGTTGCACATGCATGTCAGAGATAAAGAATGCCCGATATGATGGAGAGGGGGATGTGTGTGTGTGTGTGCATTCATGGGAGACTGACCTGAAGAAAAAGATTGCATGTGTGCGATGGATAATGCCGACTGGTAGTGTGTGTGCATGCATGCACGAGAGAAAGTTAGTGGTACAATTATAAAGAGAAGACTAATGTGTGGGTGTAAAAGACTAGGTAAGGCCAAAATCAATGTAACGTTGAATTCAAATATTTGAATAAGTGATCATGATGTTTGAAACCCATACATGCATGAATATAACGGAGATCTGCGCGGTGTGGTTTGGAAACGAGCATATTGCAGTGTATACACATTGAACAAGGTCAGCTTGGTTTGAATTTGAGATACCGATGGCAGACATCGTTTGGCCACATTGCATCCGTGCATGGACAAACTATTCTAATTGGAGATGATGGGTGGCTTTACATCACATATATCTATATATATATATATATATATATATATATATATATATATATATATTATATATATTATATATATATATATATATATATATATATATATATTATATTTTATATTTTTTATATAGTGTGCGGATAACTTTAACTTTGAAAGATGGTTGTTGGATGAGGCCAATCCGATGGTGCAGAGCTGGCAAATTTGAGCACTATTGGCCGTTGGATATCATCTAGATTCCACCAGATTTTGCCACATGTACAATCTAGAAGACTCTATGGTTGAACTTAAGCATAATGCACCAACCTCAAAACACAAGCACTTCTTCTTTGTTCTAGAATCTTCCGTATCAGAATTGCCCAAATGTTTTTCTACACGATTTGTTTTTACTTTATGCCTTACAACGCACAATTCCATGAATCTTAAAATAGATTAGCTTTCTTATAAAAACTAGATGATTTTGAATGAAATGAACTATAAGAATTAAACGAACATCTACATCATGCATATATGACTCAAAGCTTACATGCTATAATGTGGTATTTATTCATAATTTGGTTTCCAAATCTCATGCGTGCAATGCACGTGTACCTTACTAGTCTAAATGGTGTTTGTGTGTGTGTTGTGCGTGTTAAACACATTGTACGTAGTATATCATACTAGTCTAAATTGTCTTTTTTCCTTTTGGGTACACGTTAAGCTTGCTCTCCTGAAATTTCAAGCCGCGCCTTGTTATGCCGAAATTTCAAGCTAAGCGTCTCTGTCTATCATCTTGCAAAACTCCGCCTCTTCAACCCGCGCCTTGTTAGCCGAAATATTTAAGATATATCTTTGTCTCGTTGTGCTCGGACAACTCCTCCATCTCAACCCGCGCTTGCTATTCCAAAATTACAACGCACGCGAAAACTCCCACCTCTGTGAAATCCCGACACGTGAAATGCCCGTGATACCCTGAAACGAAAGAACCGCCTCAAATCGGTGGGGGTACTTTCATAACTTACCCACATTTCGGACAAGCGCGTCCCTAAGCCATGGTTCCCAATTAGTTTTTATAAAAACCTAGGGCCTCTTTGATTCGTAGGATTTCCAAAACGCGGGAATAGGAAGAACATGGGATTAGAGTGGAATGTCGTCTTGAATCCTACAGGATGGTACGAGTGTTTGATTGTGCATAGAAAAAACGCAGAATTCTTTCAAAGAGGTTTTTGTGGATGGGATGTTTCCTATGAAATCCAGTGCAAATGAATCATATGGAAAAATTCGTATGGTTTACAATCCTACGAATCAAACAACCAAGATAGGAAAAATTCCTAAGGATTAGAATCCTCCAAAATTCCTTCGAGAATCCTTTGAATCAAAGAAGCCCTTAATCTATTTTATGATTCATGGAATTGTGCGTTGTAAAGCATAAAGTACAAACAAAGAATGGCAATTCAACTAGAAAAAAAGTTTGGGCAGTTACGATACGGAAGATTCTAGAACAAAGGAGAACCACTTTTGTTTTGAGATTTGTGCATTATGCTTAAGTTCAACCATGGAGTCTGCTAGATTGTACATGTGGCAAAATCCGGTGGGGGGCTAGAAGATGGTGCGGCGGCGAGTGGAGGAGACTATGAAGGAGTGCACAACTGCGAGATCGATATTTAGAGAGAGGGGAGAACGTGCGCTGTTGCGCGCAGTGGCGGAGCCATGAAAAATGTCCCATGAGCTAGGGGGCCAAGCATTGCTAATCCTTTACGAGGAGGGCCAATTCATCAACTTAAACCATTTTTACCAGCAATTGTCTAATGATCACATTCATATTAGCCTCGATATATAGTGATGTTAGGGGGGAGCAGGGCCCTTGCTTCCCCCTATCTTGGCCATTGTGCGGGCATCTGAGAGATGAAGCGGAAGGCATGGATGATGAGAGGGGGGCATTGAATATATAATTAATGTGGGTGTATTAGCTATATACATAATCCTATATAGAGAGGTATAGATTGATCAATGTGGACGTGGGAAAGAGGGTGAGACCACACTGGATATATAGATTGATCGGTTTATGTGGAAAACTATGAAAGACCTAGCTATATACACACACACACATAGAGGAACATCGATCGTTGTACATGCACGTCAGAGATAAAGAATGCCCGATATGATGGAGAGGGGGATGTGTGTGTGTGTGTGTGCCTTCATGGGAGACTGACCTGAAGAAAAAGATTGCATGTGTGCGATGGATAATGCCGACTGGTAGTGTGTGTGCATGCATGCACGAGAGAAAGTTAGTGGTACAATTATAAAGAGAAGACTAATGTGTGGGTGTAAAAGACTAGGTAAGGTCATAATCAATGTAACGTTGAATTCAAATATTTGAATAAGTGATCATGATGTTTGAAACCCATGCATGCGTGAATATAACGGAGATCTGCGCGGTGTGGTTTGGAAACGAGCATATTGCAATGTATACACATTAAACAAGGTCAGCTTGGTTTGAATTTGAGATACCGATGGCAGACATCGTTTGGCCACATTGCATCTGTGCATGGACAAACTATTCTAATTGGAGATGATGGGTGGCTTTCGCATCACATATATCTATATCTATACCCCTATATATATATATATTATATTTTATATTTTTTATATAGTGTGCGGATAACTTTAACTTTGAAAGATGGTTGTTGGATGAGGCCAATCCGATGGTGCAGAGCTGGCAAATTTGAGCACTATTGGCCGTTGGATATCATCTAGATTCCACCAGATTTTGCCACATGTACAATCTAGAAGACTCTATGGTTGAACTTAAGCATAATGCACCAACCTCAAAACACAAGCACTTCTTCTTTGTTCTAGAATCTTCCGTATCAGAATTGCCCAAATGTTTTTCTACACGATTTGTTTTTACTTTATGCCTTACAACGCACAATTCCATGAATCTTAAAATAGATTAGCTTTCTTATAAAAACTAGATGATTTTGAATGAAATGAACTATAAAATTAAGCGAACATCTACATCATGCATATATGACTCAAAGCTTACATGCTATAATGTGGTATTTATTCATAATTTGGTTTCCAAATCTCATGCGTGCAATGCACGTGTACCTTACTAGTCTAAATGGTGTTTGTGTGTGTGTTGTGCGTGTTAAACACATTGTACGTAGTATATCATACTAGTCTAAATTGTCTTTTTTCCTTTTGGGTACACGTTAAGCTTGCTCTCCTGAAATTTCAAGCCGCGCCTTGTTATGCCGAAATTTCAAGCTAGCGTCTCTGTCTATCGTGCTGCAAAACTCCCGCCTCTTCAACCCGCGCCTTGTTAGCCCGAAATATTTAAGATATATCTTTGTCTCGTTGTGCTCAGACAACTCCCTCCATCTCAACCCGCGCCTTGCTATTCCAAAATTACAACGCACGTGAAAACTCCCACCTCCTGTGAAATCCCGACACGTGAAATGCCCGTGATACCCCTGAAACGAAAGAACCGCCTCAAATCGGTGGGGGTACTTTCGTAACTTACCCCACATTTCGTACAAGCGCGTCCCTAAGCCATGGTTCCCCACTCCCATCCCATCCGCCCACCCATTCGTACACCGAGGCCGGGAGAACCCGCGAAGCCCCACACCCTCCTCCGTCCGCCACCTAGCTGGAGCCTCTTCCCCGACAACGTCGTCCACAGCAACACCTCGATGTCCCTCATCCACCGTACCGAATGAGGATCCGTCGTTGATCTGTCGTCCCGCCGGTTCAGCCACCCCGTCCTCCACCTCCAAGGAGCTGCCGCGACATTCCCCTCGTCTTTCACGCCACCTCCATTCCTACA
The DNA here is from genome assembly GCA_021605205.1 of Aegilops longissima. NCBI lineage: Eukaryota > Viridiplantae > Streptophyta > Magnoliopsida > Poales > Poaceae > Aegilops > Aegilops longissima. The sequence continues at coordinate 54,983,480 of CM038676.1, read as the reverse complement.
CCGTTGTCTTCACCTACACCACCGGAAGGGCATCAACATAACTGTTTCCTTGGATGAAGCTGCGGCCTAATTAGCGCCACCAAAGAGGTTGTACACTAATCGCTGCATCTTCTTCTTGATTCGATCTCACGGTGCTGCCGGCGCTCGGTCCCGAGCCGACACGGCGCGGCTCCATCCACCGCGGCGTCGCCAGCCACTTCCTCCATGGTGTCGCTCCCTCGGCGGCGACGTGCACATCAGTAGGAGCTGCTGCTGCTTTAGCTCTCGCTCACGCTGCTGCTCTGCTCTTGCTCTCGGTCCCCTGCCTGGTCTGCTCTTGCTCTTGCTCTTGCTCACGCTACTGCTCTCGCTCTTGCTCTTGCTTGCGATGCTGCTCGATTGCTACACTTGATCAACTGAATCGAATTTTGGGTCGATCAATTTTCAGGGGTGGGGGGCTCACGAGTTAAGGAAGAACCAGCCACAGTTGGGAGGGGGCTCACGAGAAGTACCCTACTATCTATCTTAGGTTTCGGGTGGGGCGATGGTGGTCGGCGGTGGTAGGGAGGTGGCGTGGGGATCGCGGGAGAAAAAGATCGACGCGGGGGCTAGAGGATGGCAGGCGGCGGCACACAACGGTGGGGAGTGTTTTCGGTAGGGCGACTGTTTGGCCGGTGGTGGCTGGCGGATCAGGGGGGTGGAGGTTGAAGACGAACTGCAGGCCCTTGATTTCGTATCCAACGGCTACAAAATCGACAGACCAGAGATGAAAAATTCAGTCGACTGACGTGTGGCCTCACCTCTAGTGCGTTCAGTTTCGACAGTAAAATTCAGTTTCGACAGCAAAATTCAGTTTTGACAGCAAAATTCAGTTTCGACAGTTAAGTTCAGTTTCGAAAGTTAAATTCAGTTTCGGCAGTTAAGTTCAGAGATGAGTGGCTGGTGTATACATCTAGCACTTTGTGGTTATGTATTTTACGCCATCTATTGGAGATGCTATTAGAATTCCACTTAGGTTAACATTGTCTCTCTTGTCCTGCTTCAGCCTCAACGTCGTACAACTCACCGGAGCTGCTCCAACGACGAAACCCTCCATCACAGCGGAGCAATACCTCGGGCTCCATCTCCAGACGCCTAAGATCTTCTTCCCCTCCTCCGACAGCCAAGTCAGCCGGATCATCCTCTTCGGCCAACCCAATCACGCTGAGATCGACATGGCTTCGCCAAAGAGGTTGTACACTTGTTGCATATCTTTTTTACTCTACATGTTATATGTATTGTCCACTGAGCACACGGAGTAATGGGAAATATGATTATTTTATCCTACTATATGACAAGCTGTGAGGTACTAGGCAACTTAGCTATCTGTGATGGACTCTCTTGAACGCCATCATTATTTATCTCTGCGCGTTTGAGCTGTGCATTTGTCGATGGCTCTGGGAGTTGAGCTAGTAGGGCAGTGGCCTGGGTCCAAAGTAATAGAAGTAGCACAATTTTTTTTTAGTGTAGGCTTTTCCTTGCTCAAGCCTGCCTACTGGAATCGCCAGTGCTTGAAAGGAAAAGTGAATGAAAAACATAGGAATTGGAAAGTTTTGTATGGTACTACTTTTCATGAATTTGGTGCAAAGGAATGGAGCAAAGGAAAATTGTAGGATTTGTTCCTTTAGTGTCTCCATGAAACAAAAACCGTAGGAATTTTAATTTCCACTTGTCCTCCTTTTCAAATTCCTATTCATGAAGCACAAGACTAAGAGATAGTAGCATAATAGCATTATAACCGTACATTTTCTTGTGGTTTGACTTAATCTCACCATGTGATACGTCTCCAACGTATCTATAATTTTTTATTGTTCCATGCTAATATATTATCTGTTTTGGATGTTAATGGGCTTTATTTTACATTTTTATATTATTTTTAGGACTAACCTATTAACCCAGAGCCTAGTGCCAGTTCCTGTTTTTTCCTTGTTTCAGTGTTTCACAGAAAAGGAATATCAAACAGAGTCCAAACGGAATGAAACCTTCGGGGGAGTTATTTTTGGAACAGAAGCAATCCAGGGGACTTGGAGTATACGTCAGGGAATGAACGAGGAGGGCACGAGGCAGGGGGGGCGCCCACCCCCTGGGCGCGCCTTCCACCCACGTGGCTCCCCTGACCGACTTCTTTCGCCTATATATATCAATATACCCTAAAACCATCGGAGAACAGAATAGATCGGGAGTTCCGCCGCCGCAAGCCTCTGTAGCCACCAAAAACCAATCGGGACCCTGTTCCGTCACCCTACCGGAGGGGGGGACCCTCACCGGTGGCCATCTTCATCATCCCGACGCTCTCCATGACGAGGAGGGAGTAGTTCACCCTCGGGGCCGAGGGTATGTACCAGTAGCTATGTGTTTAATCTCTCTCTCTCTCTCTCTCTCTCTCTCTCTCTCGTGTTCTTGAGGTGATACAATCTTGATGTATCGCGAGCTTTGCTATTATAGTTGGATCTTATGATGTTTCTCCCCCTCTACTCTCTTGTAATGGATTGAGTTTTCCCTTTGAAGTTATCTTATCGGATTGAGTCTTTAAGGATTTGAGAACACTTGATGTATGTCTTGCCGTGCTTATCTATGGTGACAATGGGATAGCACGTGATCCACTTGATGTATGTTTTGGTGATCAACTTGCGGGTTCCGCCCATGAACTTATGCATAAGGGTTGGCACACGTTTTCGTCTTGACTCTTCGGTAGAAACTTTGGGGCACTCTTTGAAGTACTTTGTCTTGGTTGAATAGATGAATCTGGGATTGTGTGATGCATACCGTATAATCATACCCACGGATACTTGAGGTGATATTGGAGTATCTAGGTGACATTAGGGTTTTGGTTGATTTGTGTCTTAAGGTGTTATTCTAGTACGAACTCTATGATAGACTGAACGGAAAGAATATCTTCGTGTTATTTTACTACGGACTCTTGAATAGACCGATCAGAAAGAATAACTTTGAGGAGGTTTCATACCCTACCATAATCTCTTCGTTTGTTCTCCGCTATTAGTGACTTTGGAGTGACTCTTTGTTGCATGTTGAGGGATAGTTATATGATCCAATTATGTTATTATTGTTGAGAGAACTTGCACTAGTGAAATTATGAACCCTAGGCCTTATTTCCTAGCATTGCAATACCATTTACGCTCATTTTTACCACTTGCTACCTTGCTATTTTTATATTTTAAGATTACAAAAACCTATATCTACCATCCATATTACACTTGTATCACCAACTCTTCGCCGAACTAGTGCACCTATACAATTTACCATTGTTTTGGGTGTGTTGGGGACACAAGAGACTCTTTGTTATTTGGTTGCAGGGTTGCTTGAGAGAGACCATCTTCATCCTACGCCTCCTACGGATTGATAAACCTTAGTGCATCCACTTGAGGGAAATTTCCTACAGTCCTACAAACCTCTGCACTTGGAGGCCCAACAACGTCTACAAGGAGAAGGTTGCGTAGTAGACATCAAGGAGGCTAGGTAAGCGGCACTCACACCCCATCAACTAAGCTCTTTTCTGGCGCCGTTGCCGGGGAGGTGAGTGCTCAAAGGTATATCTTTAGATCTTGCAATCAAATCTTTTTGTTTCTTGTTTTAGCACTAGTTTATTTTATAAAAGAAAACTACCAAAAAAATGGATTTGAGTTTGTCTCATACGCTTCATCTTTTTAATATCTTTCGTGAAAATGATGGGAAGGAAAATTGTGCTCAAGTGCTAGAAGAAGAAATCTATAGAATGTTTGGCACTAAATCTTTGTATGATTAGCAAGATTGCAATGTTGTTAGTATGAATTCTATGAATATCCATGATGCTAATGATATGCAAAGCCACAAGCTTGGGGATGCTATGTTTGATGAAGATGCTATGTTTAGTCCCCCAAGTTTTGATGAGAATATCTATTATGATGAAAGCATGCCTCCTATATATGATGATTATTGGGATGACACGTATGCTATAAAGAATAATGATAACCATGAAACTTGTCATCTTGATCTTAATTTTCAATCACATGATAGTTATTTTGTTGAGTTTGCTCCCACTACTATTGATGAGAACAAATTTGCTTATGTGGAGAGTAGTAAAATTTCTATGCAAGTAGATCATGAAAAGAATGTTTTATGTGATTGTTATATTGTTGAATTCGTTCATGATGCTACTGAAAATTGTTATGAGGGAGGAACATATGCTTGTTGGAATTACAATAATATCAAGTTTCCTCTCTATGTGCTTAAAATCTTGAAGTTATGCTTGTTTTACCTTCCTATGCAAGTTGATTATTGTTCTCATAAGTTGTTTGCTCACAAAATACCTATGCATAGTAAGTGGGTTAGACTTAAATGTGCTAGTCATATTCTTCATGATGCTGTCTTTATGTTTCAATTCTTATGTCTTATGTGAGCATCATTGAAATCATCATGCCTAGCTAGGGGCGTTAAACGATAGCGCTTGTTGGGAGGCAACCCAATTTTATTTTAGTTTCTTGCTTTTTGGTTCTATTTAGGAATAAATATTTCATCTAGCCTCTGGTTAGATGTGGTTTTATGTTTTAATTAGTGTTTGTGCCAAGTAAGACCTATAGGATCTTCTTGGATGATAGTTATTCGTTCTTGCTGAAAATCCCAGAAACTTTCTGTTCATGAAAACAATTGTTTAAAATCACCAGAACGTGATAAAATACTGATTCCAATTTCATAAGATCAATAATCAAATTATCTAGGTCGTCATATTTTGGTAGAATTGTTTGAGTTCTATAAGTTTGTGTTAGTTATAGATTACTACAGACTGTTCTGTTTTTGACAGATTCTGTTTTTCGTGTGTTGTTTGCTTATTTTGATGAATCTATGGCTAGTAAAATAGTCTATAAACAATAGAGAAGTTGGAATACAGTAGATTTAACACCAATACAAATAAAGAATGAGTTTGTTACAGTACCTTTAAGTGGTGTTTTGTTTTCTTTCGCTAACGGAGCTTACGAGTTTTCTGTTGAGTTTTGTGTTGTGAAGGTTTCAAGTTTTGGGTAAAGATTTGATGGACTATGGAATAAGGAGTGGAAAAAGCCTAAGCTTGGGGATGACCATGGCACCCCAAGGTAATATTCAAGGACAACCAAAAGCCTAAGCTTGGGGATACCCCGGATGACATCCCCTCTTTCGTCTTCGTTCATCGGTAACTTTACTTGGAGCTATATTTTTATTCACCACATGATATGTGTTCTGCTTGGAGCATCATTTTATTTTGTCATTATTTGCTTTCTGTTATTTAGAATAATTCTTTGAATCTCTATTTTCAATAAAAATGTCAAGGATAGCCTTTACCATGTGTAACATCCCAAATTTCCTATTTGGAATGTTTTACAATTATAGCTAAGCATCCTATGCATCATCCCAAATGTTTGAATTTGATTGTCATTTGAAGTTTGAGCAATTTGAGTTTGAATTTGAATTTCAAACTTTGGCATGTGGAAACAATTCAAAAACTAAGCCTGATAAATACTTGATCAAAAGTATGAGAGGAGCAAACATGACACTCCAAAAATATCAGAGGAAACAATGCCAAAAGATTTGGATTCAAATCTGAAATTTATTTGAATTTGAAAAAAATAGATTTTTATGAAGTTTGGATTTTGCCTTTGGAAAAATGTTCAAATGAAAGGGAATATTCCCCTGATCATTTTGGTATATATATACCCTATATAAATTATTTCTAGATTTGGTTTTATTTTTGTTTTAGTTTTATTTAAAAAATAAAAAAAAACCCCTCGGGCGCCAGCCAGGCCACCCCAGGCCCAGCCAGCGCCGCCTCACCCCTCAGCCCCCGCGCCAGGCCCAGCCGAGCCGGCCCAACTGGGCAGCCCAGCACCAGCCAGGCCAGCCCAGCGCCTCGCCCCTCGCCCCCTCGCCCGAAACCCTAGGGCCTCGGCCACCCGACCCCCTCGCCCCTCTCTCCTCGCTGACTCGTGGGCCCCCCCCTCTCCTTCCCCTCGCCCGCCCACGACCTGCATGGGAGGTCCACCGGATCCGAAGGATCCGGGATACCCGACCGCCCGATGCCCTTCCAGGGCTCGCCCGACCCCAGGCTATAAAAGCCGAGCCCCGCACCCATTCCCCGAGAGCTCGCCGCACCCCTCTCTCCTCCGTTTGCGCTCATGGGAGTCCCGAGCCCTCCCGCCGCCATTGTTGCCGCCGTCGGCGCCTGGTGCACCCGACCCCCCCAACACCACGAACCCTTCCCGACCCGTCGCGTCTCCCGACGAGTCGCCGGAGCTCCCCGACGTCCGGACGCCTCGAACACTTCGCCGCCGCCCGCCCGTCGTCGCCGGTCCGGTAAGTCACCGAAAACCCCCGTCCGATCTTAGATCGATGGCTAGATTAGAACCCCAAGGGTTAGGTTTTAGTTAGAAAACCGGCCGGTCCTTCGGTTTATTTTTAGTTTAGGTTTATTTGTTTAGGCGGTTCGTTTAGTTTAAACCTAGGGCCCGTTTAGACTATCTTACGCCTAGTGCACAGTATAGGCCCATTAGGCCTTTTTCTTTTTATTTTGATTTTCTGTTTTAGCCGAATAGTTTCAGTTTTCAAAAATGTATATCTTTTATTCTGTTTAATATTTTTGAGTGATTCTTTTTTTGTTGGATTGCAAATTTTATGTAGTTTCTGTAAAATATATATTTAGCTATGTTAAAAATAATTAAAAATGCTTTAATATTGTTTTAGTCAGAATAGTAAATCTGCTATAACTTTAGTTAGAAAAATTATTTTTGCATGATTCTTTTGTCACCACTTTATTTTGACATTGCCAAACCCTAGAAATTAATTTGGGTATTTTAGGATTAATAAATAATTAGTTTTAGACAGAATCCTATTAATCCTAATTAATTAACTAGTTCTGTTTTCCTAATTAATTAATTAGTAAATTAATTTATTTTAACTTGTGATTAGTTATTCTAGGTTAGTTTCTGTCATTCTAGTAGATGAACTTTTATTTATAATTAATAAAAGTTTTAAATTATTTTCTTAATAGAAATTGGATTAGGCCTAAAATGAGTTTTATAATAGCTTTTTAATTAATTCTTTTTGCTCCTAGTTGCTTAGTGAATCCTTTTCTGTTAAGTTAACCTAAAACCATGATTAGGTTATATTAAGGAATTTTGTTATATAAAAACTATTTTAGTTATTGTTTGGAGTAGGGAAAAACTTTGAATTGGTTTCTTTGAGTTTTTCTTTTGGATTTGGTTTTGATTGTTTTGTTGTGCTATGTTACTATTGTTATCTTGTGTGATCCTCTTGCTTTGTGCTTATTGTGTTATTGTTTGTCTCGGTAGAGTTTCAGATCTGAAGCTTGCTACTCGACTCTTTAGCTTCGAGGATCATCAGCAAGGCAAGTTTTGATCATGTTATTTCTATACCTATGTTTTTGTGCATTAGTAGTTGTCACCACCCACCATGCATGCAGTAGTGAAATCTTGAAGTCATTAAACTTGAGTAGTATCATGTGGTAGGATGAACCAATCCCTTGTTACCATGACCCGGGGCGTAGTAGTTATTTTGCTATGCTCGTGAGGCGGGATTTGGGATGAGTGAAATTCATAAGCAAGATGTGAGAGTCAATGATGATGACCACCCCATGAACTACAATGATCAAGATGGACTTGGAAAATCACTCTTGGGTGGAGGGCGGTTGGCGGGCACCTGGAGCACCAGTGGTGGCGGGATGCATGGAGAAGCGCCATGACATCCTGCGGAAAGCTTCACCCAGCCACAAAGAGAAGGATGGATGCCCCATGACCGGAAGCTTACATGCAGCCGCAAGCCATTATGGGCTCTGGCTGGGTTGACCCTAGTAGTGGCGCTGGCTGGGCGGTACTACGAGAAGTAGACGAGCGGTAGGATTGGATGGGTACGGCGGTGGCGGAAGAACTCTTTGGAAGACCTGTTTCATTCGTCCGTCTTCAAACACCATGAAGTGCGAAGACTTTAAAGGAGGAATGATTCTTGCGGGAAAGTCGCAACCCTCTGCGAGTTTAAAGATCTAATCGATTAGCCGTGTCCCGATTCACGGACATTTGAGCCTCTGGAACTTGGAAGTATTCGGATATCTCAACACTAAAACTAATGAATTAATTTGAGGGTTTATGACTTAATAATTTGGGAGCGAGATATTGGTTGGCGGAACCATCTCAATAACTACCAACAATTGTAGTAATTTGCAAGCAAGTCCTTTGTAGTAGGATAAAATTTGCTTTTAGCAAAAATGATGAAACTTAGAGCTCCACAGCCAAAATGCATATAGTGTTAGTAACTTTATTATTGTTATTCTTCATGACTTGCCGACTTATTCCAAAAGCTGACCTACATGGCTGCAACGTATTATGTTGCGAGATATATTCGATCGGGGTGAGGCTACGCTCGCGCTTAGCGATTGCCCTTTGAGTCGGATGGACTCGCTTACCTTCGGCGCTTCCGCAGTGTTTTTAGTTTATTTCTCATGAGTTGGCCTTGAGCGAATTTATTCCTTGTAATAAAGACTCTATATGAGAATCGATTAATGATATTCAGGTGTGATTGAACTTTGATTACTTTATCGATGTCTTGTGAGTACCGGCATGATCTTGGGATGAATACAGACCACGAGATTTGACCGATTTTGGGTCAGTCGCTCTGAGAGATGGTATCGAGCACACTGCTGACCGTGGATCGTAACCCCTAGGATCGGAAAGCCATAGCGAGACCATTTACTTTGAACCCTTTTCATTCTATAATTCTTCCTGTTCAATTCGACTCTTCTCCCTTTGCAACATTCTAGATGGCGCGAGTTCAACCCGGTTTGCTACGGAGTTACGCCAGCCCGATGAGGCGATGCCCTTTGGAAGAAAGCTGGTCGGATGGTGAAGCAGTGAAGATAGCTCTACCCTCGATCACCGGAAGCCAACTAATGCACTTCCGGCGGACACCGCTACTGAGTTGAGGTGCATATCCCAGGAGAACCTTTGGAGGACACACGGAGCCTATCAACTTTGAGTTCACGAGTTCAAGCTGGATCATCGGAAGGGGCGTGGCGATCTATCGAGCACTTGGACATCTCCGAGAGAATCTGAGGCGAGCTCGATCACTCGAGACCTCGCCATGGTTTCTCGCGGGGCAAGGAATGGAGATATCATCCGTACCATTGAGGATGATTCCACTCTCTCATACATCCGGGACTTGGAGTGTCTTCTCGAAGCGGGAGATTCAGACTCGCCGTAACTTCGAAGACACACGGAAGCTTTGTTCCATGACTGGAGCTGGAGGAGAAAACGCAGCGAGACTTCCTTGGCCATGAGGAAGAAATCACGGACTTCATGGAGATAGTCGACGACACGAAGATGAAGCTTGCGCGATAGAGGAAAAGATGGACTTGGGAGAGGACCTTTACCCGAGTGGAGATGAAGCACCCTCGTGAGCAATGATCAGGATTTGAAGGAGTACCACGAAGGAAACCCCAAGAGGGCGCCAGCGATGAAGACTTTTAGTCGACCACCATGTTATCTTTTACTTTTTAAATCGATCAGTTAGGCGATGTTTTCCTTGATTAGTCATGAGCTTTTGTAATCGAGTTTGAACCATGTTTGAGTGGAATGAATAAATGATTGGTGTGTTATGATTGTGCATTCATATGGGTAGTGTATTTCTCATAGACCATTGTTCTATTCTAATTTTCTCATCCCTCCAAAACACGGATGCCTCAGGGCGTGACCTTTGGTTTCCGCGGAGCTCACCCAGCTGCTCCAATGCGAGAATGCCTTGATGCAGCTCGATTGAGAATCGAACAACACGCCAACAATCCACCGCCACCACCACCACCCACTGTGGACAACTTGACTCGATTTACGAGGTTGAATCCGCCGGTGTTCTCTAGTAACCTTGAGCCAATTGTGGCTGATGATTGGCTCCATAAGATCGGAAGAGAGCTAGTCACCGTTGGATGCACGATCTTTGAGAAGGTGCGCTTTGCAGCGCATCAACTGGATGGACCTGCAGCTTCTTGGTGGGAGAATTACACGCCACTTTTCCCATGGGTGGCATCACTTGGGATCAATTCCAGCAGGCCTTCGCCTTTGCTCATGTCTCAGTGGAGCCATGAGTGCGAAGAAGCGTGAGTTCCGCAACTTACGCCCGGAGAACCGTCTTGTGGCACGATCGTGGATGAATCAACAAGCTCGCTCGCTATGCCCACGATGATGTGGCCACAGATGCATAAGCGGAGAAGTTCCTTGAGGACTCAATGATGAATTGAGCATGCAGCTTATTGTGGCTACTTTCAACAACTACCGGGAGCTGGTAGACAAGGCCACCATTCGGAAGGCAAGCAGCAGCGGATAGAAAGCATAGCGGAAGTACAGCCGGGGAAGCACAACTCGGGAGCTCAGCGAAGCCCGCTATGCACCATACTCGGGAGGCACACCCATCATAACCATGGAGTTCATAACCATGGAGGAAATGGGAACAACCGCAGCCGGGACAACAAGTCAGGCCATGGCAATGGCAATGGCAATGGTAATGGCAATCAGCACCGTTCTGCCCGGCTCAGAAGGATCTGAGCCACATCACACTTCAAGTGCGGAAGGCAGGGCACTCGCCACCGACTGCCGGAGGCCAAGCGGAGAGCAGGAATGGCAATGGAGGCTCGGCAAAGAAGCCCAATCCTTTCCCTCGTGCTCAAGTGAACCACATCGGCGTGGAGGGCGTCTATGATCAGCCGGAACAACGTGGTTGGTAAGTTTTATTGAATTCACGTTCAGTTTTGGTTCTCTTTGATTACGGTGCAGCGCATTCATTCATATCAAGGGTAGTTGTGGATAAAATACGGATTCGCACTAGAACCCTTAGAAGCCCCCTTGGCGTCGATTCGCGGGAGGAGAAATGATGGCAGGTTTAAGCTGTCCTGCAACCCTCAACATCGGGAACCACAAATTTCCGTGGAACTCATAGTGTTGGAAACTCAGACCTTGGATGTAATCCTAGGCATGGATTGGTTGTCAAAGTATGAAGGAAACATTGGTGTGCCCATAAGTCTATTCTGCTCACCACCGGGCGAAGAGGATCAAATATGTAGCCGAGCACAGCCGGATGAAGAATCAGTGCATTCCCTCACGGGAGTTGTTCGGGAGGAAGTGCCGATGGTGCAAGAATTTCCGATGTGTTCCGGAGGAATTACGGGAATGCCACCGACGGGGACATTGAATTTCTGATCGAGTTATTGCGGCACAGCCCCAATATCCAAGAGACCTTATCGGATGCCACGAATGAGTTGAAAGAGATCAAGGATCAAATAAATGAGTTATTGGAGAAAGGATATATTCGTCCAAGCTCATCACCTTGGGGAGCCCAGTTCTTTTGGTAGAGAAGAAGGATGGAAGCTTGAGGATGGTTGTGGATTATCGTGCATTGAGCGAAGTAACCATCAAGAACAAGTACCCTCTGCCGATGATCAATGACTTGTTTGATCAGCTTGTTGGAGCCAAGGTATTCTCTAAGATCGATCTTGATCGAGGTATCACCGATTGAAAATTCGTGAAAAGGATATACCCAAAACAGCATTCACTACGGTATGGTTTATACGAGTATACCGTCATGTCATTTGGATTGACTAATGCTCCTGCATACTTCATGAATTTGATGAACAAGGTGTTCATGGAATATTTGGACAAGTTTGTCGTGGTGTTCATCGATGACATATTGATTTTCTCCAAGAGCGAGGAAGAGCATAAGGAACATTTGCGTCTAGTTACGGAGAAACTTGAGAACATCAGTTGTATGCCAAATTCAGCAAATGTGAATTTTGGTTGAAGGAAGTTGGATTCCTCGGACATGTTATTTCAGGAGAAGGAATAGCAGTTGATCCCGCCAAGGTTGAATCGATCACCGATTGGCGATCACCCACCTCGATCAAGGAGATCCGCAGTTTTCTCGGACTCGCGAGGATATTATCGGAGGTTCATTGAGAACTTCTCGAAGATTGCCAAGCCCATGACTGAGCTGTTGAAGAAGGAAGCCAAGTATGTTTGGACGAGGAATGTGAAGCCAGTTTTCAGGAATTGAAGAAGCGGTTGGTCACAGCCCGATGTTGATATTGCGGACATACATAAGGAATACCAGGTTTATTGTGGCGCTTCTCGTCAAGGACTCGGAGGAGTATTGATGCAGGAAGGTAAGGTTGTAGCTTATGCCTCCGGACAGCTCGGCCTCATGAGATGAATTATGCCACACATGATTTGGAGTTAGCAGGTATAGTGCATGCACTCAAGACACAGAGACATTTCCTCATTGGAAATCGTTGTGATGTCTACACGATCACAAGAGTTTGAAATATATCTTCACGCAGAAGGAATTGAACCTCGAGCGGAGGAGATGGCTAGAGTTGATAAAGGACTATGACATGAGATTGCATTACCACCCGGTAAAGCTAATGTTGTAGCAGATGCTTTGAGCCGTAAGAGTTATGTGAATACTCTTACAGCGGGAGGATTACCCGAGTTGGTCGATGACCTCGAGAGATCTCCGGCGGAGATAGTTCGAAAGGATTTGTTGCAACTCTGGAAGTTCAGTCCACCTTGACCGAAAGGATTCGTGAAGCCGAGAAGTCGGACAAGGAAATCGATGAGATAAAGCAAAAGATGGAGGAAGGAAAAGCTAAAGGATTCCGTAAGGATGAACATGGAACTATATGGTTTGAGGATCGTATTTATGTGCCCAATGATCCCGAGCTCAGGAAGCTAATTCTTCAGGAGGCTCATGATTCACCGTACTCGATTCACCCCGGCAACACCAAGATGTACCTGGATTTGAAGCAAAGTTTCTGGTGGACAGGTATGAAGAAGGACATTGCGAGTGCGTAGCGATATCGATGTTTGCCAGCGTGTAAAGGCAGAACATCGAAGCCAGCGAGGTTACTTCAACCTTTGCGATTCGATTGGAAATGGGAGAAACTTGGTATGGATTTCATCACAGGATTACCGGGACCCGTTCAGGTTATGATTCTATCTGGGTAGTGGTTGATCGTTTGACTAAGGTAGCTCACTTCATTCCGTGAAGACTACCTATACCGATGCCAAGTTGGCCAAGATATACATGACCAGGATCGTATATGCGCATGGAGTTCGAGGAAAATCGTGTCGGATAGAGGAGCGCAGTTTACCTCAAAGTTTTGGAAGCGATTGCATGAAACTTTGGAGTGCGAGGCTGGAATTGATCAGCTTTTCATCCATGAGCGGATGGACAGACCGAGAGAGTCAATCAGATTACGGAAGACATGTTGAGAGCTTGTGTGCTAGACTATGGGTCTAGCTGGGATGATAATTTGCCGTCGCAGAGTTCTCATACAACAACAGTTATCAATCCGGTTTGAAGATGGCCCTTTCGAAGCTCTATCACGGAAGGAGGTGCGAACACCATTCTTTGTGGGATAGTGTTGGAGATCGATCACTTTTCGGTTCCGACCTTATCAAGGATTCGAAGAAAGTCAAGCTGATTCGAGACAGGCTCAAGATAGCACGATCGAGACGGAAGAGTTATGCCGACGATGGCGCAAGGAAGTGACTTACGAAGTGGGAGACCGAGCATATCTTCGTGTGTCTCCGCTTCGTGGAATCAAGAGGTTTGGAGTCAAGGAAAGTTAGCACCCGATTCATTGGCCCTACAAAATCCTCGAGCGTCGTGGAGAAGTTGCATACAAGTTGGAATTGCGGAAGGATTGTCCGGAGTTCATGATGTCTTCCACGTTTCTCGGTTGAAGAAGTGTCATGCCGACATGGCGATGTTCCGTTGAGAGACACGGTGCCCTAGAGGCCATACAGCAGCGGTGATCGACTTACAAGGAGAAACCGTCCGTATTCTTGAGGCTGCAAGCGAGTCACCCGCAGCAAAGTCATCAAATTTTGCAAGGTCTTTGTGGAGTCACCACACGAGGAAGAAGCCACACAGGAGCGAAGAAGATCTTCGTCGAGACCATCCGCACCTATTGCTAGCCAACCCGAATCTCGAGGCGAGATTCATCTTAAAATGGGTAGGTTTGTAACATCCCAAATTTCCTATTTGGAATGTTTTACAATTATAGCTAAGCATCCTATGCATCTGTTTGAATTTGAATGCCATTTGAAGTTTGAGCAATTTGAGTTTGAATTTGAATTTCAAACTTTGGCATGTGGGAAACAATTCAAAAACTAAGCTGATAAATACTTGATCAAAAGTATGAGAGGAGCAAACATGACACTCCAAAAATATCAGAGGAAACAATGCCAAAAGATTTGGATTCAAATCTGAAATTTATTTGAATTTGAAAAAAATAGATTTTTATGAAGTTTGGATTTTGCCTTTGGAAAAATGTTCAAATGAAAGGGAATATTCCCCTGATCATTTTGGTATATATATACCCTATATAAATTATTTCTAGATTTGGTTTTATTTTTGTTTTAGTTTTATTTAAAAAATAAAAAAAAAACCCCCCGGGGCGCCAGCCAGGCCACCCCAGGCCCAGCCAGCGCCGCCTCACCCCTCAGCCCCGCGCCAGGCCCAGCCGAGCCGGCCCAGCCCAGGCAGCCCGCCCAGCCCAGCCAGCCAGCCCAGCGCCTCCCCTAGCCCCCCCACCCGAAACCCTAGGCCTCGGCCACCCGACCCCTCCCCTCTCTCCCTCTCGTGACTCGTGGGACCCCCCCTCTCCTTCCCCTCGCCCACGCCACGCCTCATGGGAGGTCCACGGATCGAAGGATCCGGGATACCCGACCGCCCGATGCCCTTCGAGGCAAGCCCGACCCCAGGCTATAAAGCCGAGCCCCACCCATTCCCCGAGCTCGCGCACCCCTCTCCTCCCGTTTAGCTCATGGAGTCCAGAGCCCTCCCGCCGCCATTGTTGCCGCCGTCGGCATACTGGTGCACCCGACCCCCCCCAACACCACGAACCCTTCCCGACCCGTGCGCGTCTCCCGACAGTCGCCGGAGCTCGCCGTCGTCCGGACGCCTCGAACACTTCGCCGCCGCCGCCGCCGTCGCCGAGTCCGGTAAGTCACCGAAAGCACAATCCCCGTCCGATCTTAGATCGATGGCCTGATTAGAACCCGAAGGTTAGGTTTTAGTTAGAAAACCGGCGGTCCTTCGGTTTATTTTTAGTTTAGGTTTATTTGTTTAGGCCGGTTCGTTTAGTTTAAACCTAGAGCCCGTTTAGACTATCTTACGCCTAGTGCACACATATAGGCCCATTAGGCCTTTTCTTTTTATTTTGATTTTCTGTTTTAGCGAATAGTTTCAGTTTTCAAAAATGTATATCTTTTATTCTGTTTAATATTTTTGAGTGATTCTTTTTTGTTGGATTGCAAATTTTATGTAGTTTCTGAAAAATATATATTTAGCTATGTTAAAAATAATTAAAAATGCTTTAATATTGTTTTAGTCAGAATAGTAAATCTGCTATAACTTTAGTTAGAAAAATTATTTTTGCATGATTCTTTTGTCACCACTTTATTTTGACATTGCCAAACCCTAGAAATTAATTTGGGTATTTTAGGATTAATAAATAATTAGTTTTAGACAGAATCCTATTAATCCTAATTAATTAACTAGTTCTGTTTTCCTAATTAATTAATTAGTAAATTAATTTATTTTTAACTTGTGATTAGTTATTCTAGGTTAGTTTCTGTCATTCTAGTAGATGAACTTTTATTTATAATTAATAAAAGTTTTAAATTATTTTTCTTAATAGAAATTGGATTAGGCCTAAAATGAGTTTTATAATAGCTTTTTAATTAATTCTTTTTGCTCCTAGTTGCTTAGTGAATCCTTTTCTGTTAAGTTAACCTAAAACCATGATTAGGTTATATTAAGGAATTTTTGTTATATAAAAACTATTTTAGTTATTGTTTGGAGTAGGGAAAAACTTTGAATTGGTTTCTTTGAGTTTTCTTTTTGGATTTGGTTTTGATTGTTTTGTTGTGCTATGTTACTATTGTTATCTTGTGTGATCCTCTTGCTTTGTGCTTATTGTGTTATTGTTTGTCTCGGTAGAGTTTCAGAGTCTGAAGCTTGCTACTCGACTCTTTAGCTTCGAGGATCATCGGCAAGGCAAGTTTTGATCATGTTATTTCTATACCTATGTTTTGTGCATTAGTAGTTGTCACCACCCACCATGCATGCAGTAGTGAAATCTTGAAGTCATTAAACTTGAGTAGTATCATGTGGTAGGATGAACCAATCCCTTGTTACCATGACCCGGGGCGTAGTAGTTATTTTGCTATGCTCGTGAGCGGGATTTGGGATGAGTGAAATTCATAAGCAAGATGTGAGAGTCAATGATGATGACCACCCCATGAACTACAATGATCAAGATGGACTTGGAAAATCACTCTTGGGTGGAGGGCGGTTGTGGGCACCTGGAGCACCAGTGGTGGCGGGATGCATGGAGAAGCGCCATGACATCCTGCGAAAGCTTCACCCAGCCACGAAGAGAAGGATGGATGCCCCATGACGGAAGCTTACATGCAGCCGCAAGCCATTATGGGCTCTGGCTGGGTTGACCCTAGTAGTGGCGCTGGCTGGGCGGTACTACGAGAAGTAGGCGAGCGGTAGGATTGGATGGGTACGGCGGTGGCGGAAGAACTCTTTGGAAGACCTGTTTCATTAGTCCGTCTTCAAACACCATGAAGTGCGAAGACTTTAAAGGAGGAATGATTCTTGCGGGAAAGTCGCAACCCTCTGCGAGTTTAAAGATCTAATCGATTAGCCGTGTCCCGATTCACGGACATTTGAGCCTCTGGAACTTGGAAGTATTCGGATATCTCAACACTAAAACTAATGGATTAATTTGAGGGTTTATGACTTAATAATTTGGGAGCGAGATATTGGTTGGCGGAACCATCTCAATAACTACCAACAATTGTAGTAATTTGCAAGCAAGTCCTTTGTAGTAGGATAAAATTTGCTTTTATAAAATGATGAAACTTAGAGCTCCACAGCCAAAAATGCATATAGTGTTAGTAACTTTATTATTGTTATTCTTCATGACTTGCCACTTATTCCAAAAGCTGACCTACATGGCTGCAACGTATTATGTTGCGAGATATATTCGATCAGGAGTGAGGCTACGCTCGCGCTTGGCGATTGCCCTTTGAGTCGGATGGACTCGCTTACCTTGGCGCTTCGCGCAGTGTTTTTAGTTTATTTCTCATGAGTTGGCCTTGAGCGAATTTATTCCCTTGTAATAAAGACTCTATATGAGAATCGATTAATGATATTCAGGTGTGATTGAACTTTGATTACTTTATCGATGTCTTGTGAGTACCGGCATGATCTTGGGATGAATACAGACACGGAGATTTGACCGATTTTGGGTCAGGTCGCTACAAACATAAAGTGTCATCATGATCATAAAGACTACTTAATTACAGACGTTTGGACACCGAGTGGTTCTTGAACTCCGGTGGTCGGTGGGTCTTCATGGTCGAGTGTCTTTGAGTCATCGGTGGAATCCTACCAGGTCATTTGGAAGGCAGTTTATTCTAAGGATGTCCTTGGGGAGGGTATCTTGGACAGGTCTATGACCCTACCCTAGGTACATGACTTCATCATTATCCCCCGAATGGATCGAGGTTTGAGTGAGGAAGGAGTTGATAATCTTTCCGACCTGTTTTTTGTGCTGCGAGTGTGTCTTACTCTGGATCAGTGACCTTTTAGTGATGGTGTCAACTTCTCTTCGCCTTGATCCATTCCTTACATCTGTCGAGTGCACTTTATGAACTTGGAGATTTCCGAGCGACGGATCGGAGGAAATCTGTCGTCTAACAAGTTGCTCTGCTGTTAGCGGATTTAGCGGGATCCGAATTTCGGGAAGCGCGCAAAGCGGAGAAGGCCGCGGTACTCGGATGGGATAAGGCAAGGACGCCTCGATCTCCACGCCACCTTTTTGCCACGCATCGCGCGCCACGGCTGTTGGGGATTTGACAGATTGCCCGGGCCTACCAATCAGCCACTCAGGCGACTTCATATAAGGCACCGGCCGGGGGTCTTTTGAACAGTGCGCCCTCATTTTCCCCTCCTCCGTCCTCAGATTCATCCGCCACGCCCGTAACCTGCTCAACGCTGCTGCTCCATTCCTGCTTCACGGCGACAATGGTGAAGGAGAAGGCGGCGGACCTTGGAAGCGGCGAAGAAGAAGGCGACGGCAAAGCGAAGGAGAGCTCCGATCGAGGCGGATCCTCGTCGCGGTCTAGCCTGCCGCAAGGTTGGGTCGAGGAGATTGGATCCGCTCGACCATCACCGAAAAGACCTCGGCGACCTGGCCAGCGAGGATTGATCCCCACGGGTCAGCAAGGCTTCACGGGGCGGAGTGGCAGCCGAGCCTCGGGGAGGGTGAGTCGTCCTCTTAGCCACCCATGTTGATCGCGGATTTTCTCTACCGCGAATCTTTTCTTTCGGGGTTTTCTGAACTTCTTTGGAGCACAACTCCATCACTTCACACCCAACTCCATTGCCTATCTCGCTGCCTTCGTGTCTTTGTGCGAAAACTTCTTGGGTTGTCGGCCTGCTGGGGCCTCTTCAAACACATATTCACTTGTCGCTCACAGACGGTGAAAAACTAGTCCGAATGATGAATGAACCCAAGTAATCCAGATGTGTGGGGGTCTTGGGGTC
Organism: Aegilops longissima; assembly: GCA_021605205.1. Lineage (NCBI taxonomy): Eukaryota > Viridiplantae > Streptophyta > Magnoliopsida > Poales > Poaceae > Aegilops > Aegilops longissima. The sequence goes on along the minus strand of CM038676.1, from coordinate 54,964,814 downwards.
GAGATGAGGGTAAAAGTGCCTTTCGGCCATGATTCTTCCGATTCAGTTAGAGGGTGGCGATCGACTGGTTCTCTTGCCAAGACCGATCGGCCTTGAGCGGTCATTGGACTACCTCCTTTCTCCATGGATCGAGTGAACAAGCCGTCCTCTCTGAAGGTGCTTCCAGAGGAGAAGGTCCAGGTTAGATTGTTGATGGAGTGTGTAGTCCAGCTCATTCGCGATGGAGTGACCGGCATGGATCTTACGGAGGTTTTCCTTGACGGCGCTTTCGGCCGCTCAATACCGAGGCCACCGATGTGGATGTACTCTGGTACCGAAGACACCACCCGGGTCCACCCAGAGGAGGTCGACGACGCCACATTGGAGAGGTGGATGACCGCCATCACAGGGAACAAGGATAACCCTCGTGGAGCTAGGAGGATCCCACCACTCGACCAATCTTACGAACCAGATAAGGTATGACCACTTATCTCCGACTGTGATCCTGTTGCATTCGCTCTGTTCCGCTACGAATCGGTCGATTGACTTTCGTCTTGTTTTGCTGTCTTCTAGGCCACCACTGAGATTTACTCAATGCCCAATGGGGTGCAAGAACAAGTCGAAGAAGAAGAAGGAAGCGGAGGCGAAAGCCAGGAGGAATGGGAGTCCGAGGAAAACGACAGCTCTGATGAAGAGGAGGAGGAGGAAGAGGAAGAGGAGGGAGACGTGGATCCTCCCCACTCGGAAAGGCGATCCAAGCTGACACATGATCCGGCGGTCGGCGGTAAGGCTATCGCGCCCGTTGGACGATCGACAAGCGCCCTCGGACGACCTCTCCAAAGGCCGGCGAGAAACCGCCAAAGCAACCCGAACAACGTCGTCAAAGCCGTGAAGGCCTTGCCAAGATGAGGATGGTCATTCCCACCATTTCCGGTAATAAGCGTAACTTGTGTTTTCCTGTTATCATGGGTGTACTTTTGGTGACTCATTTGGTGATCAACTGATTTTTGAAATCTGCGGTGCTGCCACCTCGAGACCTTAGCTAAGCACGAAGATCAATAAATGGAAGATGCCGCCACCTCCAACCTTGGTATGATCTCTGCAGTTTAACTTTATGGTCGATTGGATTTCTGTTTTTACCTTTGAATCTTTCTTGTAGTTCCACCTCATGTCATTGATCTCCACGGCGGCGACGATGAAACACCACCGAGGAAGAGGAAGGACAAAAGGTGCCTGCTGGCAAGGCTACTCAAGTTGTATCCTTGCTGAGACACTGGTTCACGAGGAGGCGACACCACTCGGACTTCATGTCCTTTCTTTGTGCGGACGACGAGTGTTGACCTTCGTCATCGATTGCTGACCGCCTTCTCTTTTGCCACACACCACATCCCTGAAGACCAAGTGAGTGCTGCTAAGGAGGCCATCGCGCCGCAGGGATCATGATGGAGCAAGTGAAGGTGGTCGGGAGGCCAGCCATGCGGCTTATGATGCAAGCTCAGCTCTTGAGCAATGTCCAAATAAGTTGGTCCTTTGCTTGTTACATTAGGATATGCTACCTGAAATTTCTTCTTTACGAAGATTTCCATATCATGTCTGTACACCTTTGGGCGGATGTGTCGATTGAATTTTTGTCTTTGGTGGGGCACGCTGAGTGCACCCACCGGGTGTAGTCCCGAGACTATGGTGGATGCAGGCGATCGACTATAGTATTTATACTTTGAACTTCTTCACTCGGTGCAGGTGGGGCCATGTCGAATGGATCTTTGGAACCGGTGGGGGCACGCTGAGTGCACCCACTGGGTGTAGTCCCCGAGACTATGGTGGACTGCTGGCAGTCGACTATAGTCTAAGGAACTGTTTTTTTTAAAACTGACTGCTGACAGTTAGCTATGGTTTTAGGATCATAACCTTTTTGCCTCTTTCGGTCGACTGGTCGAACCGAATTGGTAAAAACCGTGTGGGGCACGCTGAGTGCACCCAGGTTTAATCCCCGAGACTACTGTCGAATGTTTTGATTCGATTGTAGTCTTAGAAATGCTATGATTTTTCTTTAGTCACTCGGAAGTGACCTGTCTTTGATGTATTGTCGATTGACTCTTCGCAGAAATCTTGCGAGCTCGTGGCCCGCTATTCCGAATTGGAGAACAAACAAATCCAGCTCAACCTTGACTTGAAGCTTGCTCAGGAGAACTTGCAAAAGGCGAGAGACGAAGCAAAAGGTATGGTTGGTGAGAACTTGACGACTGTCTTTGTGTCTACCCATTCTCAACTCTGGGCTTATTGTTATTTTGCAGACAAACTGGAGGAGGCTCTGAAGAAGAAAGACCACGACCTTGCGAGAGGCCTGAAGGCGGCTTTGGAGAAACAAAGCTCGCGGAAGAAAGCTGGTCTCGGTCGGCAAACTCGAAGAGGAGAATACCAAACTGAAGGCTGCTCTCGTAGCGGCCAACAAGGAGGTTAGCCGATGAGGAATGACAAAGTTGCTCGGTGACAAAATTTGGCGAACTAAGCGGGAAGAGGAATGATCTGGAGGTTTATCTGGGAGGCTCGCTGAAGTTATTCCTCATGCTCGAAGGTAATCTCTTTCACCCGTCTGTATAGTTATCACTTGTGATTGTAGAAGCTGTTAACAGAACCCGAGTTGCATTTACGAGTCATGTCGAACTTGAAGAGAGACGGTCAGTGGAGACAAGCCTAGACCCCATCAACTCTCCGTGAAGGATGAAGCCGCTATGAGCGTGCTCCATTGGAGTCTCACATTGCTGGTGTGGTGGACTATCTCGCTCGACTAAAAGCTGCGGTGTCGCGGATCGACTCAACCCTCTGCGGACAGGGCAGCTTGAGAATGACCTTGAGTCTTAATGACTCGGTGAATGAGGTTCAAGTCGAGTGCAAGAATGGAAAAAGTCTTACGCGGTGCGGTGCTGATGTTGCTCTGTCTCGGTTCGTGTCCCTTGCAAGGAGGCGCGGGAGGAAAAGTGGCGTCCATCAAAGTTGCCAATACTAAGAGTATGATTTCCAATCATTCATGGAGACTTTCATCGCCGCTGCCACCGGATTGCTGATGGGATCGACCTTGACCAGTTTGTGGCTCCTTCGGTCCTCCACGAGGAGTAAAAACTTCTATGCTCTACCTTAAATTTGTAACCGATAAACTTTAATGGGCTTGAGGCTGGGTATACGCATCCTTAGGATGTTATCCGAACTTTACTTATCGTCAAATATGCTTTTGTTTGCCTTGAGTGAACTTTGCTCTTCACTCGGATTATGCTTCAATGCTTGAGATGCAGCTCGAGGTGGATCGATCGACCTACACTTTGTTGCTCTTGCAGTGCGGAGAAGGAAGCGATTGACCTGTACCTCGTCGTCCTTGCGGATCGGGATGGGCGCATGTTGCACTTGTGGCGCAGCTCCGAAGGAGAAGGCAACAGTCGACCTGCACCTCGTCGTCCTTGCGGATCAAGATGGGCGCCGCGTTGTACTTGTGGCGCAGCTCCGAAGGAGAAGGAAACAGTCGACCTGCACCTCGTCGTCCTTGCGGATCGGGATGGAGCGCATGTTGTACTTGTGGCGCAGCTCCGAAGGAGAAGGCAACAGTCGACCTGCACCTCGTCGTCCTTGCGGATCGGGATGGATTTCGTACTTAGGCGCTGGACTGCAGCTAAGCCCCCAAGTGGGAGGTTTGCTCTCCATTCGGTAGGATTTTTCAAACTTAGGCGAGTACTAGACTGCAGCTAAGCCCCCGAGTGGGAGGTTTGCTCTCCACTCGGTAGGATTTTTCAAACTTAGGCGAGTACTGGACTGCAGCTAAGCCTCCAAGGAGGATTTTTGTGTCATAGCTTTGAAGGGGAAGGCAACAGTCGACCTGTACCTCGTCGTCCTTGCAAAGTGCACATTTTATTAAATACTTAGGCGAGTACTTGGACTGCAGCTAAGCCCCCGAGTGGGAGGCTGGCTCTCCACTCGATAGGATTTAAAACACTTAGGCGAGTACTTGGACCGCAGCTAAGCCCCCAAGTGGGAGGCTGGCTCACCACTCGGTAGGATTTTAAAACACTTAGGCGAGTACTTGGACTGCAGCTAAGCCCCCGAGTGGGAGGCTGGCTCACCACTCGGTAGGATTTTAAAACACTTAGGCGAAACAGATTCGCAGCTAAGCCCCCGAGTGAGAGGCTGGCTCACCACTCGGTAAGGATTTTTTTTACAAACTTAGGCGAAACGGATTCGCAGCTAAGTCACCCACTGGGTGGGAAGTTTAACAAAAAGTAATAACAATCACTGGGAAAATTATAATCTTCTTGATTTAGATAAACAAACTACAGAGGTACTTTTATTACATCTCACCCGAGTGAGCTCTTAAGTGTAAAAGGGGCGGAGCAGCTCCGCATTCCAGGCTCGAGGCTCATCGTTCTGGCGTTCGACGTTGTAAAGATGGTAAGCTCCATTGTGGAGAACTCTGGTGACGATGAAGGACCTTCCCAAGTGGGAGCGAGCTTGTGTGGTTTCATTGATCCACTCGGAGGACCAGATCCCCTTCTTGAAAGGCTCGGCTCTTCACATTTCTAGCGTGGAATCGGCGCAAGTCCAGCTGATAGATGGTCGGCGGATCAGGGCCATCTCTCTCTCTCTTCAAGGAGGTCGATCATCTTGCGGGCTTTCTCCGCTTGACTTGAGTAGAGTTCAACTCGGGCGCATTGTGAAGTAGGTTGCTTGGCGAACTGCTTCACTCCATAGACCATAAAGAATGGAGTTCTCCCGATCGACCGATTAGGCGGGTCCTTAATCCCCAAAGGACCGGCGGAAGTTCGTCAACCCACGCCTGCTGCATGCTTGAGATCACGCATCGATCGAGGTTTCGATCCTTTGAGAATTAGACCATTTGCTCGTTACGCTTGTCCGTTCGACCGGGGTGGCCGGTTGAAGCATAGTCGACTCGCGTGCCACGAGGCGCAAAAGGCTTTGAACTTGTCGAATCGAAATTTGACCCATTATCGGTGATGATGCTGTGTGGAACTCCATATCTGAATATCAACTCTCGATGAAGGATGGCGTGCACACATCAAGGTTCTTGATAGGTTTAGCTTGATCCACTTAAGTAAATTTGTCGATTTGCAACAAGCAAATGAGTGAAACCACTCCTGCCAGTTCTCGATGGTCCAATCATGTCCAACCCCAAACAGTGAAAGGCGGACGAGAGGAATGGTCTTCAATCTTTGGCGGGTTTGTGTGACATATTGGGTAGAACCGACATCCTTCACACTTGTCGACTATTTCCTTTGCCATTTCATTTGCCTTTGGCCAGTAAAATCCCTTCGGCATGCTTTAGCCACGATGGTCCGAGAGGACACATGGTGACCACAGGTCCCTGAGTGGATATCATCAAGAATTATCTGACCTTCTTCTAGCGTTATGCACTTCGGCGACTCGATCCGCTTTCTCGAATAACTGTCCCTTGATCACAAGAAAGGCCTTGGATCGGCGGACGATCTGTCTAGCCTCTTCTTCATTCTCTGGGAGCTCTTTCCTCGGGATATCTGCGATGTGCAGTCTTGTCCGAGTTGGGAGTGATGACCACGACTTCCATGATCAGGTCGACCACGGCTGGGACCTCCACTTGATCGGATCGGTGGCACTTTTGGTTGTGGAGCTTCTTGGTGAAAGGATCCTCTTGAATCGATGGTGTGCGGATGTGCTCCAAAAACACATCACTGGGAATGGCTTCCCTCTTGGACCCTATTTTCGCCAAATCATCAGTAGCTTGATTTTTCAGTCGGGCTATATGATGGAGCTCTAACCCTCAAACTTCTTCTCTAGCTTCCTCCTTTGCATTCGATGGCAGGTCATGGCTGGGCTTCGGCGTCCCACTCCTTCATCACCTGATTAACCACCAGATCTGAGTCGCCATAGACCATGAGGCGACAGACGCCGAGTGAAATGGCCATACGCAACCCATACAACAGTGCTTCGTATTCTGCTCCATTGTTGGAAGAATCAAAGTGAATCTGGAGCACATATCTGAGCTTATCTCCTCGGGGGGAAACCAATACTACCCCAGCACCGGAACCATTCAACATCTTGGAACCATCAAAGAACATAGTACGGTGCTCCGAGTGATCTTGAGTCGGTAACTGTTGTTCAATCCACTTGGCGATGAAATCTGCTATTGCTTAGGACTTGATGGCTTTCTTTGCCTCAAACTTGATATCAAGGGGAAGAAGTTCAATCGCCCATTTCGCCACTCGACCAGTTGCGTCTCTGTTGTGCAAAATCTCTAATAATGGGCGTCGCTGAGGCTGTAATGGAATGATCGGAAGTAATGAGCAACCTTCTTCGCGGTCATATAAATCCCATCTGAAGCTTCGATAATGAGGGTATCTTTGCTTTGGCGGGTTAATACTTGAGAAAGATAATATCTTGGGCGCTGAACTTTGAAGGCCTTTCCTTCCTCTTCCGCTCGTAGTAAGTACTATCTTGACGATTTGTCCTGTGGCTGCAATGTAAAGTAGCAACGACTCCTTGCTGATTGGGGCAGCAAGCACCGGCTGGGTGGAGAGCGAGCTTTGAGCTCGACAAGCGCTGCATCGACTTCGAGTCCACTCGAACTTGTCGACTTCTTCATCGATCGGTAAAGAGGCAATGCCTTTTCACCGAGGCGAGATGAATCGTCTTAAGCGGCCAAGCATCGATAAGCTTCGGACATCGTGCACACGCCGCAGGCGTTTCATTCGGAGTATAGTGCCAACTTTTTCGGGTTAGCATCGGTTCCACGTTCGAAGCGAAAACCGAGTAACTTTCGCCGGGAACTCGAATGTGCACTTTGATGGATTAAGCGATATCATACCTCCCGAGGCGGCAAATGTTTCAGCAAGGTCGATCAACAGGTCGGAACCTTTCCGTGACTTGACCACAATGTCATCCATGTATGCTTCCACATTCGGGCTGATTTGTGTGAGTAAACACTTCGAATCATCCTCATGAATGTGGCTCGGCATTCTTGAGGCGAATGGCATGGTGACATAACGAAGCACCGAATGGAGTGATGAAAGCTGTTTTGATCTCGTCGGGTCCATCTGAGCGGATCTGATGGTACCGGAATATCGTCTAAAAAGACAACCGCTCACATCCCGCAATCGAGTCGACTATTTGGTCGATCTGGGGAGAGGAAAATGATCTTCGGGCAGGCCCGATTGATATGTTTGAAGTCGATGCACATGCGCGATGAATTGTCCTTCTTAGGGACCATGACAACATTGGCGAGCCACTCGGAGTGGTAAATTTCTCGGATAAGCGCCGCTGCTAAGAGCCGAGCCACCTCCTCGCCTATGGCCTTTCTCTTACGGACAGCGGACCGTCGAAGATGTTCTTTGACAGGTTTGACTTTTGAGTCGACTTCATGACGATGCTCAGCCAGCTCACAGGAACACCGGCATGTCGTGAGCTTCCATGCAAAGATGTCCCGGTTCTCACGGAGGAAGCTGGATGAGCGCTTCTTCCTATTTGGAGTCGAGTGTTGTTGAGATGTGGGTCGGAGCAGCATTGGGATCAGTCGGATGAATGTGAACCTTTTTCGTCTCACCGGATGACTGAAATGCCGACTCCATAGCGGGCTTCTTGGCTCGCAACAAATCACTCGGATCTGCAGTCTTCTGATATTCTTGCAATTCTACCACTGCCATCTGAGCATCAGCATCTTAGAGCCTTTCTGGAAACACTCTTCCGCTTTCTTCCGATTGCCAGTTACAGTGATCACACCCTTGGGGCCAGGCATCTTCAGCTTAAGGTACACATAACATGGTCGAGCCATGAAACGGGCATACGCTGGCCTTCCCAGAATAGCGTGATAAGCGCTCTAGAAATCCACGACCTCAAAGGTCAACTCTTCTTTGCGGAAATTCTTCGAATCACCAAAAACTACATCAAGAGCAATTTGACCGAATGACTCAGCCTTGTTTCCAGGAATGACTCCATGGAAAATCATGTTACTGGTGCTGAGTCTGGACATTGGAATGCCCATCCCTTTCAACGTGTCTGCATACAAGATGTTCAGGCCACTGCCACCATCCATCAAAACTTTGGTCAGTCGAGTGCCTTTGACGATTGGATCGACCACCAACGCTTGCCTCCCAGGGGTGGCAATGTGTGTCGGATGATCGGACTGGTCGAATGTGATGGTGGTCCGGGACCATTTCAGATAATTGTGCGTCACCGGAGCGACCATGTTCACTTCTCGGTTGATAACTTTCAATCGACTTTTGCTTTCAACGTCAGCAAAAATCATCAGGGTGGAATTGACCTGGGGGTATGCACCATCACTATCTTCCTTGTCCTCAACTTTGTCCGACTCCTTTTCCTTATCCTAGGGCTGCTTCCTTGGGCTAGCTGAATCAAGAGCCGACAACGTCGAGTGGTAAGCTTGGGTAAATGAGTTTACCCTCTTCATCTTTCTTCGTGTGAATGTGACATGGCAAGTCAACACATCATTCCCATCTTGGTCTTTCACCTTCTTGGGGTTCCACGGACCCTTGGGTTTCCCCTTGAATTTTCACAGGGTCGCAGCCAAGGCTTCTCCGGAGCGGGCTGGCTCGGCTTTCTTGCTTCGCTTCCATTGGAGTTCCTCCATGGCTTCATTATCGGCTGACTTGTACTTACCACTCCGGGCCGATCCTCTTCTTCACCATTAGCATACTTGGTGGCAATCTCCATCATCCGACTCGGGGTCATATCTCTTGTCAGGCAATTTCAAACTCAACTCCTGTTCTTGACACCTTCCTTGAAAGCACTGATCGCTGGTGATCGGACACATTCTCAAGCTGTATGGTGCAAGGTAATCCATCTCTGGATGTAATCTCTCAAAGTTTCATTTGACTTTTGTACACACGACTACAGCTCTATCAACCCTGCTGGTGGCTTGCAAGTCCTTCAAATGTCTGACAAACACTCGGGCAAGATCTTCCCAAGTGCAAATCTTCTGGGTGCTAATCGATTCAACCATGCTCGGCGAACCCTCCAACATAAGGGCAAATGCTTCATAGCTACCTCGTCGTTGCCGCCGCCAATCTGGACAGCCACTCGGTAGTCCTCAAGCCAAGTGTCGAGCTTGGACTCACGGTGAACTTCTCGACTCGATCGCCAACCTGAAGTTGGGAGGAATCACTGCGGCTCGATGGCCCTGCTAAAACACTCTAGCCACGAGACATGAACTCGCTGCTGGAGGAACATCTCTGTCATGGCCTTCTCGGTGAGCTCTGTTCTGTCAACCAAGCCTTGAGCGATAATGGATCTCTTATCAAAGCACGGCTCTCTGGGGTCGATTGGAACCCATCGCCCAACAACTTGTCTTTGGCGTCTGTCATCTTGTTGCCGAGGCGTATGATCCACCCCTTGGGGAGGGGTGGGCACTCGGCGTCGATCATTGCGATCGAATCGGTGCTCATCTGCTCATGGTTCTTATCTTGATCATCACGCCGCCTCCATGTTCCTCACGCCTCGGGGGCGATCTTGGACTATGGGCCGACTGGACGAATTCACAGCGACGGACCTGCTGTGAATCCTGTTCCATGATTGTGATACGACTGAATTTTGATCTCCTGCTGCCCGGAGTAAATCTCTGATCTGCTGCAACCCTCTACCCGCCTCCGACTGGGAAGGCTGAATCGATTCTGCTATACGGGCCGCAGCTGCTAAATTATGAATCGGAGTTCGATATACCTGAGTTGGTTGTGGAAAGAGCTAACGTCGACTGGATTCTGGAACCCGTGGTCACGTGCGCTCGTCGAGAACTCATTGGAGGTTCTCGGTCGAGTCGCTCGGCCAGGTTATTGGCGCGCATCCTCCAAGGCACGAGCCTCGGGGGTTTCTCCAACGATAGGAGTGTGAAGTGCATCCATGTTTCGACGGTGAAGTTCCTCCCTCTGTAGCGAAGTGAGGGGCTCGGGTTGGTACTCTTCGTGAACCTGCGCGGATCGCCTCCACCGTCGCCTCCGTCGGTCTTGGGGAATCCAGGAGGACTGCATGGTCCGTCGACCATCAGAACCTCTGCTGCTGGATCGCTGCTATCGCTTTTCGGATGCAGATCTCTGCGGAGCCGTCGGCAGATCGAATAGGCCGTAGAGAGATTCGTCGGGCTCGATTACGCAACGAGAAGTGGCCGTTGGCGAGCCACCGCATGCCTCACCCACCGCTGAAGCCTCGACCGGCCGGGCGCTTGCGCCGGCGGGAGAGCCCAGGAGTGAGGACGGCACAAGAACCGACCCATCTTGGGTCGGCGGTTACCGCAGGAGGGCGCCCGGACGCCGCCTTGAAAGTCGTTGCCCAGGACGGGGCCAGCGTCGACATCGAGAGGAGCATCCCGAAGCCAAGCGGAGTCATCAGCGGTGAACGTGAGCGCACCGAGACGGATCTCACGGCCCTCGACAAAAACTCCACCTGAAACCATGATGTAGGAGATCGAAAGAATCCCAACTTCTCCAACAAATCGCTAGAATACCTGCCCCACGGTGGGCGCCAATTGTCGTGGTTCTAAGTCTGACAGTAGAATGGGGGGTAGGTATGGAGAGGCAAGATACTAGATATGGAGTAGTTGTATACGCACGAGTTTTACGAGTTCAGGCCCTTCTCGGAAGAAGTAACAGCCCTACGTCTCGGAGCCCGGAGGCGGTCATTGGATTATATCGTATGAATTACGAGGTGCGAACCCTTCTACCCGTGGAGGGTGGCTTATATAGAGTGCGCCAGGGCCCAGCCAGCCCACGTGGCGGAGGGTTAAAGGTACATTAAGTCCGAGCGTTCTTGTAGCCTTACATAAAGTGTCATCATGATCATAAAGACTACTTAATTACAGACCGTTTGGACACCGAGTGGTTCTTGAACTCCTGGTGGTCGAGTGGGTCTTCATGGTCAGTGTCTTTGAGTGCATCAGTGGAATCCTACCAGGTCGACTGGAAGGCAGTTTATTCTAAGGATGTCCTTGGGGAGGGTATCTTGGACAGGTCCATGACCCTACCCTAGGTACATGAGTTCATCACCCAAGGTACCCCAAGATAAGTTTTAGAGAAGTCTCAACCATCTAAGCTTGGGGATGCCCAGGTAGGCATCCCACCTTTCTTCTTCAACAATTATCGGTTAGTATCGGTTGAGCCTAAGTTTTTGCTTCTTCACATGATGAGTGCTATCCTTGAAATGTCGTTTTATTTTGTTTTGCTTGCTGTTTTAATAATATCCCAAGATCTGAAATTCTTAAATGTTAGAGAGTCTTCACATAGCTACATAATTATTTAACTACTCATTGATCTTCACTTATATCTTTTTGGAGTAGTTTGTCATTTACTCGTGTGCTTCACTTATATCCTATGAGTAAATGGTTGAATGAATTAAATGTCATAAATCTGAAATTATATATGTTTCATATGCTTATCCCATGGGGAGTAATGGCTTTACATGTAGAGGTGGTAAATTTATTGAAGGATAGCAAACATTGTATTGGTCACTTGAACAATTCATGAAAGAATATTGAAGGAAGAGAGATTTCACATATAAATATACTATCTTGGACATCTTTTGTAATTGTGAGCACTCATTAAAATATGACATGATAAGAGGTTAATGTTGGACAAGGAAGACAACGTAATGGGTTATGTTTTCTTATATCCAAAATAAAGTATATTGTCATGGATCACCCAACACGTTGAGCTTGCCTTTCCCCCTCATGCTAGCCAAATTCTTTGCACCAAGTAGAGATACTACTTGTGCTTCCAAACATCCCTTAAATCAGTATTGCCATGAGAGTCCACCATACCTACCTATGGATTGAGTAAGATCCTTCAAGTAAGTTGTCATCGGTGCATGCAATAAAAATTGCTCTCTAAATATGTATGATCTTTTAGTGTGGAGAAAATAAGCTTTATACGATCTTGTGATATGGAAGAAATAAAAGCGACGGACTGCATAATAAAGGTCCCTATCACAAGTGGCAATATAAAGTGACGTTCCCACGCATTAAGATTTTGTGCATTCAACTATAAAAGCGCATGGCAACCTTTGCTTCCCTCTGTGAAGGGCCTATATTTTCTTTTACCTTATGCAAGAGTCTTGGTGATCTTCACCTTTCCTTTTTACATTTTATCCTTTGGCAAGCACATTGTGTTGGAAAGATTCTGATATATATATCCAATTGGATGTAAGGCATCATGAGCTATTATTGTTGACATTACCCTTGAGGTAAAAGGTTGGGAGGCGAATTTATAAGCCCCTATCTTTCTCTGTGTCTGATTAAAACTTTGAACCCATAAATATCGCGTGAGTGTTAGCAATTGTGAAAGACTAAATGATAGTTGAGTATGTGGAGTTTGCTAAATCAAAGCTCTGACATAGACTCTTCCTGAAAATAAGATGAATTGTAATTGTTTGATGACTGATAACACGGTTTGTTAGTTTTCAAGAAAGTTTATGATCTATACACTACTGGAATCAGCTACTTTGCCATCTGCCAGATCTTTGCCGTCCACTAGCGGACGACAAAGAAGCTCTTTGCCATCAGCCGACGAAAAGCCGGCGGCAAGAAAGGGCGACGACAAAGCTCTTTGCCATCGCCATTTCTTTGCCGTCGGTGGCGGACGGCAAAGAGGGAGGTAACCCCACCCACCCGCTGATTAAAAAACTTAACCCCACCTCTTTGCCGTCCGCTAGCGGGCGACAAAAGCAAAAAGCGGACGGCAAAGGGGGCGGACGGCAAAGATTTAACTCATCTAACGGCGGCCGTGCCCGACCCGCCCTCTCTCTCTTTCTCTCCCTCTTCACACCGCGCGCCGCCCACCACTCTCCGCCACCCGTCGCCCCACCACCCGCCGCCCACTGGCCCCGCCCAGTGCCACCGCAGCCCGTCGCCCGCCGCCCTGCCGTCTCGGCGCCACCTTGCCCAGCCCTTCCGAGCCCCACTCCGCCCCCCCCGCGCCCAACCTCCGGCGCCCAAACCTCCGCCCGTCGCCCCCCGCCCTGCTGTCTCGGCCCCCGCCTGCCCTCCCCCGCCCCCATGCCCCTGAGCCCGGCCCGTCGCCACAACCGCCCGGCGCATGCCCAGCCCGCCCGCCCCCTCCTCCACCCACCTCCTCCACCGCCCTGCCCGGTGAGCTCTACCTCCTCTTTTTTTTCTGTTTTTTTTTCTGTTTTTTTAGTTTCAGGTTTATGTTTAGTTTAGATTTAGTTTTAGGTTTAGTTTTAGGTTTAGTTTTAGTTTAGTTTTAGGTTTAGATTTAGTTTTTTTCCATTTTTTCTGTTTTTTTAGTTTTAGGTTTATGTTTAGTTTAGATTTAGTTTTAGTTTTAGATTTAGGTTTAGTTTTAGGTTTAGTTTTAGGTTTAGGTTTAGGTTTAGGAAAGAAGAAGAAGAAAAAAGAGGAGAGGAGGAGAAGAAGAAGAGGAAAAAGGAAAGGAGGAAGAAAAAGAATAAGAAGAAGGAAAAGAGGAAGAAAATGAAGAAAAGGAAGAAGAGGAAGAAGAACAAAAGGAAAAAAAGAGGGGAAAAAACCCCGACCCCGACACCCCGACCTTGAGCCTGACCCGACACCCCGACCCCGAGCCTGACCTGACACGACACCCCGACCGCGACAATGACACGACACCCCGACCCCGACCAGGCGCCCGACCTAACACCCGACCTCGAGACCGACCCGACCCGACACCCCGACCCGAGCCTGACCCGACACCCGACCCGACAACCGACCCCGACCCGACACCCCGACCCGACCGACACCTCGACCGAGACCCGACCCGACCCGAGACCCGACCCGACACCGACCCCGACCCGACCCGACCCCGACCCGACCCGACACCCCGACCCAGGCGACCCGATCGACACCACGACGCGACACCGACCACGGCATCCCGACCCGACCCGGCACCCGACGACACCCGACCCGAGACCGACCGACCCGACACCCGACACCCCGACCCGACCCGACACGACACCCCGACCCGAGCTGACCCGATTGACACCCGACCGCGACACCGACCGACACCCGACCTCGACTGGCACCCGACTGACACCCGACCGAGACCGACCCGACCCGACACCCCGACCCGGCTGACCCGACACCCGACCCAGGCTGACTGACCCGACACCCGACCACGACAGCGACACGGCACCCGACCCGACCCGGCACCCGACGACACCCGACCCGAGACCGACCTTGACCCGACACTAACCCGATCAATTTTTTATGTTGTACTTGATGATGATACACTTAAGTGATATACATATTATTATTCATGTCGGTACTTTTTTTATGTTGTACTAATTTCATTTATTCTTTGTCATGGCAGGTGTTGAAAGATGGTGGGCGCTGGTGCAGGCGCCGAGGCCCCTTCTTCGTCGGTGGCGTGTTGCGAGGTCTTCCATTGCACATGCACCTCTCCGCCGGCGTTCTTTGGACGATATGTCGACACCACCGGGCCCCTCTTCGTCGACTGCGGTGCCCAGCAAGGGACGAGGTAAGAAGAAGAGAGGAGGTGGAGCACATGGTCGCGGGAGAGGAGGTAGGGTGACTCTTATGGCTCCTTCCTCGCCGCCACCCCCAGCTGTTTCACCCGAGCACGTGACTGCTAGGGTGGACTCGTCCGAGGAGGAGGCTACACGGACTCCGGTCCACGAGCCTCCGGTCCACGGGTCTTCAGCCCACGAGCCTCCGGTCGACGGGCATTCGGCCCATGAGAGTTGGGCCCACGAGACCCCGGAGGAGTACACGTCTGGATGGGGTACCTGGTCGGGTCAGCCTGAGGAGCCGAGTGGCCATGCTGATGATGGCGGGGAGCCGACTGATATTGAGGAGGAGGGGGGCAATGTCTACCAGCGTGGTGCTACGGCTCCGTCCGTGCGGCGACCATGCGAGAGGTGGTTGATTTTCCTGATGGGGAGAGGTAAGTGCATTTAATCTTTTTGTACCTTCTGCATTCACGTTTCTTCAAATAACTAATGCGTTGGCCTTGTCATGCTACAGGGGTTGGGACCACCATGAAAGTGTCCGCCGACCCAACTCCGTCCTTGGAGTTCTGTTTCGGCAAAACTTCTCGGGGTTTGTCACGTTGCCTGGTGAGGGTCGGCTTCCAGAGGTTGGATTGAGTTGGGAGCACTACTTGGCTGCCCCGGCCCCGCCGGGTGAGATTATCGACGGTGTCTTGTGCAAGACGAGGGAAGACGTGGTGATCAGAAAGTTCTGGATAATTTCTCCTTTACACAATTAAAAATCTTGAACTAGCTAGTTATTAATTGTACTAATCAATATTGTATCATTTGATTGCAGACATTCTACAGGTGTGAGGAGGGATACGAGGAGGAGGCGGCAGATGTTATCAACAAGGAGTGCAAGCGCCTACTTCAGAACTTACGGCATGAGGTTCGGGTGCAGGCTGTTCGAGACTACTACGCCGGGCGTGGTATCAAGAAGCCCAAGCAGGAGAGTCGCGATAAGTTCTTGAGTAAGGAGCAGTACATGAAGGTAATTCTTAAGGCCTTGTAATTACTTCCTTCATTTAGTAATTCATAGCCGTAGCGCTCAAGTTTCTATTTGCTAACTTAGGCCCCTCCGAGATGGTGTGCGGATCGGATGGATTGTTGGGAGGTGTTGGTCAATGCGTGGTGCTCAAAACAATGGCGGGCCTCCTACAACGAGGCCAAGGACAAGCGTGCCCAAATGGAAGGTGTGCCACACCACCAAGGCAGCTCAACTTATTTGATCAGGCGGAACTGGGTATGTGGTTTGCTTCATGATTCATGCAATTCATTCATCATGCTAGCTTTATCCCTTTAATTACTAATTTACTTTGTTTCTCTATTTCAGAGCACGCTACAATAAAGCGGATAAGGTGCGGAGGTGTACGACCTGTATGCCATGGCCCACTGGCTCTTACAAGAAAGTCAAGGCATTCTCTGCGTCGACCTCGATGATCCAAAGAACTTCACCAACATCTCCGCCCACGACAAGCTCGTGCAATATAGAGATCGGGGAAGGCGAGGAAAGGGAGGACTTTAACCCAGCCGGGTCCCATTGATCTGAGCTGCTGATGGTATCTGGTGGCGGGAGGTCCCATGGCTCCATAGCCATGGGAGATGGACTTATCCGTTGTCCTAGCACTCTCCCGGAGATCAAGCGCGCCGATCGAGCTCCGCTCTGAGATAAGGCCTCGTGAGCGGCCAGTCCAACTCGCCTTCAAGGTTAGTTATAAGTACTCAGCTATCTTTCTCCATTACATTGTGTGCGCTTCCATCAATGATTACAAATGGTCATGTGAGTGGTGTTGCAGGCTGCTATCTGAGTGAGAGAGATAGAACGGATAAACTTCAAGCGGAGGCGGCGGAGAGGCAGCGGGAGTTGGAGGAGAGGACGACAAAGATGTTGGAGGAGGAGAGGGCACAAAATGACATGCGTGCAAGGGCCATGTATGAGCTCCTTGTGGTAAGTTTCTTCTGCAGATTACTTGCTAGTCTTAACATTTGAGTCTCATTACTAACTAGTATGACTCTGTTGTGAAAACCAAATGTGCGATGCGTGTGCGAGAAGTCGGTCGAGACCGCTCATTGATGCAGTGATTGCTCACAGGAGCACGGTGAGTTTAATTAGAATGGACATTACTTGCTAGTCTTAACATTTGAGTGTCATAATGCTAATGAGACATTGGAAATGATCTTTGGTGCAGCTTAACTCGAAACGCATCGCACGATCCTTCTCCGACTACCAAGCAAGCCATCCGCTCGTACACCTCCACGATCACGGTAAGTTTCTCTAGTATTTTGCTTAACAAATGCATAAAGACCTATACTTAGCTTTATTTCCTCATAAACGATCCATTTTACCTAAAGTTAGCTCTAAAATGACTCATTTTACCTTAGTTAGCTTACAAGTGATCCAATTTATCCAAGTTAGCTCTAAAATGACCCATTTTACGAGATTAGCTCTAAATGATCCATTTTACCTCGTTAGCTTTAAAATGACCCATTTCACCTAGTTTAGCTCCAAAATGACCCATTTCACCTAGGTTAGCTCCAAAATGACCCATTTCACCTAGATTTGCTCCTAAACGATCCATTTCACCTAAGTTAGCTAAAAACGATCCATTTGACCTAAATTAGCTCATAAATGATCCATTTCACCTAAGTTAGCTAAAAAACGATCCATTTCACCTTAGTTAGCTCAAAAACGTGGCATTTCACCTTAGTTAGGTCATAAACGACCCATTTCAACTAAGTTAGCTCATAAAAGCTCATAAATGATCCATTTCACCTAAGTTAGCTCAAAAACGATCCATTTCACCTTACTTAGCTCAAAAAGGATACCATTCACCTTAGTTAGCTCATAAACGACCCATTTCAACTAAGTTAGCTCATAAATGATCCATTTCAACTAAGTTAGCTCATAAACAACACATTTCAACTAAGTTAGCTCATAAATGATCCATTTCAACTAAGTTAGCTCATAAACAACCCATTTCAACTTTGTTAGCTCATATATGATCCATTTCACCTAAGTTAGCTCATAAATGACATATACTTCTTGTTCTAGTCTTCTACTTGTTCAAGTCACCTATTTCTAACTTTCTTATTTACCATTTTGTAGATTTCATTCACTTCATGGAAGCTAGCTTGCTATGATGGAGTGCTTGCTTTTCCTTTGATGAAACTTTGCATTGTATCTAGCTTGCTATCATGAACTTGCTTATGTATGAACAATATGTATGGATGGAACTTGCTTATGTATGAACAATGTGCATGGATGAAACTGATGTGATATGTGATATGTGATATGAAACTTATGTCTGGATATTTGATATGAAACTTATGTCTTGGATATGTGATATATATTTCTTTGTGAAAATTGTTGGAGTAAAAAACAAAAAAGAGACACTATGCAGGATCTTTGCCGCTCGCCACCGACGGCAAAGAGATCTTTAATCGTCGCCACCGACGGCAAAGAGATCTTTGCAATCAGCAGCGGACGGCAAAGAGGCCACGTGGCAACAATCGTGCTTCTGGGAGATCGACCAATTTGGTCGGTTTGCCTGATGGTGACGGCACGAACTTGCCATCCACGGCGGACGGCAAAGGTCTGCAGTTAACCACCTAACGGAGTAACATCGCATTTACTGCCGTCCTCCTTCTTTGCCGTCCGCTACTGATGGCAAAGGCCCCTTTGCCGTCAGCTGCCCGAAGCGGACGGCAACACAGCTCTTAGCCGTCCCCTACTTTGTCGTCCCCTTTTGCCATCCGTGGCTGACGGCAAAGGTCTTTGCCGTCCGCCATCCATGCCTTTGCCATCCACCGTGGCAGATGGCAAAGTAGCTGATTCATGTAGTGATACTTTAATATGTGAATAGTTTGTTACTTGATCATGAGAAGCTTTATGAGATGAGCTACTGTTATGATACATAATGATGCTAGCAAAGGTGATTGGAATTATCATTGATCAAACTTGTGCACCTGCTAGCATTCACACTTCATAAATTATTTCTTTTATCATTTACCTACTCGAGGACGAGCAGGAATTAAGCTTGGGGATGCTGATACGTCTCCAACATATCTATAATTTTTGATTGTTCCATACTATTATATTATCTGTTTTGGATGTTAATGGGCTTTATTTTACACTTTTATATTATTTTTGGGACTAACCTATTAACCCGAGCCCAAAGCAGTTCTGTTTTTCATTGTTTGATGTTTAGCGAAAAGGAATATCAAGCGGAGTCCAAGCGGAATGAAACCTTCGGGAGAGTTATTTTTGGAACGGAAGCAATCCAGGGGACTTGGAGTACATGTCAGGGAATCAACGAGGAGGGCACGAGGCAGGGCAGCGCGCCCACCCCCTGGGCGCGCCCTCCACCCTCGTGGGCCCCTCGTGGCTCCCCTGACCGACTTCTTTCGCCTATATATATCAATTTACCCTAAAACCATCGGAGAACAGAATAGATCGGGAGTTCCGCCGCCGCAAGCCTCTGTAGCCACCAAAAACCAATCGGGACCCTGTTCCGGCACCCTGCCGGAGGGGGGAACCCTCGGTGGCCATCTTCATCATCCCGGTGCTCTCCATGATGAGGAGGGAGTAGTTCACCCTCGGGGCTGAGGGTATGTACCAGTAGCTATGTGTTTGATCTCTCTCTCTCTCTCTCTCTCTCTCTCTCTCGTGTTCTTGAGGTGATACGATCTTGATGTATCGCGAGCTTAGCTATTATAGTTGGATCTTATGATGTTTCTCCCCCTCTACTCTCTTGTAGTGGATTGAGTTTTCCCTTTGAAGTTATCTTATCGTATTGAGTCTTTAAGGATTTGACAACACTTGATGTATGTCTTGCCGTGCTTATCTGTGGTGACAATGGGATATCACGTGATCCACTTGATGTATGTTTTGGTGATCAACTTGCGGGTTCCGCCCATGAAATTATGGATAAGGTTTGGCACACATTTTTGTCTTGACTCTTCGGTAGAAACTTTGGGGCACTCTTTGAAGTATTTTGTGTTGGTTGAATAGATGAATCTGAGATTGTGTGGTGCATATCGTATAATCATACCTACGGATATTTTAGGTGACATTGGAGTATCTAGGTGACATTAGGGCTTTGGTTGATTTGTGTCTTAAGGTGTTATTCTAGTACGAACTCTATGATAGATTGAACGGAAAGAATAACTTCGTGTTATTTCACTACGGACTCTTGAATAGATCGATCAGAAAGAATAACTTTGAGGTGGTTTCGTACCCTACCATAATCTCTTCGTTTGTTCTCCGCTATTAGTGACTTTGGAATGACTCTTTGTTGCATGTTGAGGGATAGTTATATGATCCAATTATGTTATTATTGTTGAGAGAACTTGCACTTGTGAAAGTATGAACCCTAGGCCTTGTTTCCTAGCATTGCAATACCGTTGATGCTCACTTTTACCACTTGCTACCTTGCTGTTTTTATATTTTCAGATTACAAAAACCTATATCTACCATCCATATTACACTTGTATCACCATCTCTTCGCCGAACTAGTGCACCTATACAATTTACCATTGTATTGGGTGTGTTGGGGACACAAGAGACTCTTTGTTATTTGATTGCAGGGTTGCTTGAGAGTGACCATCTTCATCCTACGCCTCCCACGGATTGATAAACCTTAGGTTATCCACTTCAGGGAAATTTACTACTGTCCTACAAACCTCTGCACTTGGAGGCCCAACAACGTCTACAAGGAGAAGGTTGCGTATTAGACATCACCATGCTTCTTTGCATCCTATGATCTTCCAATTCTTGTGAACCAAACACCCAGATTGGCAGAAATCCTGTGTTTTTAAATTCTCTATTTTGCACGTGCATTCCTATCCTATTCCTGTCTATTTCCTATCACTGCATTGTTAGAATCCTCAAATTCAAACAAGCCCTTACACAATTACTTCTATTATAGATATGTGTCAAAGAAAACCTTGTGTGGTTTGTCCTGCTCCTGCGGTGTTGTGTTCCACCCAGCTCACCTGCTCCAACGATGGAAGGTTCACCAGAGCGAGGATTAGCTCTCGGACTGTCTTTGCCGCCTCGGATCTTCTTTCCCACGCCGCAGCCATTTACAACTGCATTGCCATCATCAACTGAGCAGATGGCCTTGAGGACTACACGCAAGAGAGGTCGAACTCTTCCGTGTCTGCTTACGTTATGCATCGCTTAATATGATGACATGCTACTTTATCATCGTGTTCACCTATTAGACTCCGAGTCAGGTCCAAACTTATGCTGAAACTTGAGTTTTTAAATGGTTGTGGGGTACATATTGGGGAAGCAATCAATACTATCTGTCTGCTATCTGGTTAATCTCGGGTGTCTACTATGAGTTTCATGTTGGGTGCAAACAAACATTAAAGGAGCCATTATCTGTATTTTTTAATTAAAGCTATTATTTGCCTGCTACCATTGGTTTTGGGTCTATCCACAGTTTCCTACCATCACTCTGGATTTGTGCAGGCACTCCTTACATAATTTCACTATGTTTTATTCCTATGCATGTCAGTTATTGTACACAATGGAACTGAACATGTAGAGCAAAAGAGACGAGCCTTGTGTGGCAATAAAATTTCATGCAGACGTCGCTCCATGGTGGGCGCAAAGGCAGCCCCCCTCCACCCATTTCGGATCGTAATCAAGAGGAAGATAACTGTTCTGAGGTGGATTCAGAAGCAAAAGATCACTCCTATTTACCCCATGAGGTCTTCGCTCTAACTTGGCATGCTGATGTTGGTTATATCATGCATATGGTGCCTTGCATTGCTTACTTTATACATCAAATATGTCAACTTCTTAGTTTAGACATGCTTTGTGTGAATGCCATCTGTTTAGTTTATTCATCGTTTATGTGAATTATGCAATGCCGACTTGTTTTTCAAGGCATCATATATGTGAATTTTGCAATGCCGTCCTGCTTAGCCAGTCATCTTATATGTGAATTATATCAGGCCATCCTTTTTTTCCGTTACGTATTACATTTGTCAACAATGTTAGTACATTCAACTACTCTTCGTGTGCATCAGCCATTTGACACGGTGATGGAAAATTCTGGAGTGAAAACAAGGTCTTCAGAGCAGACTATGCTATCTGACGAAGCGCATATCTCACTGGTTACGGATAGCTCCTCAGAGGAGGATTCAGAGACAGATGACCAGTCCTATTCCCCGAGGTGTATGCTCTAATTAACTTGGCATGGTTATGTTGCTCATATCGTGCGTATGGTGTCTTGCATTGTGATGTCATTTGATTACTTTAGACATGCTTTGTGTGAATGCCACCTGTTTAGTGTCTAATTACCATATATGTGAATTATGCATTGCCATCTTGTTGCAAGACATTATATATGTGAATTATGCAATGCTATCTTGTTGCAAAGGCATTATATATGTGAATTATGCAATGCCATGCTGTTGAGCCAATCATCATGTATGTGAATTATATCATGCTATCATTTTTTGTATTACGTGTTCCATTTGTCGACAACGTTTGTATATTCAACTACTCTTCCTGTGCATCAGCCATTTGAAGCGATGATGGAAGTATCTGGAGTGAAAACAAGGTATTGAGAGCGATAATGCTACTCACCAAGCAGACATCTTGTGGATCTGAGAGCTCCTCGTAGATTGAAACTGATGACCAGTCCTATTTCCCCCCTGAGGTCTATGCTCAAACTTGGCAGGGTTATATTACCCATGTCATGCATTTTGTCTTGCATTGCTTAGTTTTTACATCATATATGGATTGCCATCTACTTACTTGCTTACTATATAAATCATATATTTGAATTATATCATGCCATCATGTTTACATACACAACATCTATCTGAATTATGGCATGGCAACCCATTTAATAAAGACATCATATAGTTATATCATCTCATCCTGTTTAGTGTTTACAGTCATCATATTTTGAATTATGTCATTCTATCCGGGAATTATATCATGCTATCATGTTTCCATAGGCGGCATGTATGTGAATTATGGCATGCCAACCTATTTAATAAACACATTATATAGTTATATCATGTCATCCTATTTACATAGTCATCATATTTTGAACTATGTCTTTCCATCTTTTTCAGTTAGCCATCATAATGTGAAATTGTATCATGCTATCCTGTTTTGTTAGCCATCATATATGTGAAATTGTGTAATGCTATCCTGTTTGGTTAGACAACATAAATGTGAATTATTTCATGCCCTCTTTTATTCCCCACTATCCATTGCACCTGTCTATCATACAATGTCTGTACATTCAATTACTTTTCTTGTTTATCAGCCATTTGAATAGGAGAGGGTGATGGCAATATCTAAGGGAGTAACAACACGGTCTTTAGTAAAGATAGTGCTACCAGTTGATGCAGGTAGAACCACGGTTGTACTTGCCCAAGAACCAGCCCCACCACACATAACCCAGACTCTCGCAGATTGTACCTGAGGTATTCCTAGATTAGGGGGTGTCCAGATAGCCGGACTACCATCATCAGCCGAACTATCATTTGCCGGACTATCATCATCGACCGGACTCCAAGACTATGAAGATACAAGATTGAAGACTTCACCCGTGTCCGGATGGGACTTTCCTTGGCGTGGAAGGCAAGCTTGGCGATCTGGATATGTAGATCTCCTACCATTGTAATCGACTCTATGTAACCCTAGCCCTCTCCGGTGTCTATATAAACCGGATGGCTTTAGTCCGTGGGGCAGCGATCACAACAACCCTTACAATCATACCATAGGCTAGCTTCTAGGGTTTAGCCTCCTTGATCTCGTGGTAGATCCACTCTTGTAAACATCCATAATATCAATATCAATCAAGCGGGGCGTGGGGTTTTACCTCCATCAAGAGGGCCTGAACACAGGTAAACATCGTGTCCCTTGTCTCTTGTTACCATCCGCCTAGGCGCACAGTTCGGGACCCCCTACCGAGATCCGCGGTTTGACACCGACATTGGTGCTTTCATTGAGAGTTCCTCGTATCGTCACCGATAGGCGTGATGGCCTCTTCAATCGATAACGACGCAATCCTGGGTGAGACCTTTCTCCCCGGGCAGATCTTCGCATTCGGCGGCTTCGCACTGCGGGCCAACTCGCTTGGCCATCTGGAGCAGATCGAAAGCTACGCCCCTGGCCGTCAGGTCAGATTTGGAAGCTTAAACTTCACGGCCGATATCCGTGGGGACTTGATCCTCGATGGATCTGAGCCACAGCTGAGCGTGCCGCGCTGTCACGATGGGCATGACCTAACTCTGCCGCCGGACAGCACCTTGGAGGCCGCACCCGCATCCGCTCCGACTCATAGTCCGGAGCCGATCGCTCGAATCGAGGACGGATGGCTGGACACCGCCTCGGGAGCCGCAATTTCTCGGCGATGGGCGAACACTTACCTTGTCCCACATAAAGCCCATGACTCCGAGGTGCGGACTCCTGCGGACTCCAAACCTCCTGCGCCCCTTGATCGAACCCAATTGGGCGCCCGATCATGGAATTCACCATGCGGACATCTTTCAGCTTTTCGCCCTTGGCGATATCATAAATTCATTGAAGCATCTCGCTATCAGGAGAGCCTGGCGAACTACGGCCGGGGCGGTTGGGACGCGGATGACGAAGAAATTCAGATCCCACCACCACCCACTTCGTAGCCACCGTCGGCGATTTAACCGACATACTCGACTACGACTCAAGACATCGATGGTATGGATGAAGATGCGGAGACTCCCAAGAACCGGTGCCTACAGGACCTTTGGAAGACCCCTCGTCATACGATATATACATGGTGGACACCCCGAAGGGAAGCGATAACGAGGAACAATGGGACGCGGCAGAGGATAATCTCGCCGATAAAGAATCAAAACGGCGACGCAAACGCCGCCCTAAGTCCCGCCTCGATCAAAGCAGCCTTCCTAACGACCCAGCGATAGAGCAGGGCAAGCCAGCGGACGACGAACAGGACGAGCCGGATAATCAACCCCTTCACGGAGCAATCAACAGTCCGGCCACAACACCAGAGCATAAGAACATACGCAAAAAACTAGTCGCCACTGCAAGAAGTTTGAAGAAGGCGAAACGGAAGCTCAAAACAGCAGAAGACACGCTCAGAATGAAGTGGAGCAAAGTATTCAAGACCGCAGACAAATATGGCAATGGCCATCAAGCTAAGAGCTACCCGAAGCGCAAGTTGCTGCCAGAATTTGACGAGGAAGCCATCGAGCCTTCACAACAAAAAAATAAAGAGGTCGCTGGCGGATAGACGGCGGATACATGCATCAAAGCGACAAGCGGGGCTGCACACAAGCGAATTATAATCACAGTAAAGCGGACGGCCCAACTAGGTCCATCTACGGGCCAAAAAGAGGACCCCAGGAAGTAACACACCACGACAAGTGTTCAAGACAGCGGCACACCCAAATCTGGGCGCCAGCACCCGCTATGTTTCACCGATGAGGTGCTGGATCACAATTTCCAGCAGGGTTTAAACCCATAAACATAGAGGCATCTGACGCACAACAGACCCGGAGTCTGGATAGAAGACTACATACTACACATACACATGGCTAGAGGAGATGATCTCCACGCCATAAAATATCTACCCTCAAGCTCAAAGGGCCAGCTCGGCATTGGCTCAAAGGCCTCCCGAAAAACACTTGTTGGAAGTTGGGAAGAGCTTGAGGACGCGTTTAAACAAATTTTCAAGGGACCTATGTCCGCCCTCCGGATCTGACGATCTGAGTCATATAACCCAACAGCCCGGAGAGTCGGTAGCAAAGAATTCGGAACAGGTTCCTTACCAAAAGAACCAAATAGTCGATTGTCCGGACGCGGAAGCCTTAGCAGCTTTTAAACACAACGTCCAGAGACGAATGGCTCGCCGGACACCTCGGCCAAGAGAAGCCAAGAACAATGGCCGCTAACAAGCCTCATGATGCGCTTTTGCGCGAGAAGACAATGGCTAGCAAGATGCAGCACCAGCGACCAGTACATCCGAGATCACAGATGGAAGCGGAAAGTCACGCAGCAGGAAAGATCAACACCGAATAAAGAAAAAAAGCCCACAGGCACGGCGGTCAACGCCGGATTCAAAAGCTTCGTGGCGGACAATAAAACACGGCCTCTTAAGGACCACACAGACGAGCTATCAAATTTAAACAAAATTTTAGATCGGATATGTCAAATCCACAGTACCCCCGGAAGGCACGCAAACCATACCAACCGAAATTGTTGGGTTTTAAACAGTCCGACAGACTTAATGCGGACACAAGGGGCTCGATCATGGCGAGGACAATGACGAGCCCCACCAGCAGAGCACCGGAAGTCAAAGGACTTTCCCTCGAGAAGTCAAAACAGTAAACTCGCTTCACGTGATAACACGGAAAGCCAACACGGCACTCGCCAAGACAAGTGTCGGACGATCCACCCCAGTGGACCAAGGTTGGATGTCAAAACCAATCACTTTTGACCATCTGGATTAGTCCAGAAGCATCCGGAGCGCAGGATAGACTGCCCTGATATCGGATCCCATAATAGACGGACTGCAATTAACGCAGGTGTTGATGGACGGCGGCAGTGACTTAAACCTGCTATATCCGGACACAATCCGCAAGTGGGGATAGACCCTATTACAATTCGGCATAGCCGCACTTCCTTCAAAGGAGTGGCGCCAGGCCCTTAAGCCAGCTATCAAGCACCACCTGACGGGAAGCTCTCATCCGCTTCAATACAATACCACATTCCGCGTCTCTTACGCTTAAAATGCCCGGTCAACATGGCATCGTTTCATCATAGGGTCGCCGGAGACCCCGGACACGGCTGGACAAGTCCGGAATAAACAAGCTAGGGGCTACCTAGCCGCACACCCCTTCACAAGGGTTTGCGCATATAAGCCATAATGAGCTAGCATAGGCTCAGCTTTCTTAATCTATATTTCAATTTTTATGCACTTTCTCGCACGATTTCTTTTCCAACCAAGTTCATCTCTTTTACAGATGAACAGCGTGCACACCCATCAAGG